>OX463844.1:39240284-39840284 GCA_949825065.1 Odontocerum albicorne
GGGCGTACTAAAGAAGTTTATATGTTTTTAAATAGTTTACGAAACATGGCAACAAATTGTAAGAAATGTCTTTTTAATATATTTTTTTCATAAATAATAGTTCTTAATAATGGTGTGTAACGATATGAAACAAAATCAATGGGGTTCGAAAATAAATATATTCAAAACGTTATCAAAATCAGCCATGATAATAGTCCACAACAGTATTCTGGTATCACATTTTATATATGGAAGTAAAGCGTGAACGTAGAAAAATACTGAAATGAGCCGAATAAATGTTGTAGAAATGCGTCCACCGAGAAGAATAGACGGGGTGATAATTTATAACAGAATACGGAATTAAGAGATTAGGGATGAATGCAACCTTAAGTCATGCCTGCTGCCATGTTCCGTCAAATATTTCAAAAGTGGTAAAATGCGGGTTGGATCTTATTTGCATAAAAACGTGCATTTCATTGCACAGTATCCGGCGGTAAGTAATACACACCGTGCTTAAGAAATAGACTGTCGGCTATAATCGGCTCACTTCGTCTTTGTAGAGCGTCGTCTCTGTCATTCATACACGTGTTCCATCGCGATTTGTCAATCGTTGTCAAGCGTTCTAGGGACAGAGACGATGCTCTTCAGAGCGGAAGTTAGCCGATTATGGTAGTCTCTTTCTTAAGCCCGATGTGTATTACTTACCGCCAAGCGTGTGTTTTGTGTACTAATTTTACACAAAATTACAGGAGAGTTTTTTAATGAAATTTAAATTAAAAAACTGAACGCAAATATACATTAGAATAGATATATCATTTTCTTTAAAACATTAACATGTTGAGATGACTTTTGAATTTATTGAAAAATTCTTATCCCTTAAAGAATGATTTTATTGAAATTTGTTTATCCATTAAAGAATCGTTTTATTGAAAAATTCTTATCCCTTAAAAAATTCTGACTTTTATTTTATTGAAAAATTCTTATCCCTTAAAAATTCTTATCCCTTAATAAATCACTCTTTAAAAATATATTTCTTATTGGATAATACGAGTAGTTCATACATTTGTGCTTAGACCTCTCGTAATAGACTAAGATCAATTCGCCTCAATAAGGCTTCGGGAAAGCAAATAGAAACACGTGCCGTAGTAATTTAACACAATGAATTGAATAATACAGTTTATTCATTCATTTGATAACCCTTTAACATATCCGAATTGGCGATTCGACCGTATTGAAAAGCATAGCAACGAGACATCATTGTCTTCGGCCCTATTCATTACGCCTTCGGGTTTTCAAACACTGGATTATGAATGGAACTCGCGGTTTGACATTGCATGTCTTTGCAATACTACGTATATTGCATATGAGCATTGATATCAGACTTTTTAATGTTTTTGTGTCCTTTTAAATTTTTTTGCGGTATTCCAGATGGAAATCAAGCGTTTTACCAATTATCCCACGGAAGTCGTTTACATAATATAAATTAAATTTAGTATTCTAATATAAAGTTTCATGAATTTAAATTCGAAACCTTTGACAACATTGAGATAAACTACATTAGTGCTGTTTTATCATTGTACGAATTTTCTACGGTATTCATTGGGTTTGTGGAAGTACGTTTAACAATAGTAATGCTAGATTTATCGATTGTTATCCAGAAAATTGTGTATCTAGGTTAGGCTGCTCTGCCATTTGTGACCTGAAGATCTACCAGAAGGACCTCTTGTATATTTTATATCGTGATTCTGTCGGCGACGTATCTCGAACGAATTATCTAACTCATTGTTTCTAAACCTATGTTGCGTGACAAAAAAATAATTAAAGAGATTTTATATTTTAATGATAATAATATAAATAGTAATTTTAATATATATTTACTACTATTTTATTGATTAAGTTCACATCAGTTTCAATTACCTTCCTCTCTTTCTTTACTAAAATGAAGAGAAGAAGGTCTGTGACTACTAAACAAATGTAATTTAAACAAATAATTTATCATATTATTTATATTTAAGGCATTAACATTGTGGAGGTTTAAAGACATTGTAATTTGTTTTTACAAACACTGTTTATTCCACTTTTTTTGTAACGGTATAACCCTACTGGTTTCAAGACTTTCACCTCATCATCAGGGGAGCACAAACAAGACTGAATTCTGCTCGAACTGGTACCGAGATACACGCTTCTAACGATAAACATTCGGGTTGAGGACTAGGGGTGGAGGGAGAGATGAAACTATCTCGGCGAGCAGCGGAGAGATTATTGGGATATATGATTTTGCCAAATGTTCACCTCGATGCACTGACTTAGAAATTTCTAGGGCCTCTAATCTGTCCAATTTATTTCCGTTACTACTGATACGTAAGAATTTGGCATCATCGATAGGAAATGTGTGGTTTTCACGGTGACAATGATAAGCCATTTCAGAATAAATTAGAGAATTTGTTAAGGCGGATTTGTGTTCAATTCAGTCTTGTTTGCGCTCGCTTTGAAACCGGTAGGGTTATACCGTTACAAAAAAGTGGAATAAACAGTATTTGATAAAACAAATTACAAAAATAATTTATCTCCTCATCACATGTCAAAAAAGATAAAACTTTTTTGAAACTGGTAGTGAGCTCAATTAAAAAAATGTTTATTTCGTTTTATTAAACTAAAAATCAGTTAACATAACTTATGAGTTAACATTAAAAAAAATTATTTATTCAAGAAACATCCTGCCGTGGATCTCATGATAGTCCTTGACAACTTCACTCCATTATTCCCTGCACTCCATAGTTTGAAGAGCAGTTGTTAAGGGTAATCCTGTTGTATCTCTCAGTTGGCCAGTCTAACGCATTTGGACTCTTTCACTTATGCTTTGTCCTTTTATGCTTCCAGTGGCCATAAGCTTCTCAAAACAGTCTTCTTGTGTTCAAAGAATCGGAGGACTCGTCGTAGGCGTATTGTCGATAAGCCGTTGGTGATTCTTAATTCTTCGAGAATTGAGGCATTAGTTATAAAACATTTTGTCGTATATGTATTGAACTTTCCTCAAGGATCGATCTAAGAAGAGATTCGAAAACTCTTGAAGGAATCAGGTTGGGGAAATTGAGAGATTTGAAGATCTCTGGTACGATTAACATTAGGTATTTAGAGTCCCTACGCTATAGAAAACGGGACAGCATTATATATTGATACTTTAATTGTAAACAATACAATACTTGTAATTCATCAATTATGATAATGCAACAATTGGCTTACCCCATGTTTGGTGTAGTGAATATTTTTAATGTAAACGGGACAGCATTATATATACTTTAATTGTAAACAATACAATGCTTGTAATTCATCAATTATGAGAATGTAACAATTGGCTTACCCCATGTTTGGTATAGGGAATATTTTTAATGTAAACGGGACAGCATTATATATACTTTAATTGTAAACAATACAATGCTTGTAATTCATCAATTATGAGAATGTAACAATTGGCTTACCCCATGTTTGGTATAGGGAATATTTTTAATGTAAACGGGACAGCATTATATATACTTTAATTGTAAACAATACAATACTTGTAATTCATAAACTATGAGAATGCAACAATTGGCTTACCCCATGTTTGGTATAGTGAATATTTTTAATGTAAACGGGACAGCGTTATATATATACTATACTTTAATTGTAAACAATACAATACTTGTAATTCATAAATTATGATAATGCAACAATTGGCTTACCCCATGTTTGGTATAGTGAATATTTTTAATGTAAACGGGACAGCATTATATATATACTTTAATTGTAAACAATACAATACTTGTAATCCATAAATTATGAGAATGCCACAATTGGCTTACCCATGTTTGGTTTAGTGAATATTTTTAATGTAAACGTAGTTAAGTTCAGAAGCGTTCTTCTCTGGCTTTTCCTCAATTTTAGGTCTTGACTGGGATACTATAATAGTTATTTCAATTTATTTTTGTATTTTTTTTATTTTGTATTTTATTATAGTTTCTCGTTTTAGTGTTGTTAGAAAATGCATTGATGATTTTGTGCGTCGTGTGTGTCTAAATTAAGTGTAGATGTTTTGAAGTTGTTGATATTTTATCGTTTGTTTTGTGTATAATTTTAATCTCATAACTCATTGTTTTTATTAATTCACGTATCAATCTATCACTAAAAAACGTTTTTTTTTTCAATCTTCATCAGTTTCCACACCCTTCATGGTTCCCTACTTTGAGTCTCTTTACAGGGTATTTGTGCTAATGGGTAATATGGAAGGACGATAAAGTAGATGTAGCCTATCAACTCATTTGACTGACCAAGACAGAAACGTAATAGGGTCCTGTGTGACAGCAGCACTCCAAGAAATCCTAGGGAAAATACAGTATCATTGTCAACATATATTTCGCTGTTGACCTTTTTGGGGGTCACGACCCACAGGTTGAGAAACGATGACCTAGAGGGATAAAAGTCAAGAGAGTTGCCGTTTTCTAGAGGCTCGTTGAACATTTTATGACAAAACGACTGGACGGATAGAATTTCTTCTTTTATGGTCTGTACATCGCACCACGCTCGTTTTGGTGACTTGCGATGCCTGTACGTTTCACATTTTAGTTCTTTAATGTCGCTCTTAAGACATTCAATATTTAAAACGAAATGCGCTTTTGTAAAATTTAATAAATAATAAATTTAATCACATTTGTTACATCGTTGCCGATGTTACAGGAACACGTAACTAGATTTTTTGGTATAAGTAACTTTCTTTATTTTTTGTCATCTCTTGTATCATTGACACATTTTTGCAGCAACACATATGTTTATTTTCAACGCGGAACGCATTTATTCGTAACTGCAATACCAACGTTTTTATTTAATTATATTTTTGCAGAAAAATCGTTTTTTGTCTCCCCTGTAAAATTTGAGCAATTCTAGATACGTGTTCCTGCAGTATCGGCGACTATATACGAGTATTCAGTCGTTGACTTAATCTTATTTCATTTGACATATTCAACACTTACAGTACCCGGCGGTAAGTAATACACATCGGGCTTAAGAAAGAGACTGTCGGCCATAATCGGCTAACTTCGGCTTTGTAGAGCGTCGTCTCTGTCGCACGATGCGCTAATAGTCCGGTATCTAGAAAGAACTGTTAAACTTGTATGAATGACAAAGAATGACAATAACACGTGTATGAATGACAGAGACGACGCTCTACAAAGCTAAAGTTAGCCGATTATGGCCGACAGTCTCTGTCTTAACCCCGATGTGTATAACTTACCACCGGATACTGTATAAGGTTTCAGGCAGAATAACGGCTTATGGGGCTGATAGAAAAAACTACAAGGACATTTTTTAGCAGTTGCAGCTTCTAGTTAATTCCGCTATATAATTTAGTAAAAACAAGTCTGCACATGTCGAATGATTCATGTTTATGTCATCCATGTTTAAGTCATCCATTGTGCTGAATAAAATAATGTGACATTAACATATGACTTCATTTATTTTCATTCAATAAACGGTTTAAACAATGATTAAATTATTATTAATTGGATCGTTAAGCATACATCTTATCTGTGTTTCCCAATTATCATCAACATCATCAGGCTATGTTCCTATTTCAATACAATCGTGTCTCCAATACAATACCCATATTCCATCAGGCCATCAGAATGCCGTGGTCTAACGGTTAGCATTCACGCGTTTCAATTCCTGGCAGATTTGGCTCTGAACTAGTTTTACGCATAGACTATTTTCAATTAGATTTTTTTGTTTTTATGTAGCTTATATGTTGCTCATCAGAAATTATTATATCGCTATAAATCAAAACAAAAATAGCGTTATATAAAAGTCTGCCAAACAGAAGGCTGCAGCAAATTAAATCTGTTGAACGTTTTGAAAGTTTAATGTCCTTGCTCTCGGTACTTCGGGTTTGATCTGTCAAGATTGTATGCTTGCTTAAGTGCAATAGCTTATACACAATAAATACAATACACGCTCAAGCGTCTTTCATCCATAAACACAATCACGAGATATGGCATATCGAGTTAATGGTGTTTCTAACAATAAGTGCAAAAATGTCTTAAAAAAAAACAAATCAAATTATTATCATGAAGATTCTTAAAACTCATTCATTCATTCGTGTTGCATGTTGAAGTACTAACTTACGTGGGTAGGAAATAACATTCACACAGTCAAGCGCGTGCAATAATTGAAATTTTGTTACCAGAAGAATTCTTTAATAAGACTGGGACTCCTTTTTTCATTTCTCTTTTTGGCTACCATCAACAATTGAACCCAATACCACCGGGACAAAAATCGACGTCTTACCAACTAGGCCACGGAGATTTAAGCTCATGTGTTTAAGAATGTAACAATGTATAAAAAAATACAACATGAAACGAAAAAAAAAAATCCACCTATTCAAAAAAGAAGAACAATGGAGATGTTTTATTATTTGACATATACTCGTAGCTAATTAAATTGCAAGATTTCTCAACTCGCTATTTAATCAGTAATATGTCAAATATATTAAAGTCCAATTCAATTCGCCCATTACACGTAAACGTACTGCCCAGATATCAAAACTCATCAATCTGCACCGGTTTTTTTCTGAGTTAATCCATATATTCGATCCTTCGATTTAGCTACATTCATTTCCAAACCTTTTACTAAACATCTCTCATATAGCTAACTTATCACATCCCTTAAATCGCTTTCATTTTCAGCAAGCATAACCATATCATCTGCTTACAGAAGTGCACATACATTAACTTCACTCATTCTTACACGTATCCATCATCTTTCAGATCGTGTACACACGAATCAACATATAAATTATAACTTTTTAACAAAACCAAATATAAAAACACATCAAAAGCGTTTTATAATATTTTTATTCATTATTCTTTACTAGATTTAAAAACAAACTAAAATCGTTATTTATTTTAAAATATTAAATGTCTCTTATCACAAATTTAAAGCCTATGTCTTTGTATTCAGTGAGAATTTTCATTTCTTTTCTTTTCATTTTTAATATTTAACCGTTTCTCCAATATCATTTTTAACTACGCTTTAGACACGGTCACCGATACCAATAATAATCGCTTATACAATAACGGAAACCGATCGATTGAAAGCAATTGCTTTAAAGCAATGTGTCTGCTAAATGTTTTGCTCTGATGTACTATGTGTAAACTGGTAAATGTCGGCGTTAATAGTCTTATGATTAGCAGTCATGCTGACCTAGCGATGCCCAGGATTGATTCCTGGAGGATTCACTTCCGGATTGATTTTACTCATAGGTAATTTTTCATCTGGTTTTATGTTTTTCCGTACCTTATAAGGTAGATTACCATACGGTGCTCTTGTTAGCGGCATTTGTGTTTCTCAACCTCCCTTATTTTCTGTTTAACTAATTAGCAAGTATTCTTGAGTAGATCGTAATGACAGTGAAGTAACGCGATACCAAATTATCTAACAATGAATTGATTTAAATTTAATAATTTACTTACATTTCCATTGAATACACTACAGCCTGGAAAGCCCATAACTGATCACATGGAAATTAAAAGGGCATATATATAAACAGAATGAAATAGAATTCTGTTTTTGAGAAACCATCGTAAATTGAAACACCAAGCGTTCTATCAACTATGTCTTGAAGCGTTCTACCAACTATATCTTGAAGCGTTCTACCAACTATGTCTTGTCTACACAAAAATAATAGATGGATAAAAAACGGAAGTGATTAGGGATGCATGTAAACTTAAGGCTGATGTATTAGGTACAATGGAGAAGAGAATTCTGAGATAGTTTAGGCATGTAGAACATATGAATGAGATAGTTTAGGCATGTAGAACATATGAATGAGATAGTTTAGGCATGTAGAACATATGAATGAGATAGTATAGGCATGTAGAACATATGAATTAGATTGTTTAGGCATGTGGAACATATGAATGAGATAGTTTAGGTATGTAGAACATATGAATGAGATAGTTAAGGCATGTAGAACTTATAAACGAGATAGTTTAGGCACGTAGAACATATGAATGATATAGTGTAGGCATTTAGAACATTTGAATGAGATAGTTTAGGCATGTTGAACATATGAATGATATAGTTCAGGCATGTAGAAAATATGAATGAGACAGTTTAGGCATGTAGAACATATGAATCAGATAGTTTCGGCACGAAGAACATATGAATAAGATAGTTTAGGCATGTAGAACATATGAATGAAGAATACTAACAAAAAAAAGCATTCAGCACAAATGTGTGTAGAAAGCGGGGTAGAGAAAGATCAAGAAAAAAATGGTTGAATCAAGTGAATAATATTTTGAAAGAGGAAACTGCGAAAAATCATATCAATCGTAGGAGTAGTATGGGAAGGTGTATGGATGTAAAAAATACGAAAGATGTTTGTATCGATACAAACAAGTATATCACTCTGTTCTCTTTGCTTACTCAAAAAGGAATTATGTATTCAATGTATTTTTTTAACCTGGCGAGTTTATTGCCATGTGGCTATCTCTTCCAACCAACCAGAAATATGCTTTTATAGGCCCTAAGTGTTAACCAGACTGGAATCCTATTTAAAAAAATCTGGGTTTCAGCGGGGATCGAACCCGCAACCTCCGGATCGGCAGACAAGTATCTTACCACCAGGCCACGGAGGTCGACTATGTAAAGTATACAAAATGTGTATGTATATATAAATGTACGATTATGTAAAGAATAGAAAATGATACAAGTTGAAAAGAGTTTTTAATGCAAATCATAAAACATATTTCTTATTTCTTTACCTTGACACTGAGTTGATGATGATGATGGTCGTCAGATATTTGATTACGTAATATGTTACGTAAGATTATTTAATACCATATCCAAATAGATTTTAGACCCATGAATTAATCATTGTTTGAAAAAAAGGCGTGGTGAGTATTGTGTTCGGTGAACTGTACGAGTATGTCGCCTATACCAGTGTTCCCCAACCGGTGGTCCGCGGCCCGGTGCCGGGCCGCAGAGACTTTCCGCCGGGCCGCAAACAGTATGCCAAATTTCAAGAAATTCGCCATGCAAAAATATTAAATATAAGATTTTCATCCATGTCCTCAATAAAATCGAAACAAAGGAATATACTGGACGTGAATGCAGCACTTCGTATGTCAGAGACAGCACTGCAGCCAAGAATATCCAATATATTAGCAAAGATCAACAGCAGGTTTCGCATTAGTTTGTTGCAAAAACCCCATAGTTTTTGTTAAATTTTAATTGTATCAGACAATGTTACAATTAAAATTGTTTAACTGTTATATGTATATTTGTCAATTATAGTTACATATGCCCATCTGTCACAATATAAGATTTAAAAAATATTAAATAAAAAAACCATTTTTATTTCAGTATTAGTGGTCCGCGAGATTTTTTCCTTTTTTTACCGGTCCACAGGTCTAAAAAGGTTGGGGAACACTGGTCTATACTATACACTGGTATTTCATACTTCTCACTAACTCAAGGAGAAAAAACTTAAAATAAAATATAACTTGAGAAGAAAAATATATGAATCACTCTGGGTTAATTTTAAATAATTTAAAATGTGTAACAACGACCTCCGTGGTCTAGTTTGATACGACGCTTGACTTCCACCCGGGGGTATTGAGTTAGATTCCCAATGGTACAAAAAAAAAACAAATATGTATAAAATATGGGTCCTAGTCAGATGAAACATCTTGATTTTGACATCATCAATATTTCAGGAAAGGTTTTGTACGAAAGCTTTTTTTATTTGTTTTAGTAAAGGGAATTAGTTGTTTCGGCCTTCAAATGATGTATTATTTTTTAATTTTTATTTCTTTATTGTGGATAATATAAGGTAACATGTAAGAATATGAATGATGCTAATTTGGTTCTTACCAACTTGTCCGATATTCTGTGGTCTTGGTAAGATGTCTGTCTTCCAGCTCGGAGTTAGTGGGTTCGATTTCCGTTGGTCTCCGATTTAAAAAATCATGTATGGTTTTCACTTAAGACTTGAAAACACCTCTCTGGTTGATTGAAAGAGATTGTCACATGATAATTAACCAACCAGGTTGTATTGTATATAACTAAAGTGTACTCGTAATAAAAAATAAGCGAAATATGTAAGTCGTGTTAGGAAGGTTTTGCGCTTTGTCCTGTCTGTCACCCTAACAGGAAAACAGCGAGATGGAAATGAAGAAAAAACTAAATTTGGACATATGTAAAAATATTCCAGTCCAAGCTTGTACAGTTTGTGTTTCTTTGTTCTATTCTGTTTAAAAATATTCCAGTCCAAGCTTGTACCGTTTGTGTTTCTTTGTTCTATTCTGTTTAAAAATATTCCAGTCCAAGCTTGTACAGTTTGTGTTTCTTTGTTCTATTCTGTTTAAAAATATTCCAGTCCAAGCTTGAACAGTTTGTGTTTCTTTGTTCTACTCTGTTTAAAAATATTCCAGTCCAAGGTTGTACAACCTACAATATGTGTTTTTGGGTTAAGGTGTATCGAATATTTTCACTGAGCACATTTCGAATCATACGGAATATGTACCCTAGTTTTCTGATTTTTTTGTGCTCAAAGTGTTAAAATGGACCTCCCAACGAAGGAACTGATCAACATAAACTCCAAGGTACTTTATACTATCAACCCTTTCTAAAGAAACACAACTACAGCCAGCCATGGGCGAACAACTGTGCAGTGTTATGTATTTATTTGTAGGTGCTTGAGTTCTTGTAGATATGCTAAATGTGATGTATTTAGTTTTTTGGGAATTTCGAGTCAATAAATTTGAGTCCATCCATTCTTTAACTACACGTAATTCTTCGTTAGCCTTTGAAAATACATCATCCTACAAGTGATGGATAGCTTGTTCGGAGTTTCGGTCCGATGGTAGGACACCTTACTCCTTCATCGGATAAGTTCTGACTGTTAAGATATTTATTGGAAATTTTTGGATCTTTTTGGGAATCGGGAAAGGATAGGTTTGTGGTAAATGTTTTGATTTTATGAATGATTATGAGAAATTATAAACGATTAAATACATATATAAATATGATGATATATACATAATATTAAATACAAATATACATAAATTTGTGTCGTCACACACTGTTTTATATTGAATGGGTGAAAAAAATAATGATGGTGAATAAATTATAAGAATGAATATAGTATATGTAGATAAGTAAATGAGTGGAGAAACGTGTGTGACTTTTATAAATATATTAAGGTGTAGAAACTGTTTATTGAAGGTGAGAAATGCGGTTGCCTATGGGGGTAAACTGTCTGCCGGAGGAATTATCGATGATGGGGTGTTCAGAGTGACAATCGGGGGGTCATTTGGGGGGATGATTAAAGTTAAAGAGGGGGGGGGGGTCCTATGTTCGGCCCTTGAACAGAAGAACCGTGTCGTCCGCAAAAGTAATAATCTTACTCCTGGTAGAAAGATTATACAACTAATTAACATATATCAAGAACAATATAGGTCCCAGAACACTACCTTGGGGTACTCCAAATCTCACAAAAAGAATGCTCACTAAATACACTATCACCCAATTTGACTCTTTGACTTCTATCAGATAAGTATGAAGAGAACCAACTAGAAGAGCGCCCACATATGCCCACCTCCATCAATCTGGTAAGTAATATTTGGTGAGACACTGTATCAAAAGCCTTTCCAAGGCCCAAAAAAACTGCCAAGCATGTTTTCTTATTATCCAAAGTGGTGGTAACGCTGTTTACTAGACTAAGCAAAGTAGTTTCAGTTCCCACATTCTTTTGGAACAATGTTATAATAAAAATGACAATTTATGTAGTGCTGTTTCGAGATCCAATTCTTCTCAAGGGCGCTCCAACTTGCAACTCGAACCCATTATTATTGACTCTTGGTTGGATCTATGGTGTATATGATAAATAAGTCCATCTTCTATGGTATCACCCACGAAAAGATGTCTAAATTGTACATCAATGAAACCGACTCGTGAGTATCCTATGGAATCTCCTCCAGTTCTGCGTCGTATGAATTCGTTTGTCATTTCTTACGATGTGCTCAACGGTCTGTAATTAATGCTTAGACCAGGGGTGGCCAAACCGTGGTGCATGCGCCAAACGTGGCGCATTGGATGATTACAAGTGGCGTATTGCATCCTTGCGCCTATTTATTCTTTTAAAATAGGTGTCATAGCTGAATCCATCTTCATATTTTCAACACCAAAGTGCTCTCAGTTCAAACCAAACATTAAAAGACTAGCGAAATCCAAACAGGCTCAAAAGTTTCAATAAAGGTAAGTAATGTTTATGTGCTGTAATAGATATTGTTTTTCATATAATAATTAAATAATTTTAAAATGTTAATTATGTCTATAAGCATACTTTTATTTAAAAGATTATTAAGCATATGCCAGGATTCCTTCTAGTGAGTAGAGATAACAGACAATTCCAAGTTCTAAGCTGATCTCGCTCTCAGTGCTTCATCTCGCTCAGAGCTTTCTCTCCCTCACCACATCCAACAACTGTGGTCCAGAGTTAACTGCACCAAACGAGACTCTTCGGCAGCTGTAGCCCCATCAGTGGGATCCACGACAGCGATCACCCTCTAGTCCAAGAGATCATTTCTGGCTATTATAGATTGGTGCTCCAATAAAGTGTGTCTTTTGAAATGGCGTAAATTAATTAATTGAATTGCGTGATTGAGTTATTCCTTTTCCTCCCCTAAGCGAAACAGATCCTATCCCTATCCCTATTTTACAACCCCAAGCGTGAACGTAAAAAAATGCTTGAGTTGTATGGCGCATCTGAACTCGTCTGTGAAAAAAATGGCGCATGGTATGCAAAAGGTTGGCCACGCCTGGCTTAGACCATAAATAATCGTATTTAAAACGAACTCAAAAGACATAACTTATATTTTATGTGTCTCAAAGACCTTGAGCTTTCTTGTTCTGGTCAAATTATGTCTGGAAGTACAGGTTTTTAACATCGATCACATTTTTAATATTTTGGTGACCTCATATTGCAAATATTTAAACATTGCCTTTAAGATATTTATCAACAATATTATATTGTATTATAAATATTATTTAGACGTTAATATGCATCTCATATTATTTAGACGTTAATATGCAAAACGAATCCAATCAACATTTGACCTATTCTGTGAAAATTGAGGAAACAGACATCTAGGCGCTTTGAATTTTATTTATTCAAAATAGAACATATAATATTATATATAAAATCGATTGCATATGACCGAACATGTGACTTGGAATTGATTTTTCTAAGTAAATAATAAATATTAGAATTTTCATTTCTTATATATTAAATACACTGTGTTATTTATTTATTTATTTAACACTTTTATTACAATACAATCTGGCGGGCTTATTGCCAGGTGGCAATCTCTTCCAACCAACCAGACAAAAGTAAATGAAGCAAGTTACGTGGTCGCATAAATCATTCAAATTACTATCCATCCCCACGAAATCCATAAACATATACGCAAGAACATGCCCACGAATCCCACAAAGACGGACAATCACCCGAACATTATTTTTCATATAAAGTGAGATATCATCAATCAAAAGAAAAGAAAAGGATGGTGGAGAGGAAAGGAAAAGAAAAATCAGGAATGAAACACGTTATTTTACTGACTAAAAATTAAGAGTTTTTTCAGTCGCTTCTTAAAGCATGCCAAGGACGGAGCGAGTCTTATATTGGTTTGTAACTGATTCCGGAGTCTCACTGCATGGACAGTAAAGGACGACGTAAAGAAAGAAGAGCGATGAACTGGAAAGGCCAATAAACAATCTCTGTTTGAGCGTAGCGCTAATCCATGATTGGAAAGACGCTGAAAATTTTCGTGTTACCGCAGCCTCTAAGTTAAATCTGCCAATACAAGTGGGTTAGAATTTCGAGTTCCAGTTCTTGGAGCAGAGTCTGCTTTCTAAACGGTGAAATATAAATTGTCCTTATATTATTAATACACCAATGTGTTATAAAAGCATATCATATGGAAGACGCCTGTTCGTGTATGATCTAATGTGTGCATGCTGCTACACTTCAACAAATACATAATCATATCAAATGAAAACCGGGGTTCTGATGGCAAGAAATTCTAAACGGTCAGACATAACATATAAAGACTGCTGCAACACTTTTGTCGGGTTTTTCATCCGTCCTTAACACTAGGTTTACGGCACCCGTCAAATTGACGGGTTTCCGTTTTGCTTTTGAAAATTTTACAAAACAGACAGTATTTTTCCTGTTTTTTTTACGACTTTTTATAATTGAACAATGCAAATATATTTACTTTATTTATATTTTCTTTTTATTTTGGAAACTTCTTATTTTTGAAATTTTGGTCGCTCTATACAGTCTATACCTATCTTTACTGATACTCGTCAAATTGACGGGGTTTGTAATTTGATAACTGTATACTAACCGTTGACTGATATCTGTATACTAACCGTTTATAAAATCTGATAACTGTATACTAACCGTTTATAAAAGTAAACCAAAAATAAAAGTTCTTTTTCTGAGCACAAAGCATACATTCGTATAATTAAAAAAAACAACGATAAACGTTTACCAGAAACAATTAGATATTACAACAAGACCAAGTGTGGTGTAGATGTTTTTGACTAAATGGCTCGAAAATACTCCGTCAAATCAGGAAGTGTTAGATGTCCCCTCCAAGTTTTCTTCAACATCTTGGATTTGGCAGCAATAAATGCATGTATACTTTATAAAGAATGTACTGGACTCAATGTATCAAGAAAGAACTTCTTATTTCAATTGGCCGAGGAACAAGCCAAGGAAGATAATGAACCGTATCAGACACCATCTGTTTCTCTTCAGTCACGGAACACCACTTCTCAAATACGCAAAAATTGTCAATAACGCATGTACAAAATGTATTAAGATTGTGTGTGGAAAATGTATTAAGAAAATTGAATATGTTTGTAAAAAATGTTCCGAATAGTTGAATATATTATTTTTATTGGCACTCCCTTTAACATTTTACTTGTAATAATATTTCTATTTGTATATCATGTCTATTTTAGTCTTATTTAAGTTAAATAAATCATTTGAAAAGAACAAAATAAGTAATTGTGTTTATCCGTCAATTTGACGGATGTCTGTAAAGATAGGTATTTAGGAGAATGGTTCTTATTGGAAGAGATGATGATAGTTGCTGGTAAAAGTAAAATCGCAATGCGGAAAGAGAGAGTGTTTATTTTTATAGTAACGAGGGTATTTATATGTTTTTGGGATGTGCACGAGAGTGCGCTCGCGATATGCTTCTGTCTCGCTTCTGTGAATGCAGAAATGGTTTATTGTCGTATGTGGGTATTCATCTAAATACGGAACTGGTGAGATAGCCGTGGTGCGTTCTTTTTCTCTGGCGTGAGGTGCGAGAGCTCGGCCGGCGTCAATGGCTCGAATGTGATCTTTGGACTGTTTACTAAAATTTATCGATGAATCCGAAGGTCGTTTCGTCGGTCATTGACTGTATGTATGTGACAATATCATGCGACGACCGTGGTTCCCCACAGGTATATAAAAATGCCCGTAAACCTAGTGTTAATAGTGTTTAAGAAGTGCAATATGACGATGAATTATTTACGAATAAATCAATATATTATATTTGGTAAATAATGTGCCAAAATTTGGGGATACATCAAAATATGTGACATTAAAGAATAATTATAGTTTGAAACAATAAAAAGTGTTTTTTTAAACATTGGAGAGTATGTATGACAAACTAGAAGATGTTAATTAATTTAAATTCATAAAGCGTACATACACCGGTTAAACCCACTAACATACTCGTACAAATCTTAATGTAAATTATATGCAACAGCAACAAGATAAAAAATATAAGTATACAAAGCCTATATACAACAGCAAGAAATTAAAAATCAGTAAACAAGTTATCCAGGATATAACTAATTGGAGATCTCTTCTCTCTATCTTCTCCTTTAGGAACACGGCGTAATGGTGACGTTGATGATGAATACATAAGTATAGTTTCAGTGGGAAAATTCAGCATCTTCATGTTTAAATGCGACTCGCATAGCAGTGACGGCTGATAGACTAGGGATCGAGAACCTCGATTTATTAAATAATGAATATGCGTAAAGAAGTGTCTCATAGAATCCAACTCGGATGGGATGCTTCTATCAGACTATACGATATCTTTTAATCCAAAACTTGAATGCTTCAAAACTTGGATTGTGGTGGATGCAACCAGTGTGTGTTGCCAAATGTAACCAAAGCATCAAAAACACGGTCTATAGTGGCTATTGAATCCTAACCAACCCTAAAAGATCTTTAATAGGATATTTCCATTGTATCTTTCGAATAGGTGTAAATACTACACATATAAACTACATCACACCTACTATAAAGCCTAATGCGTTACGGTCATTTAACGGAAGATCTATAAAGATTTTTTTGTATTTCGTGTTCCCTTGGTAAGTTATCTGAGGTTTCCTTCCAAATATGTTTTTATAAACATATGTATATGCGGGGAAGTACCTAATCTACTAGTCACACCCACCACCTTCCTATTCTAATACTCAACTTATGTATATTTATTTTGTAATATTTTTAAATTGTCAATAATAGTGGTTTCGAATCCACAGTTAGAGCGCCCTTGAGGGGAGCCTGCTCTCTAAACGGCAATTTATAAATTGTCCTTTTATTAGTTTAATTTTCCAAATAATATGTATATTTTCGTAGAAAATGCGTTTATATTTAATTATTCATTCCTACATTTATAAAACAAACAGTGAATGAAATGGAAACTTTTAAAATATAAATTGTTATAGCATGTTTGAGGAGAGTCTGCTGTCTAAACGGTACTTTATAAGTTGCTCTTTTATTTTTAGTATGGAATATACGAGTAGTATCTATGTCTAGCGGATTTAGGATAAAGGTTGTATATAAAATGTTCGATGTGCAGCGCGCTATGGAACTGGTTAAAAATTAAGTAATTATCTCATAGACAAAATTACATATTAACTCATAGATAAAATTAACATACGTAATTATTTAAGAAAGACCCAACCCCCATATTTTACCTGTTCTGAGATGGAGAAACATCGAGCTGTTTTCTATAGGCTTATATGGAACAATTTGGTTTGAAATAACATATATACGTTTATAAGGTTTGATATTTTCTCACATACAGACTGGCGTTACTTATTATTTCAACCATTAGAAATATATTAAACATATCTTAAATGAAAATAAGACAGGTACCCTTTTTTTTTAAATAGGTTAGTACCTACTAACGGTGATCGAATTCGCAACTCCTCGGTTGGCACGCTGCCATTTTATTAACTCTGCCATAAATGTCATCTTTTTTATTTATGTTTTTTTTATATTTCAAATAAACTTAAAAGATTTACGAGTATTTTATGAGTTGGGTTCTTTTTGCAAGTAAACGTTTTAAAAAACCTACGCCAGTTGTAAACGACATCAATTAGAAGTAAATCTAATTTAATTTATTATAGACTTTGTATATTCGCCGGTTAATTTGGTTCGATAGTAAATAATAATCAACGGGATATAATTTGTCGGACTAGGAGCCACGTGTTTCCAAACCCTGTGCTAGACAGACTGTTCTTATAGCTGGGCTCTCTTAATTTGCAGCACCATTAATTTCGGCACCGCTAATTGGGACGCGCGCCGTCGCTCTACCGCGCCGGCCCTTTGAGAGGTCTTCCCGGAACACAGTAATGATACTTTCACGATACTGACATGACTCAAAATATACACAATCCATATTTACACAATGTATCCCACCTGCAAAATATTTATTTCATCTTCTGTTCGAGGCTAGACATTTGGTTAAATATTTATTAAAAATTTCATTGAATACAGTACAACTGGTTGATTGCCAAGTGCTAATAGCTTCCAAGCAAGCATAAAATAATTTTGCCAAGTTCAATTTTTCAAATAACTCTCAAATCCGTGTAATTGGTTAATATTTTATTGTATATAAGTATTGGTTAATATTTTTCTGTCTTTTTTGGATCGTTTGTTTCTTGGTTTTATTTAAAACTTTTTGTATGGTATACATTTTGGGGGATTCGTTGACAAGTGGTAATCTTTTCCAAGCAACAATACAATTGTTTTACAAAGTATTGAGTTTTGTCAGAGGTGGACAGTTAAGGACATTATATGTAATATATTATTGACAATAAGTGAGCATTTCACTGTTCATTTCAAATATTAAGATAATATCTAGCCACTAAAATATATTGTTTTTTTTTTGTTTCTTTCAAATATTAAATAACAGTAACTTTTTCGTATAGATTATTTTTGAAATTGTAATTATAATAGTATTATATTATTAATTTAAGTCAAACAAGTACAAAATAATTTCAACTCGAGATTTTAAGTACCGTGTATGATTATGTATGAATAAAACACTATTTTTATTTTATTTAAGTTATGATTAATTGCGTATAAGTAATTTGAGCAAAAAACAAAAATTAATATCAAAATAATGAAAATAATAAAAAAAATATTTAAGATTCATTTCCTTTAATTTAATTATGTTGTAGTTTTTTTAAAATTCCAATTCAATAATTACAATTTTATAAAACAAAATGGAGTTATCATGTTTTGTGTACAGTAGATGGAATTTTAAAATGAGTCATTCAAATGTGATGCGATATTTTAATGAGTGAATTTTTTTTTCAACAATCATCTCGTTTAGCGCATGCCACTGTTCTCTTGAATATTATTTTTTTTTGTTTTAAGATATTCTTTGATCTCTTATTAAAATTAATTATTAATGGGATTAAAAAAGGTTCACGAAACAAATGTTTTAATTAAATATTGAATACTAAAATAAATATACCTCAATGATATTCTTATAAATACAAATTCAAGAAATGGTGACAGAAAAGTGTGAAGGGAAAAGTAAATACAATGTATGAATAATGAAAAATTGGAAGAAATTTATTTATTTATTTATTTAATTAACGACACAACAGTGTCTTTATATACAAATGAACGTGTGACAGGTTATAAAGTACTTAAAATTATTGACAAATAATACAACTTTATCTTAAACTAACATGAAGATACAAAAAGCAGTAGTAATAATAAATTACAGTCATCGTTTTAAAATTATTTAATCATCTTTGAGAATTTTGTGGGAATTTTATGGATATACGAGTATATTGAGATATAGAAAACACATGGCCTCATTAGTAGAACGAGATGCAAGTTGCTTTGCAGAATTAAAAGCTTCTTACATGTTGATGCAGGGTTGCTCAACTCCAGAGGCAAAGTATTGTCCTTAATGTTTGGTTTATATTAAGTTATTTATATTAATAAAGGAGAACACAAAGTTAGTAGCTATTTCTAAATATTGTTGTGATATTCTGGCGAATACTATTGTATATATACTTATATTAAAAATATCTAAATTGTTGCAAAACTCGTTTCCAAGTCTTTGCATACGAATTAAAGAGGAGTTGATTTTATAGTTATTATAGTATAGCAATTTTCGGTATAAAAGGGATTGAGCTGTCTTGCGGATCTAGTGGGAATACGAAATGAAATACTTGCGAGTAAGTGAGGTGCATCAATCACTGAGTGAATGATTTTGTATAGCAGTACTATATCGGCTATTTTTCTTCTGTCACACAGCTTCAAGAGTTTCACTGCATTTAATAAGTTGGGATAATTTCTTTGTTCATGTGGTATTACAAGTTTAAAATTTATGAATCTTAGAAATTTGTTTTGTACGCGTTCTAAAGTTTGTGCGAATTGAATAATTCTGCTAATTTGCTAGTATTTTCTGAGATGACTAGAGTTGAGGGATATTGAGCGGCGTGTGGCGATAGAAAACCAAGTTAATGGGGCACTAAAACGTATGTAATCGAATAGGACAGTGTTAAAATCTGCTAAGACGAAAGTATTCTATAGAATTTTGGGGCCAAATTTGATGTATGGAAATGAAAAGCGAGAGGAGTCGGACAAATGCTGTAGAAAGAGTGCATTGAGAAGAATACTTGGAGTGATAATATATGACAGACTACTGAATTAAGTGATAAGGGATGAATGTGAACTTAAGGCTGATGTGTTAAGTAAGATAAAGAAGAGCACGCTGCGAAGGTTTGGACATGTAGAACGAATGAATAAAGAAATGTTAACAACACAAATATATAGTGAAAATGTAAGTGAAAGGCCTGTGAGAGAAAGATCAAGGAAAGGATGGTTGGATCAAGTGAATGATATTCTAAAAGTAGAAAACGTAGATAGTCAGAGAAATCGTAGAAGTTGTATGAGAAGGTGTATTGATGTGAGGAACGCGAAAGATTTGTGTCGACATAGGAAAGTCTGGCCCTCTATCCTCTTCGCCTACCCCGACATGAAAATGGCATGATACTTTGTATGAATACAAATATCGAGCTCGTCCATTTTGTAGTTCACTTCAGTATAAAAATATTATTTTATACAAAGCCGTAACAGGTAATTTTAAGTTTGCTTAGTATCTTTAATATTCTCAGTGAGATACAGGTAAAAGCCTAGTTTACTGGGGACACGACAAATGAAAGGCAACAAACCCAGATCCATTAAAATTGTGTAAAAGTTAAATTACCTGTTGTTTTTTCGCAAATTTTGTATATTTTTTGTCATGTGTAAAATAAATAAATAAGAAAATCTTTATTGATTTAAAAAAAATGTTTCTTCATATATATTTCACAAGCACATATATTTTGTTGACTACTCAATTAACTCATATTGCGTATTTATTAAAATTAAAAAAAATAGACTAACTTTAATAATGAGATGTACAATAAAACGCAATAATTAGTATACTTTGTTAGTAAAGCCAAATAAACTTGTCTAGACAACTCCCTGAATATTTAAGGTAATGTTGCTTGTGGCATTGATCTGGATAGTAATGGAAGCATCAAACATTTTTAAGGGGCCCTTATTGATTGTTTTGTTAAGTCGTGCTCATAAACCGTATTTAATGATTTCAACAGGGAAATGTTACTTAGAGGTTATATTACGTACATATCATCACGCCGTGTCTCTTACGGAATGGACAGAGATAACATATCGTCGCTTAGCTAACAACACCGCGCAAGTCGAAAATTAAAGGTTTTCACATTTGAATGTCATTGGATAGATCTTTTTAGCGCGCGTCGAACCATCAACGAGATTATAGAAATTTTAGCTTTTAAAAGGCCGGAATTTAAAAAAATGTATCACCGCGCAAGTCCGTTTCCTCGACAACACTGCTCAAGTCTTCATTCCGTCATAATATTGTGTTCGACTTGCAACTTTTTGCTCCATAAAAAGTCGTGTTCTCAGTGATATTCCCTATTACGGGGATGTGGTGGAAAATAAACAACGCCAAAATAAGGCTACAAAGAATCCAAATAAATGGCAACGAAAACTAAATAAAGAGCTAAGGATGAAAAGTGAGAGTTATTTAGGATACAGATGAGACAGAAAGGCAAGTCAAGATGACAAATTTAAAGTGATGCAAGACGTGTTCAAGCCTGCTCGGTCTATGGAACCACCGTGCAATTATTCGTTTTGCAATAAACCAAAACTCAGAACACGTGGAATAATAAGTGAAAAGTCACTAAAACATTTATTTACATTCTGGAATAATATGAATAGGGACCAACGAAGAGCATTTGTCTGCTCTCATGTTTTGTAAATTAAAAAGAAGATAACAAAAAATCAAGAATCGAAAAGAACTGAAAGTCGTACATATTTTCTCACTATCGATAAACAACGTTACGAAGTACGTAAAAAATGTTCTAAGATGAATTACCACATACTAAATAAATATTATGCAATGATAATTTTTTTTTAAATTAAACTATTTCTTCGAGTTTTTAATTTGTTTAACTTAAAGTAACGACTGAAAAATGCAAGTGAACTGATTGAACTAATTTTTGACTAGTGAGAAGACAAGATATAATTTTACTAAGTCATTTAAATAATCATTTTAATAGATTTTTCTGTTTGTAAAATGACGTTACCTACTCTCGATAATGCTATTTAGTGAAAATGTTCTTTATCTACCATTATATAAAGTGACTACGAGTAAACAATTGATCTCGATGTGATTGTACCATACACGTAGTTCCTAAACCTAGTTTGTAAGTGTAAGAGTTATGTTACAATATTAGGTACTTATTATGTGTGTAGGCACTTTCCTAATGTGTGTAAGCAGATAGAATACTCGTACCTGCTGTTGGAAACCAAATACTGGATAGAAAATAAAAGTCATGTTTGAATTTTATACATTTTTGGTAGAATCACCCCACCCCTTAGCGTCATCCTACAGGTAACACAGCTTAAGTCTATTTTATTTTCAGTAAACACAGCTCAAGTCGAAATGAAGCATGAAGCTCAACTAAAGTACGCATTTAAATGTATTGAAATGAAGTGTTTATCCATAAATGTGGCACCTATTAAAACTGCAGTCCAATTCCTCTTGAATTCTATAAAATAAGCAGTTTTTTCGTCGTCCTGTAAAATCAACAAAAATGACTTACGCGGTGTTGTTAGCTAAACGACGATATCTCTATTTTTTCTATTCAAGTACATTACTTTCTCCCCTCCTCTACATTTACACATCTCGTTATGCTAAATTTTCCATTATTCATACCTCTCATTTAATCTTCTTTAAAATATAGTTAACTTGACCACCCATATTTTATTCGGTCTGCCTTTTCCTCACACATCATGCCCTTTTGATTTGTATACTCACTAAATCATTAATTCTCTTCATATATCCTAACCATCTTAAAGAACCTTTCTTTATCTCACTTAAAACAACCATTTTATCCGTGTATTCATTTCTGATGTCTTCATTCCACTTTCTTTCATACATTGACACTCCACATTTTTTTCTTAGCACAGTCATCTCCATAGCATTAATCTTGCTTTATCATTATTCTGCCAAGTCAAAGTTTCATAAACATACGTCAAGGTGGGTACCAATACACTCGTAGAAACTACTGAATATTTTTCAGTAGTTGAACTATAGAGTGACTAACATATATTGAAAAATATATATTTTTTTGTTTCATTTTATCATCTTTTTTTTTAACTCATTGGGCCGGAAACTTTTGGATCTTACTATGTAGTACATTTCTTCCATTTTTTCTCATCTTCCATGTTTTGAAGAATATTAGAGATTTCACTATCCGGATTTTGGGTTTTCTGAGAATAGACCGGTTTATCTATTTCTTCGTCAGCCTTGTCATAACTGATTTTGCCATTCCTATTCGTCTTCACTAAATTTGATATCATAATTCCTCTCCTCAAGTTGATGATTTGCTCGGAGTGTCGGTCCGATTTACGGACACCTTACTCCTTCATCTGGTGGTGTGTTAGAACGGGCTTGGTATGTTTGTTAGGAAATTTGGGTGGTGGTGTGTAAAGATTTTTTTTTTTTAATAGAGGAAAGATTAGGATTTGATACATAAATTAAGGTTGTGAATACATAAAAGTTACTTATTAATATACTTATATTTTTATATGTCACGAGCGTTGATAAATATGTATACAGAGGAGAAAGGATAGAGATATATACTATGTTATAATAAATATACTATGAAGACGGGGAGGGATAACGCTGTGACTTATAATATATATTTACATAGATAAATATGGGAAATAATATGTGTGCCTATCTTTTCAGATTAGGGTACGTCGCGTGGTATATTGAGAGCCTCTCGGGCTGCTGTCATTGCCACTTCGAGGTTTCTCATAACCGTCGCGATGTGTTCTTGCGACGGGTATTCGACGGATATCATAATTCTCCAAGTTAATGATTTTCTCGGAGTGTCGGTCCGATTGTCGGATACCTTACTCCTTCATCGGTTTTGTATGAACGGACTTTGGGTAATTAATTTTGGATTGTTTGGTGGTGGTGTTAGAAAAATTTTTGTATAGAGAGGAGGGATAGAGTTTGGTACATGCATTAAGGTTATAGATACATATAGGTTACATAATAATATACTTATATTTTATACTTATATCATAATTACTTTTGGGCTTCTTACGTGTGGCCAATCGCTCATCGCAAGCGTCTGTTTTCGCCCGTGTATGCCATCATGACTTGTGAGATATCACAATTCTCGCAAGTTTTCGCATGCATGGGCCGGCCGACTTTTAATACTGTCTCGCGATGGTACTGTCTCGCGACAGCACAGACCTCAACAAACATAAAATTATGCATAAAAAATACCAAATAACATCAAAATATAAACAAACAGGAAAACAAATACATCATATGTTTTGGGTGACGCATACGTCCGATACAACGCTCTTGTATCAAACATTCACAATTTTATAAATTAATTATATTTTCAAGGGATTAAAAGGCATCTTTAAGTTTTATTACGAATTATTTTACACTAGAGAAACGAACACATAATCTAGAGTCAATTATTCGAACACAACAGGCACATCGATGCCATTTTGCTGACGGAGATAACATTGCAAGATCGATGATTAAAATAATAATTGCACGTTTTCAACAGCAGCGACTTGTAGATGACTTGCCTTGAGCTAGGAAACCGCGTTTTATCTGCATTAATGAGAGTATTTAAAGGGTACAATATAATTGTTGATGATCAAGTATCTTCAACCAGAAAAAAAGTTCGGCGTAGCTCAGAACGTCTCGAACGACACTAAAACCAATCTTACGAAACAATTTACACCTCTTTCCGTATATGATTCCGTTGATGCAAGATTTGAAGCAACAAGATCCACAACAACGCTTTGAATCGATATGCGTATATTGTTTGAATACTCTATGATTTTTAAAATAAATTTCGATCAATTTAGTTTGTTTCTCTGATGTTAATTTTTTCATAAAAAAACTTTAAAAATAATTAAATAAACTAAAGAAATTAAACACGATTTTTTGGCCATCCGGTACAAGTAGCATTCATTTTACTCAGTTTTCCATATACTCGTATGTATATATCTTCACTTATAATTAATTTCTAATAGAATTTGGGTCACTTTTATTAATAAAGGAATATTTCTTTAACAAAATATCCCCGTTTTGTCCCCCTTTTTTAATAAAAATAGCCCATTTGTCCCGCATTTAGAGTGTCCCGCATTTAGAGCTATATGAATATTGTATAGAAATATGATCCTAACGATTATTTACACACACAGAGTTTACCTAGCGGCTCGAGGTTTCACTGTTGATGACTTTATCAATAAATAATTGGTGTTTGCCTAACGAAATGACAGGTGTTTTCAGGCCTTATTTAACCACTGATCTATGTTGGGTGGCCAAATAATTCGTATTTAATGGAAAAATATCCTATTTACGAAAAACTAAAAAGGAAATAAATCTTGAATAAACATGACGAATGATTTTAATCTAAGCTTTTTAGAAATTGATTGAATGAAAAAAATCATATTTATGATTATTACATAAAATTATACTTAACGTTGTATAAAGTTTAACTATAATGTTATACCAGAATTTCTACCTCATTTATCCTGTCCTTATAATTTTCCTTCAGCGTCTAGTCATTCTATGGCGTTTTGGTAAAGAGGTACAAGTCAACAATTACTTATTTGTCAGTTTGAAGTTTTGCAACACTTATATTCCTGAAATACAGACCTCAGGTAAATTTTAAAGGTAAACTTTGAATACATAAATAATTTATGTATTCAAAGTTTGCCTTTAAAATTTACCTGAGGTCTGTATTTCAGGAATACAAGTGTTGCAAAACTTCAAACTGACAAATAAGTAATTGTTGACTTGTACCTCTTTACCAAAACGCCATAGCATTGTCTCTATACATAAAGGTTTGCATAACATAGCACACCGCTATGCAAACTCAGTTTTGAAGGTTTTGGGATTGTTTTATAAAGTGTGAATTATAGAATATTGTGTATAACGTATTGTGTATAACTTTATACAAGGTTAAGTATAATATTATGTAATAATCATAAAAAATCATATTTATGATTATTACATAATATTATATTTAACGTTGTATAAAGTTAAACTATAATGTTATACATTAAGGTTGGCAGTAGCACACCGCTATGCAAAATCAGTTTTGAAGATTTTGCGATTGTTTTATGAAGTGTGAATTATAGAACATAGTGTATAACGAGATGTATGAATACGGCGAAGGCGAAAGTTGTGTGTTTTGAAATGTTTGAAGATCTACATACATGCATATCATCACGACGTGTTTTTATGTAGGGTAGGCAGAGAAAGAGAATCTCCAAACTTTTCTATCCAAGCCAACAACTTTCGCTTCCTTTATATTAAAAAATCTTGTTATTGGCGAACTTCTATTATGCATACATTTCACATCACTTTCTATCAAAATTTCGTCTATTTGATTCAGTCACATTTTCCTTGGATTACATCTTTGATGCCATTTTGCAAGTTTAATAAACGTGCTGAATGTATATTATTGTAATATAATTTTTGTTTTGCGCATTTGTTTACCCAAATTGCGTAAGAGTGATTTTTAGCGCAATTTGAAGATAAAACAAAAAGAGTTGTTTTTTCGTTGCTTGATGTTTTTTTATTCACGTAAACGAAAAAAATGCTACTCAAACCAAAAGAAGGTATGTATGGTGTATGGCGAAGATGCAGTATACGATCGTGTGTGTTAAATGTGATTTAAAAATCCCTAACGGTGACACTCAAATATGGTGTTTACTCTGTAAGGCCGATTTCTACTGACGACGACCAAATCAAGGTATTGATTGAAAATTACCAGTGTTCTACGATACGAGAGATTGCTAAATAATAGTAATAACAATAAAATTACTATTTACAAAGCGCCGTTTAAAGAGCAGACTCCCTTCAAGGGCGCTCTATCTCGAACCCACTATTTTGACAAATTAAAGAGAGTTGAACCCACTACTTATGACAGATCAAAAATATTACAAAGTATAATAAGTTCTGCATAAGGATAGGAAGGTGATGGCTGCGACCATCATACAAGGAACTTCCTAGCGTATGCATACGTTTAGAAAAATATATTTTGTAATAAAACAGCAGAAAACTATCCAAGATAATATGAACTACAAAAATTTCTTCGAAGATCTTCCGACACGTGAAAGTAATACATTCAGCTTTAGGTGGAGTGTAATGCATGTGTGTAATGTTCATATATACTTAAAAAATTTGATAGCCTTCTCTTCTTCCCATATCAAGTCGGTAATATGACATGTGTCATTCCTGATTTTTCTTTTCTCTCAACTATCACTTCCTTATTCCCTTGATTGATATCTCACTTTTTTTCATAATAATAATAATAATAAATATAGGTTTAATGGTAGCAACCTAGTATGTACATAATATATTTAAATACATTTCAAAAACACATAAATGGCAGAAAATACATTTAAGAGAGAAGCTATCAAAAGGTCTGGGCTCATCTATTAACACCCCCCCCGGCCAAGATATACCCCGCCAATATAGGGCGAGCCTCGCTGCGAGGACACCAGATGTTTTTCAGCCCACACCCTTGCACATGTAGAATAAGAAGAAAAAAAAACGAAAATATATAGATAGTAGAAAAAAAATCAAATCTGTAAGCATCACCTCAGATTAATTCAAACAAATAAATAAAAATTCCTTGACAGCAACACAGTGTGTATGTTAAATAATAAATTCATTCCGAAATCGTATATATGTTATATTTCAAAATAAACTGCAGAAAATACATTTGAGAGAGAAGACATTAAAAGGCCCGGGCCCATCCCTCAACATTCCCCCGTCCGAGATACACCCCACTAATGTAGGGCGAGCCCAACCGCAAGGATATCGGGGGGCTTTCATCCCACATCTTTGTACATATAGACTAATAAAACACAAAACAAATCAATATATGGCAGAAAACAAAATAAAAAGTTAACTGTCAACAAGAAAGAAAAAAATGTAAATCTTCATGAATTTTGTAGAGAGGAATTATTATTTGAATAGTTTTTTGCGACCATGTAACTTCCTTTATTTAATTTTCTCTTTCAAATATATAAATAAAAAGGGTTGACTTCAAGTGTATCCTAAAGTTCCATACAACACCCATAAAAGAGAAATAGTAAAATACTGAAAACTGAGAATCTGAAAGTCAAATCCACTAGAATTTGACCTATAAATACTAAATTACTTTCTAGCCAACCCAATCATAACAGTAGAATCCTTAGATGCTAAAATCCTAATATCTCTGAATAATTAATAGAGAATTATTTTTTTCACTCGCCACAGTGGACTCAACAGATTAATTAAATCCGTTGAATTATATTGAGCTATTTAACGTAGGTCGAAGGCAAAAGGGAGCAAAAAAGGTAACAATTACAATTAAAGCAAATGAACGAGTGTACTCGCAAATGTTTTAACCAAAATAGTTCATCTAGAACGCCGTAACGAGTTCTGACTACTGAATACTGGATACAAGCATGGCCCGGCGCGTTGCTGGCATTTCAAGCTCAAAATAGACGCTAAATGAGTGTGCTTCAGAAAAAAGTGACCATTTCGGGACGAATTTTGCTTGATGCGGTGATTTTAAACTTGAGTTGAAATTCAACCGGCATTTTTTGGAGCCCACGCCATCTCGCACAGATTCAACATTGAAACAAATAAACGGCGGTGAATGTTTAAGATGGAGAATCAAGGCAAACAATATGCTTTTTTTCTAACGTGGAATACATTTTGGATGAAAAGTTAATTTAGTATGGTAATAAGTAGAGAATTCAGCGTTTATTTGACCCAAGGTTTACGAATAGTAACAAGAACTAAGTAATTAGGGTGGAGAAATAGAAATATTACATTTATTATAAAATTAACATTTTCCGCATCTGCATGTTTTTATAAATATATGCAGATCATCATAGTGACAATATATGACAGAATACGAAATTAAGTTATTAGGAAGCAATGTGAACTTTAGATTGATTGTTGAGTAAGATGAAAAATAGCAATTTGAAATGGTTTACGCATGTAGAATGAATGAAAAAAGACAAATAAACAAAATAACTATACAGTGCACATTGTATTACATGTTAACAGTACGACCCAGCGGGTTTATTGCCATGTGGCATTATCTTCTAGCCAACCAGATATATATTAAAGAAGCCTTGACTGAAAAATAACTATACAGTGCACATTGTATTACATGTTAACAGTACGACCCGGCGGGTTTATTGCCATGTGGCATTATCTTCTAGCCAACCAGATATATATTAAAGAAGCCTTGACTGAAAAATAACTATATAGTGCACATTGTATTACATGTTAACAGTATGACCCGGCGGGTTTATTGCCATGTGGCATTATCGTCTAACCAACCAGATAGATATTAAAGAAGCCTTGACTGGAAAACAGACTGGAATCCTTTAAAAAAACCCGGTGTTCTAACGGGAGTCAAACCCGCCAACTCCGGGTCGAGAGACAAGCATCTACCAACTAGGCCACGGAGGTCGCAAATGTGAGTGGAAAGCATGATAGAAGAAGACCAACTGCTCAAGATCAACTATGGTTGAATCAAGTGAATATTTTTAAAAAAAGAAGGAAATGTAATAAGTAAAAGAAATCGTAGAAGCTGTATGAGCAGGTTTATGGATGTGGAAGAGGCGAAATATATTTGTCGAGATAGGAAAGTCTGGCGCTCTCCTTTTCCTGTCCTAGCAAGGAAGCGGCGTGATGGTATGTATATAAATAATCAATAAAATAATTATGATATTTTGGTTTCAGTTCAGAGAAGTCTGTTTATTTTTTTGTTGTGAATATTTCGTAAGGTTTCTTTTTTTTATTTTTCCAGACATTTTTCATTAAGATCTAGACTTAGATAGGTTCGGGAGTCAAAGGGTACGTGACTAGGGGTGTGACTGACAGCCCTAACCCTCGGGGAGATACTAAAACAGTGGAGACAATTAGAAGACCCGGTACGTGAAGGTATTTAGGAGGAACATTATACAAATGTACAACACAAAACATCGCGCGGCAGTTAGGAATTTTATTGCGGACGATGATAATTAAAGTGGAGATTCAGTTAATGTCGCTGGTGCTGTGTGCCAAGGTGACTGCAATCAAGGGTGACTTAGAGCACACCACGACCGCAAGGTGCAGATTTAATTTTATCGAATGTAGCTTCTTGTGTGATATGCAACTCTCGGTATATATTTTTGAAAATAATATTGCAACTTTAAGACATTAGTTTCACAACCCCTAGTGACAGTACTCGTAGGTTTGCTGATAATTGAAATTTATTGATTTAGAATATAGTATAACAATTTTATTTTTTTCGATATAACTGTATTGACACTACTTTTCGAGAACGTTAATGGATTTAGATAACGTTATTGTGAATACAGAGCTCTTTCAAAATATAACCATTCAAAATATAAAGAATTCTCAGTATTAATTGCTAATACTGCTTCTCAAAAGGATCAATCCAACTTCGATCTGATTTCATTTTATTAAATTAGACACTTAATTGTTTAGTGTATAAACGACGAGTTTATTGCCATTCACCAATCTTTTCCAACCAACCAGAGGAGTTATGCATTTTCGTGCTAATTGCTTACAACGTTATTTATAAAACCCTAAAAATCGTACTAAATACGACAAGCATTAAAAAAAGAAAAAAAAAAAGAAACAGTCAATCAAAATATTTGCAAATGACACCAAATACTGGGAATATTTCGTCATTGAAGATAGATATAATATTTATTAAGTCGCTGTTTGAAGCAAGCGTACGAGGTGAATCTTACGGTAATCGAAAACTGTTTCCAAGGTCTGACGACATGAACAGTAAAGGACGACGGGAAGAAAGAGGAGCCATGAATTGGAAATTGTAAACAGCAATTTATGCTTGAGCGTAGTCCAAGTCCATGATAGAAAAGGTGCTTAATATTTTCGGCAAAATTTAAGGGGCGGCTAGACAGTTTAGGATGCTATACCAAAGCGACAACACACTAATAAATCGGCGGTTTCTTGTATTTAAAAAAATTCAACTCTTTAAGAGATAGCTGGTGTATAGATTTTCGAGATTTGTGATACATTTAAGAATACAGTGAATACCAAACTTTTCGGGAACGAATTCATGTCGGACCAAAATTCGTTGATATTTCCAATAAACTGATAATGTGATTTGTATTTTATCGTATTACTCGTAATACGTTCATATAAGTGTAGGTTCGTAGAAATAAACTGATTCTGAAAATGGCCACTAGAAAAAAGTTTTAAAAAAATCAGTTGCAATCATTTTGTTGTCTAATTGAATGCACTGAAATTATGTACCGCATATCGTCCCATTGATTATAAATTGATCAATGAATTACATGACCAATGATTTCTGTGAGAGAATTTCGTTATGAAGTAAAATTGTGACGTATTTTCATTTTAAGGATTTAGAATTGATAAAATATTCGTCAAGTGTTTTCTTATTATTTTTATTTATTTCAAATTGGAAAAAAAACTGCCAGAATGACAATCCATAATAGTATTTTAGGATCGACTTTTAAGTATGCGGGTGAAACGTGGATGTGGAAAAAATTGAAAATAACTATATTTGCTGTAGAAATATGTACATTTAGAAGGATACATAGGGGTGACTAGGGATGAATGTGAACTTAAAATTTATTTATAAAGGAGGAAATGTAAGTAATAAAAGTAATTGTAGGTGCTTTAAGGCGTTGATTAAGATGAAGAAGTGCACTTTGAAATGGTTTCGGTACGTATAATGAATAAATTAACACTTACAAAACGCATATGTAGCGCAAATGTGAGTGGAAGGCGTGGTAGAGGAAGATCAAGGAAAGTATGGTTGGATCAAGTGAATGATATTTTGAAAGAATAATAATTAATATACAAAATAAATCATAGGCGCTGTAGGGATGTGGAAGAGGCGAAATATGTATGTCGAGATAGGAAAGTCCAGCGCTTTGTTCTCTTTGCCTAACCTTGCAGGGAAGCGGTGTGATGGTATGTATGTTTATTCATTTCCTTAATTAACTTCATCACGCTGCCCTTATAACCAGTCACAATTGATACTAAAAATAGTTTATCCTACATTAAACATGTTTTGAGTATGAGGAAATGGAATCACTTGTTAGGCTTGAATGTAACATAATATAACATATGTTAGGCTTGAATGTAACATAATATAACACTTGTTAGGCTTGAATATAACATAATATAACACTTGTTAGGCTTGAATATAACATAATATAACACTTGTTAGGCTTGAATGTAACACAATATAACATTTTAAGACGTAATTCAACCATAAAACACACATTTAATGGCATGATATTTTTGCATATAAAAGATTAATCAATATTTCAAATAAAACTAAAAAAAAATAGTTAGATTTCTCTCATTCACGTTCTGTTTACCTTATTTTGCGTGCTTAATTCACTTACTGCACTCGCATCTTTACGAAAAATTCCATTTTCTTTGTGAGCACGGACGTCTTCGTTGAGTTGGCGGCTATTAGAGATTTCTTTGCATACTTAACACCTCAATTAATACATTTCATTTGTGGTCCACTCAGCACGACTGTATGTTATATCTAACTTCCTCGAGTCAACAGACATACTGACACATCACACCTCATTTTATACATTTCATTTGCGGTCCACTCAGCATGAGTGTATATCGAACTTCCTAGAGTCATCAGACATACTGACATATCATACCTCATTTTATATATTTCATTTGCGGTCCACTCAGCACGAATGTATGTTATATCTAACATCTTAGAGTCAACAGAAATACTGATACATCACACTTTATTTTATACATTTCATTTGCTGTCCACTCAGCATGAGTGTATCATATATCGAACTTCCTAGAGTCATCAGACATACTGGTGTATCACACCTCATTTTATACATTTCATTTGCGGTCCACTCAGCACGACTGTATGTTATATCTAACTTCCTAGAGTCAACAGACATACTGACACATCACACCTCACTTTATACATTTCACTTGCGGTTCACTCAGTATGACTGTATATCTAACTTCCTAGAGTCATCAGACATACTGACATATCACATCTCATTTTATACATTTCATTTGGGGTCCACTCTGCATGAGTGTATATCGAACTGCCTAGAGTCATTAGACAAACTGGCATATCACACCTCATTTTATACACTTCATTTGCGGTTCACTCAGCACGACTGTATATTGAACTTCCTAGAGTGATCAGATATGCGCCTTCTTTAATACAGTCCAAAAAATCGAAAAATATTACTTAAATCAGAATACCCTTTCATCTTAAGTTCCTCTCGCTCCCGATCATTATCTTTTAGAATTCCTTTCCTCGAGCCTTACAATAATTGTTTAGATATTTGTAACTCTTTAATTATATACATACCATTACGCTATTTACCTGTCGTGGTAGGCAAAGAAGGTAAAGCGCCAGATATTCCTATCTCGACACACATCCTTAGCATCCTCTACATCCATACACCATTCAATACAACTCTTACGATTTTTTGACACTCTACATTCCAGCCACAAATTCCTTGGTATTCTTTTTACACGTCTTCCACTCATATTTAGTAAGTCTTTCTTCTTTCATTCATTCTGGGTATCGAAAACATCTCAGCGCTTTTATTCATCTTACTCATCGCACCGGTCTTAAGTTCACATCAATCCCTAATCACTTCATCATGTCATACATTGTCATCCCATGCATTATTCTCAGTGCACAATATTATTGATAGATTAAAAATATTACAAAATAAACATACATAAGTTGAGAGTAAAGATAGGCAAGTGGTGGCTGCGACCATTAGATTATGTACTTCCCCGCATCTGCATATGCTTAGGAAAATATATTTGGTAAGAAAACAACAGAAAGCTTACCAAGGGAACACGAACTACAATGAAACCTTTGTGGATCTTTCGATATGTGGTAGTAACACATTCGGGATAGGCATATGAAGTCAAATAAGAAGAAGGTGTCTAATAAGACGGACATATCAAATAAATGAGTTAACATTGAACATGGCCCAGAACCAGGACACTCAGCATTGACCCAACGATGAAGGCGAGATACATTATTTTATTTAAAAAGTTCAAGGTTCTGCTGTAAAATAGTTTAAATGTAAGTATCGTTAATTTTCGTGTAAGGAATATAAGTCATGTTATGTGAAAAAAACCTTTGTTATAAACACGAATCAGTTGTAAAAAAATGAAATATGTTGATTTCATGTGGGTATATAATCTTAAAAACTCTGAAATGAATTGCTTTTGCCCGTCCCCGACTCGAACCTCGAGCCCGCGTGGGATGATCCGGCCTGTTTGCAAGAAGGGACTTGTTCTCCCACACGGCCTCCGTCTCAGGCTATCGTGCCGAGCTCACAGTCCGAACTTACTGAGCGTGTCTGAGTTGCAGTCAAACCTTGATGGATTTTTTTTAAAATTATTTTTATAAAAAAAAATTTTTTTGACGAAAAATCTGAGAAATTATAGAAGGTGTAATGATAATGAAGAGGCGAAGGATATGTGTCGAGATAGGAAAGTATGGCGCTATATCCTCTCTGCGTACCGTGGCAGGTGGATGGCGTGGTGGTATGAATGTATTTATTAATCATTATAATGACGACCTCTGTGGATTAGTTGGTAAGACACCTGACTTCCAGCCCAGGGGTTGCAGGTTCAATTCCCGTTGTAACCTAGATTTTTTAAAAGGATTTAGTTTGGTTTTCACTTAAGGTATGCTGAACATCTTTCTGATTAGTTGGAAGATATTGCCACATGGCAATAAAACTACCAGGTTGTACAGGTTACAACGAAATGGTAAAAATTGTTTTATGAAATGGTAAAAACTGGTTAGTTAGAAGAAATTGCCGTCTGGCAATAAGCCCGCCAGATTTGTTTACAGGGAAGTGTTGAATAAATAAATACTTATGTAACATACTTTATACGGTAAAATCAGAATGCTAAATATTATAAGCTACAATAGAAGCATTTAAAATGTGTCATCGAATAATGCTCAGAATTTCTTGGTTTGTTCTTATCTCAAAAACCGAGGTACTGCATCAAGCAGGTGTAGAATCACAGCTCTCAAAAACCTTAAAGTGACGATTGCCTATCTGGGTCATATATTGATAGGAGGACTTTCTAAAATTAATATCGATGTACAAAATTTATGGTTGATGAGGGGTCGGTGGAAGGCGCCTGGCTCGCAACATTCGTGAATGGGCAGTTAGTTACTCATACAATTGAGGAGCTGTTCCGTGCCGCCAAAGACAGACACATTTTTTTCGAGAGTGATCTCCAAGACCAGGGGAACCGGATACGGTACAAGAAGAAGAAAATAACGATGTTATATTTCATTATCAAATTCCGTTTAAATGTCATAGTGGATGGAAAGTTTTAAAAATGCATAGTATTATTTTTTTGACCTATACATTATTTTTTTGGATTTTGAAAACCACTTTATTCTAATTTAAAAATGAGCACCAAAAGTAAAACAAAATTGTAAATGTTATACGTCATTCGAAAGAAAATTTTCTGCTATACAAGATATTGTGTTTGCTTTTACGTTATATATATTATTTTATTTGATTACAAGCCTTCAAAATGGAATGTCAAGTAGACGAAAGTGAGCATTTTCGACACCTCCTTCTGTTCGCGTTCAATCGAGGGAAAAAAACTGCCAAAGCTGCTCGCGATATTTGCGGTGAAGATGCTATGAATAAAAGGATAGCTCGTCGATGGTTTTGTGTCTCAAAGACGGTAATTTCGACCTGAAAGACATGAAGCGTTTTGGACGATCAGTGGACTTCGATAAAGACCGCTTAAACCATATTATTCATGAAGACCCCCTTCAAAATTTTCTTTCAAATGACGTATAACATTTACCATTTTGTTTTACTTTTGGTGCTCATTTTTAAATTTAAAAAAAACGGATACAACTTATGTTAACACCCAATACATACATACACAACACTCCACCGAAAATCGAATGTGGTATTTATGATACATATCGGAAAATCTACCAACAGTTTTTTGTAATTGTTCTTCTATAAAGGTATCTTTCGTAAGTTTTCAGTGATTTTATTACCAAATATATTTTTCTAAATATATGTACATATGTTAGATGTTGGAAAGTACCAAATATAATGTAGTAGTGGCCACATCCACCACCTTCCTATCTTCATACTTCCTTTGTTTTTGTGTAGTATTTTTAATCTGTCAATTAATAGTAGATTTGAACCTCAAGTTAAAGAGTCCTTGAGAAGAGTCTCTAAATGGCGCTATTTAAATTATCATTTTATTAATATTATAAATTTAAAAATGATATTTTTAATTAACAAGCATATGCAGTCCATTTCATGGGATACATAATTCCAAATGCATAACAAGAAATATATAATATTTCACCCTTGAAGAGCCTGCTCTCTAAACTGCGCCATGCAAAATGTCTTTTTATTACAATGATTTCTTATTGATATAAAATTATTCAACATACTCGTAAGTTAACTCAACAAAATATAACGTATCAATACATAACGAAACATAACATTATATGTCGTAAAATAATATGGACACATATTTGTGTATGCGAAAACGACCAAATTCACAAGCATATTTTTAAAGTTTATTTGAAATACTGAAAAAGCATAGGCAAATCCTGTATGTGGGAAAATTTCCAGCTCGTTTAAGAGGTATTTTGTAGTAAATTACGTTTTCGAGTTTTTTGTTCTATGTGAATTCATGTTAAATGGCGAGATATTCCCTCTATTATGCCAGAATAGATAAAATGTGGGATGGGTCATTTTCACATATTATATGCAAATAACATTCTATAATAAAACAGCGTAGTTTGGTGGTTGAAGTCTATCGAAGGACTGATTTGTTATTGAATAATATTTCTAAGAAAACTTTTGAATAATCCTTAAGATTCTAAATCGAAGACCTTGTTAAATTTGTATTTGTTTTTTTTTGGTATGAATGTGTTGAACAAGATTAAGGAAAGCACTCTGAGATGGTTACGACATGTACAACACATGAATGAAGAAAGACAAAAAAAAAATAGCGGGAACGTGAGTGGAAGGTATAGTGAAAGGATACCAAGGAAAGTACGGTTGGATCAAGTGAATTATGTTTTAAAAGAAGAAAACGTAGAGTAAAATAAGTCGTAGGAGTTGTATGAGAATGTGTATGGACGCAGAAGAGGCAAAGTATGTGTGTCAAGATAAGCAAGTCTAGCGCTCTGTTATTTTTTCTGCCTACCTCAACAAGGGGAAATCGTGTGATAGTGTGTTTGTATGTATTATTACAATCACCATTTACGTTCCATCATAAACACAGAAATAATAAAATTATTGCACCCAAGTCGGTCCACAGCTCGGTACTCCAAGTCCTCAAATGTTTGGTCGAAACTGCAAGTCTCTCTAGGTCTTTGGTCAAAACTGTAAGTCTCTGCAAGGTGTAGGATGGACCGTTCATCGAGTCCCTTAAGGCGCAATTCCACTGAGGCAACATTTAGGCAACATGTATCATGCGACATTGACGCATGCTACACACAGTCTTTCAATCGAAGGAACACGGAGCGACAAGAAGCAAGTATCTTTGTAGCATGCTACATGTTGATTGTTGTTGCCGGGACGCATGCGTCACCTTTTGACATGTTTCAGCGTGTCGAACAATGTCGCTGTTATCCGAAAGTCAGCGGATCGGTGCGGCTTGTGGCGTGCGACATGGAGGGGAATATTAATAAAACGACCTTGTTTATTGAAGATTATCATAATTCACAGGAGTTATGGAATAATAAAATTAGTGATTATAAAGACAACACGATAAAAAATTATAAAGCGAGTAAATACGATTGCACTGTAATCGATGTGAAAAAAAATCAAGAATTTGCGTTCAGCTTTTCATTATTCTGAGCTTCTTGACTACGAACATATAATTCTCTTCTCCAACACCGTGACTTTCTTTTTTTTCTACGATTCAAAACTATTACCAAATATGCAGCCGACGCGATTGTTTGTAAATACATAATGTACCAAACTGACGTTGCCTACGTGGAATTGTTTAAGACGCATGCTACACGTATTGACGACAAAGCGCATGCGATTCGGGGAGTCAAAATTCGCATGCGACATTGTTAAAATTTGTGGCACTCCTAGGAACAGTCAACACTATGAAACATGTCGCACGCCTCATGTCGTTCAGTGTTGCCTCAGTCGAATTGCGCCTTAAAGGCGCAATTCAACGGACGATAAAATAACGTAGCTCTGAACTACGTGGCATCTAATTCGGTTATGTTTACACAAAGATGTTTACAATGTTCCTAAAAATAAATTAAATTTCTCAAAGCACGACTGATACAGGTTTCACTGCATAAATAGAATTTATTTATATTGTCGTCTCACACAAGTCTCGAGGAAAGAGGGAGACGGCCATAATTGTGTTTTGGTACGTTGAATATGTTTGGACGAGCCAGATGAAAGAGTTGTTTGATTATCCGACGCAATGGAGGAGATGTACGAGAAGATGTATGAGTAATGGCTTGTAAAATACATATGAAAGCGGGCTTAATCCGATCCGCGTCAGCCAGCGATTCAATTACGATGGGACATACTCTGACTGGGTGACGATATATTGAGATAAATCTTCTCAGCATCTCATAACTGGTAATAATAGGTTGCCCGGAAAGTACAATACTTTCTTTATTTTAGGTCAAATTCAAATCTAAAAAAATATATTAAGATGTATGGTACCTTGCTTGTGGACGGCAGTTTTCAATATTTTAAGCATATCAGAAATTTCTGGTATCATATAAAGCTGGTTATTTTCGATCAAAACCTTGATTTCGTCGTAATCAGTGGCCTTCCAGAGTGAGCACTTTCAGGTGTCGTATCATGTTTTTTTAAACCAAATTTGACACACACGATCGTTTCCATTTACTGTACATACTTTTTTTCTATTTGTGCCGCATATTGTCCTTTGCGGAAATAAAAAAAATCAAGCATCGAAAAAACAACTTATTTTGTTCCATCTTGACTAAAATTATGCCAATGACAGCTAATGTATTTGGGAAACTTGTGGCCGAAAAAACGTTAAAAAATATTAGCTTTCATAATAATACACATTCAGCACGTTTGGAATGAAGTTAACAACGAAAATGTTGTCTTAATGGTATACTAGTATATCCGAGAAAAGCAAAATTACTTTCAGGACAACCCAACACTTCACTCTTATATTATTGATTTTAGAGTAATTGAACCATGTAGATGGCTTATGTTCCACCTAAAGGTTTCGGATTCGACTCCAAATGGTTGTCCCCCAGAGTTGGAACTGGACAAAACACATCGTAAGATGTGCTGATGTAAGGTGGATCCTGAGAATACTGGAGTAGCGACTAAGGACAGGAAAATAAGTGTAGAAAGATTCCAAGCAAAATGGTCGGACGACACCAGAAAAGTGGCTTGGAGTAAATAAAAACAATGTGCCCATGAAATGAATGAGTAGAGGAGGAGATAAGAGGCCTATATGGAGTCAATCGAGCTGATAATGACGATGAAAGCTCATATTGTTCAGTGTAAGACGTTTCATTTAGACTCAGGTATGTTTCGATCACTTAACAAAGCACATGATTGATATTTAGTCATGTTGTGTCATCGAAAACCTTGATCGCCTTGTGTGAGTCATATTACCAGAAACAATTTTGCATTGGATTGTCGTTATAGTGTTCTTAGGCCAATTTGCAAGTTGTCATCGGCATTGTGGTTGTCAGAAGTGTTATCAGATATGACCTATTCTTAAAATAACTACAGTTTGATTCAAGTTACTTAAGTCTACCATCAATAAGCCTCCACCTTCCTTTTCACTTACAGTCTACAGTTAATTTTCTTTTGTAAATTTTTTAATCTGTCAATTATAATGAGTTTGAATCCCGAGTAAGAGCGTCCTTGAGGTGAGTTTGATCCCTAAACAGCGCTAAATAAATTGTTCATTTATTATTCTCATTATCTACCATATCTTTATGAGGACCTTTTTATTTCTTAAAGGGACTCATATTTGCAAAAAAAAAACACATTTTACCTTCTCAGATAATTTCTTCTTTTATCATATGGTACCCTTCAACATTTCAGAATCGCTGATGAAGACAAATTATTCTATTTTAAAATAATAGATATGACCGAAGTCATAGGTATCCTTATGCCATCGAATACTAAGTGGAAAAAGTGCATATGTCATTCGAGGAGAATAGGACAGCGCGGGGTTCAAGCCGACGACCTTCTGCACGGAAGTCCAACGCGTTACCGTGCACCTGTAAAATTAATGAGTAAGAATATTGGGTTCGGTCCCAGTAATATAAGAGCTTGCGTACATATTGGAAATACTACCGAAGGTGGCCAAGCAACAACACTCGTACATGTATTGTTACGAGACGAACATCAATACAAAACTAAGAGCTATTTTTTGCCTATTTTTTATAATACCATTGAAAATTGAACCCGAAACTCCCGGGTGGAGGACCAGCTTTTTGCCAACTAGGTCAGAGATAGTTGATGAAGTATCTCGTCGTTTCGTATGGGCTAGTACTACCATAAAATACCAACTTAACGAAATTCATATTTAAGCACATACAGGAATGATCCGTGCTTTTTCGATATTTCAGTTGAGTAATTTTTGCATATATACTTTAAAATAGTAGTTCATTATATTATTTTATTGACAGTTTTGATCTATGGGAGTAACATATATGAAAGACTTGGAAAAATAGTGGAAGGAACCGAACAACGATGATAATGTATGACATAATGGGGAATTCAGTTTTTAAGGATATACCTGTGAACTACGGACATATACAATAAAAACTCGTATTTAGTAGATGATTTGTGTACGTAGAACGAATAAATGAAAAAAAAAACATAATTAATTGACTGCAATATGACTGAGAGACTTGGTAGAGAAATACTACAGAAAGCATGGTTAGACCTTGTGACTGATATTTGAAAATATATATCCCATCACGCCGGTCCCTGCTGCGGTTGGCAGAGAAGACAGATCACTAGACTTTCCTATCTCGACACACACATTTCGTCTCTTCCACATCCATATACTGCATCTAACAATTTCTGTCTTTTTACATTTCCTTTTTTTTTTCAAAATATAATTTACTCAATCCAACCATACTTTCCTTGGTCTTCTTCTAACACACTCATATTTGCGTTATATATTTGTTTTGTTAGTCTTCATTTATTCGTTCTACATGTTTAAACCATATTAGAAAGTTTTTCTTCATCTTACTCAACACATCAGCCTTAAGTTCACATTCATCCTGAATCACTTCATTATATTTTATTTATTATTATTATTACACATGACAAGAAATATACACAATTTGAGAAAAAAACAACAGGTAATTTGATTTGGACATATAATTTTAATGGATCTGGGTTTGTTGCCTTTCATTTGTCGTATCCCCAGTAAACTAGGCTTTTGCCTGTATCTCACTGAGGATATTTAGCATGAAAAAATAAATCGATACTTCTTTCCGATTTTTGATAACACAAAAAACCCCGTTGCACGCTCTCATCAACCTGACAAACAGTGACACTTAACTACAACTGGAAACATCTTGCGAAACTCAACTCCTCACACATTATCGCTCCAGAAAGACCAAAAATATTCATCCCACAATATACTGCACACAATCATAAGAACAAAAATCAAAACAAACTCAAAAACAAAAAAAAAAAACAAAAACAAAGAAAAACACACAGAAACACAAATACAAAAACAACCAAAATTAAAACAACAATAAGAGACCCACACTCACTCATATAATATATTCTATCAAATATTGTCTAACCATATATTCTTCTCAGTGCATGGCGTATAGAGATAGAAAACAAAGTCAATGGGGCACTAAAATATATATAATCCAACTAGATAGTATCAAAATTTGTTAAGATGATAGTGCACAACAGTAATTAAGTATCAATTTCGATAAATGAGAGTGACACGTGGACATGGAAAAGTACTGAAAGTAGCCGAATAAACTTTGTAAAAATTAGTAGACTAGAATACATGCAGTGATAATGCATTTTAAAAGAAATGTATGTCATTTAAATCGGAGAGGCTGTGTGAGATGAGTGAATTTAGAGAAAGCGAAAACTGTGTTGCGATAGACAATTCTGTCTTCTTTGCCTACCCCGACAAGGAAACACTGCGTTGGTGTGTATGTATGAACAATTGTTGTATAACAATAGCACTCACAATCTTTGGGTGACTCAGGTACAACAGAATGGTAGGTGTAAAAGATAACTACAATACAAGGAAGAAGTCTCCACTTCGTTTTAAAGAGAAAGCGGAAGACTAACCTCAGGTACCCACAATGTTATCTATGAATCACAAGAACCTGTCACTCATAGTCGCTGAGACAATGTCGGTTTTTGTAACCTTCACTGCCTGTTTAGATTACCTAATATGACACATCTAAGAGCTATAGGTGTTACTTTCCATGAATCACTGTGGTGTAACCAACATTCATGTTCATAGGACTTAGAAATGGATGGCTTTTTGCAAAAAGGATTCGACCAACATTTTTAACTTGTTTTGATATAATTTTACTCGTTTAGGGCATAGTTTTTTTATAGTTTTAAAGACAATGATATTTTTATGAATGAAAGGAGCCGAGTAAGTGCGGTGTGTTGTTGTATGACAGAATAAGAAATATGATTATTAAGGATTCATTAATTTCCGTGTCATGACCATTAATTACAGACCACACGTTTCTAGTAGGAGGTAATAGAGATTGCTTCTACATTTGCAACAATCAGGCCCTGTTCAGATTATGTAGTCTCGATGTTTTGATAAACTAGCATGTGTTGTGAGTTCTGTATATCCCCATAACCACATTCAGTGCCACTTTCATTCGAGAAACCCAATATTTGCATGTTCATCTCGCATCTAGTCACTCCTTTTCGGAGTATATTCAGTGATCTCCAAGTAGGCCAAATCAGTCGGTTTACAGGCACCATCTTATCTGAGAGCTCCATTCAGTTGTAAGGTGTTTTTTCTTTCCATTTAAGAAACATCAGAAATTTATTGATGGTAAATTCCTTCAATCCCGGAACATGAGAACCAATTATTAAGGATGAATGTGATATCACAACTGAAGAGTAAGTACATACTCACTCACTTCATCTAGAGTACTGTCTCCAGGCGAACTCTTTAACCAGACTTTGTCCTAAGTGAGATACAGGCAAAAGCCTAGTTCACTGGGGACACGACAAATGAAAGGCAACAAACTCAGATCCATTAAAATTGTGTCCAAATTACTCGTAAATTACCTGTTGTTTTTTCACAAATGATGTATACTCGTATTTCTTGTCATGTGTAAAATAAATAAATAAAAAAGACGAAGTCCATTTTTTTTAGTACCACCGGAAATGAAATCTACGACCCCCGAGTGGAGGTTTCTCCAACTAGACTACGCACATAGAGCATACATACTATTGCGCCATATCCCTCATGGGGTAGGCAAAGATGATAGATCTCCTGGCTTTTCTAGCCACGCTCACGGCTTTTATTTCGTCCACATTCATATACGTCATCATATATTCTTTTTCTCATATTTCTTACTTTTCCCTCAGTTAAAATTTCTTCAACCCTTTCCTACCATTCTTTCCTTGGTCTATTTTTTCTCCCTCTCCATTAATTTCATACATACAATTGCTTCGTAAGTTTTTTGGAACTTATTCTCTCAATGCGATCAAATCATCAGGATTCCTTTCTTAATTCTTCGCATAACATTCATCTTTAACAAACATCCAATTATCCTTTATCAAACACTGTATAGTATTCATACCAGATATTCTACGGAAGACGCGCATTTCTATCGCCTTAATTATATTCTCTTTGAAGAATCCACCATCCATTCCTTTTCCTTTTATAGATGATATTTCACTTTTATTTTTACTATGTGTATTGCCACCTAGCAATAAATAAGCCCGCCAGATTGTTTTAAAATTAAGTGTTAAATAATTAAACACGCACAATTTTGCGATTGATTTATTAGTAAAACAGTACTAGGTGCACCATTGACTTTGTTATCTGCAACAAGATGCTTTCCAAGATTCATCTCTATATTACCATTTCTCGAAAACATGTTCTCTTAATATGAATTCCAGAAGGAATTATGCCTCGGTGATCATCAGTTTAAATAATGCGTTGTATAAATTTTACGCTGGACTGACCGAAATAATTATTATAAAATATATAGTTGTGTATCCTTTGTCTAAAATATTTAAAACATCTCTCAATTATTCCGAGTCATTTCCGCGTTGAGTGCGTTACTATTTTTTGGAGATGTTTTTGCTACTTGAATAAAGGACTAATAAGGTAATCTAAATTTCTTTTTGAGACAGTAATCTTATTTTTATTTTCATACAACTGTATAACACGTATATCCGTTAGACATGATGTTAAATTTCATACAACTGTATAACACTTATATCCGTTAGACATGATGTTAAATTTCATACAACTGTATAACACGTATATCCGTTAGACATGGTGTTAAATTGCATACAACTGTATAACACGTATATCCGTTAGACATGATGTTAAATTTCATACAACTGTATAACACGTATATCCGTTAGACATGGTGTTAAATTGCATACAACTGTATAACACGTATATCCGTTAGACATGATGTTAAATTTCATACAACTGTATAACACGTATATCCGTTAGACATGGTGTTAAATTGCATACAACTGTATAACACGTATATCCGTTAGACATGATGTTAAATTTCATACAACTGTATAACACGTATATCCGTTAGACATGGTGTTAAATTGCATACAAATATATAGCACGTATATCCGTTAGACATGATGTTAAATTTCATACAACTGTATAACACTTATATCCGTTAGACATGGTGTTATATTGCATACAACTGTATAACACGTATATCCGTTAGACATGATGTTAAATTTCATACAACTGTATAACACGTATATCCGTTAGACATGGTGTTAAATTGCATACAACTGTATAACACGTATATCTGTTAGACATGATGTTAAATTTCATACAACTGTATAATACGTATATCCGTTTGACATGATGTTAAATTTCATACAAATGTATAACACGTATATCCGTTAGACATGATGTTAAATTTCATACAACTGTATAACACGTATATCCGTTAGACATGATGTTAAATTGCATACAACTGTATAACACGTATATCCGTTAGACATGATGTTAAATTTCATACAACTGTATAACACGTATATCCGTTAGACATGATGTTAAATTGCATACAACTGTATAACACGTATATCCGTTAGACATGATGTTAAATTTCATACAACTGTATAACACGTATATCCGTTAGACATGATGTTAAATTTCATACAACTGTATAACACGTATATCCGTTAGACATGATGTTAAATTTCATACAACTGTATAACACGTATATCCGTTAGACATGATGTTAAATTGCATACAACTGTATAACACGTATATCCGTTAGACATGATGTTAAATTTCATACAACTGTATAACACGTATATCCGTTTTACATGATGTTAAATTGCATACAACTGTATAACACGTATATCCGTTAGACATGATGTTAAATTTCATACAACTGTATAACACGTATATCCGTTAGAAACGATGTTAAATTTACTGCAATTTATATTTTGGCAGTTTCAATTTCAATGATTTGTTAACTCTATAAGGATATATTTTAGAGAACGTAATGATTATTTTATGCACTTTGCACGGATTTCTTCTGTTACGCAAAAATAATCTTCTAGTTACCTTATTCGTAAGGAAAGATATCAGCCAGAATTCTCATACAGCAAGGTATTGCCGAGAATATATCCATAGTGTCACTCAGTTACTTCAATATCTCTATACCACACGTGACTGAGTGTTTAAGCTATGATATTTGTTCTGTAATTTGGTATTTAGAACAGAGGGTGATTCCTTGCACGGCTGTATTTATCGGGAACATATAAATTTAGTGCTTCTAGTATTGCGGGACAGTTAAATCTACATTGAAAAACCTTATGTAGAAATATCGCAATGGATTTTTGCCTTCTTGTTTCGAGGTTTCTATAGTTATACACGTTGAGAAGTTCGACACGGTATACATATATATTTTGGATAATCACCCATTGTTCTGTACCATAGATATATGAGATTTTTTTGTATTTGTTCTATATTGTTTTTATATTTGAGTTGATGAGGAGCCCAAATGGCATATGCACATCCTAATTTAGCTAGAATTAGATTATTGTATAAGTTTTGCAGGATATCGGCATTGTTAAATTAATTATCTTGATATTCTCATTATAAAATCGAGTAGTTCTAACAGTATGGCATCAAAATCGCGACATGGTTGACGAGTGAGTCCGACATCAAAAGTTTCGCTCGAATTTTTGAATGGAATATTTATTTATTTATCGTCAAAATAAAAGGCGCTTATGTGTGACAATTATGAAACAAAATATAACGTAACTTCTAAAAAATGTCTCAGAATATATTACGTATATCTTTCAATATATAATATAACTAACTCGGTATTCGAACCCAATATTATTGACAGATTAAAAATAAAACAAAATAAATATATATTTAAGTTGATATATTATTTACAATATAGTTAAGGCATTAACATTGTGGAAGTTTAAAGATATTGTAATTTGTTTTATTAAACACTGTTTATTCAACATTTTGTAACGGTATAACACTACCGGTTTCAAGGCTTTCACATTATCATCATAGGAGCACAAACAAGACTTCTTCAGGGGAGCACAAACAAGTCTTGTTTGTGCTCCCATGATGATGAGGTGAAAGCCTTGAAACCGGTAGGGTTATACCGTTACAAAATGTTGAATAAACAGTGTTTGATAAAACAAATCGCAATATTTAAGTTGAGTTTAAGACTAGGTGGTGGCGGTTGCGTCTCTTATGTTAGAAACTTCCCCGCATCTGCACATATTAAGAAACACCTATTTGGTAAGAAAAACACAGAAGGCGACTAACTACAAAGAAACCTTTGTAAGTTTTGCGATTTGTGATAGTTACACATTCGCCTCTAGGTTGAGTTTAGTGTTCATATATAATCACAAATTTTGATAACACTTATCAAAAACGGCTGGTTTCAAGTGCTTCCTAAAGCTGCATACGCCACCCGCATCTCCAACACTTTGGGGTGAACAAAGATCAATTGGATTGATCGTTGAAACAAATATTAATTGGAAATAATACTTGAGAAAATGAATATTAACCTAAAATAAATATCATCAATTCATTAAACATTACACAGTAATAATATGACTTAAATACCAGTGTTATAGAACAAAACAAAAAGTAATAATATAACTTAAATACCAGTGTTATAGAACAAAACAAAAAGTAATAATATGACTTAAATACCAGTGTTATAGAACATAACAAAAAGTAATAATATAACTTAAATACCAGTGTTATAGAACAAAACAAAAAGTAATAATATAACTTAAATACCAGTGTTATAGAACAAAACAAAAAGTAATAATATAACTTAAATACCAGTGTTATAGAACAAAACAAAAATTAATAATATAACTTAAATACCAGTGTTATAGAACAAAACAAAAAGTAATAATATAACTTAAATACCAGTGTTATAGAACAAAACAAAAAGCAAAAAATAATCAATAAAATTAATAAAATTTAATCAGCAACACATACATAAAGTGGAAAAACATCAAATCTCTCTCAAGGGATTGTATAGAGAAAACATACCTTGATGTTGTTTTGTAAGGTAAATTTGATAACAAAATAGTTTCATGAAAATATAATATAGTTATTATATAAAAGATTAAATAAATATGAAATTTTGATGTATTTATATAAATATCAAAGTGTTTCTTGGTAAATAATGATAATGCCCTGCTTTAGTAGGAAACCACCTGTACTCGTATTGATTGAGTCGGGCAAATTGTGATTTTGATTACAGAAAACTCGCAAACTTTTACTCCATATCACTCATAACAAAATCTCAAACTTTTACTCCATATCACTCATAACAAAATAATACCCCGTATCCCACAACCAAGGTATTCATTAAATATTAAGTTTTGTAGTCAGAAAATAGAAAACTTTATAAGATCCTTAAACTAAAAGAAAATTATAATAAATATACCGTCTTGAAAGTTTAATTTCTTGCCATCAGAGCTTTGTGTATGATTTGTCAAGATTTTGTCCTTGCTAAAGTACTATAGCTTGCACACAGAGAACCAATCCACAGAATAGCTGAAAATCTTATTGGATCATGAGGGAACACCTATCAAGCTTTAAATAAATAGAAAATGTGTGTGTGTGTCCATTGCAATGGGTTAATGTAGTAAATTAGGTTAATTTTATTATCTTCTGGGTCTTCTGAGCCCTGGCCTATTGTGTTCAGTAATACGTATTTTTTATTAAAAATAATTTGAATCATATTCATCTAGTATTCACACGCATTCTGAGTTTTAATTGTATTTTGGAGAGTTGTATCGTTAATTATCGAAATCGATTGAACATGCATAAATAAGTATTGCATTCGTAATCGACGAATTACGAGGTTTTTAGGTTTCCTGTAAAATCAAGGTCATAGGAGATACGAGACATTGTTTTATCATATGCGTTTTTTTGTGTATTATTTCATAATTAATTTAATCTACAAATGATGTTTAAAATCGTAGTTTTTGTATGGAATTAACAAACTTTTAAGGAACTTGAATAAGAATAAACCAAATAAACGATGCCGCATTCTTATGCAAGATAATTCCATTGTATTAATTCGATCGTTATTCACAACAGCACTGAACAAAATTGATTAATAGTTCTATTTCCCTCGGCTGGCTGAATTGTGAAGAATGTGGACGAATCTCCGGCAGCGACGGCCATCAGCCGCTATCGACTCATTTAATTATTCAACTTCATTATCTCCAGATTCCCTCGCAGGCGATAATTAAAATTTCATCCGTTTTTTATTGAACGATCAAGTATCCACGGATTCCGAACGCCCCCCCCCCCGTCTGTTCCGATGATTCCTTCCCTACTACGGTTCCTGGAAAACAACACCGGGAATGCGTGACATTCTGGCCGACGAACGAAATTAGTTTTACGGATTTTAACGCGAGAGGTGTTCCCGGTCCCGCGGGATCTGGCCGCGGGGTATTTTGTGAATGAAACAGCACGACATTAAAGCCAGGTAAAAATTTCGACCGAGGAATTCCTTTATTCGGATAATACACCCCACAAAAAGTTACCGAACAGTCAAAAGTGCGACCGCTTGTATAATGTGGTAGTATGGCGTACGGTTGACGGGGCGGGGGGCGGGGAGCGGGGCATGCGCAGGCCCGGGGCCGCTTGCCCCGCGCTGCGCCTCCCGTCAGTCGATGTTAGACCTCCGTGTGGTTCGGTGTCTCTCCGCTCCGGTACCTCGCACCAACACTCGCGCACCCCTTACGTCACACTGTAGCGCCGTATCGGCCATGCATAGGACTCGGAACTCGGAAGTTCGGTGAAAGTTTCAACTCGGATTATGTGTTTGGTGATTAATGGGCGATAGTGATCTTAAAGTCGCCGGGTGACAGTGTATGGACACGATTTTTTTTGAAAATTTGTAAAAAGCGCGCGCGGGGACTTATTTCCGCATCCCAATGTCCGGTGTATCGAAATCTCGCGCTTCGCGTTTGAATATGTGACAGGCGACGAGCCATGACAGCGCTCCGCACCGAGTGCCCCGGCGCCGGGGCCCGCGGGCTTGCCTAGTGCTGTGTTATTGCGTCTTGTTCCTTGCTTTAGTTAAACTTTAAACTTTGTCAAGTGTCAGTGATGAGCAGATAAGAGTTGGCCATGTTTGGAGTTCTGTTTCTGGTGATGTTGCTGGGGCTGTGGGGAGCCCAGGCGGGGTCGGGTGGGCGCGTGCTCGCGGGCTCGTGCCCCGCTGTGTGCGTGTGCAAGTGGAAGGGCGGCAAGCAGACGGTTGAGTGCGTGGACCGCGCTCTCATCACCGTGCCTGAACTCGTGGACCCCGAGACGCAGGTGCTGGACATGTCGGGAAACAACCTGCAGATCTTGCCGCGCGAGTCCTTCGTGCGCGCCGGCCTACTCAACCTGCAGAAGGTCTATCTGCGTAGCTGCAAGCTCGGTCAAATCGACGACCAGGCTTTCAGGGGGCTCACCAATCTTGTTGAGCTTGACCTATCCAACAATTTGTTGACGGGCATCCCCTCGGCTACTTTTAGCGACGTGCGTTTTCTGAGGGATCTTACCCTCGCTTTTAATCCTATTCAAAAAATAGATGGACACGCTTTCCAAACCGTACCCAGCTTAGTTAAGTTAGATTTATCACATTGTGAGCTGCAATCCATCGCCCCGAAAGCTTTCGAAGGCCTCGATACTTTAGAGTCTTTGAAATTGAACGGAAATAAGTTGACAGAGCTCAGACCGAGGACAGTGGAGACGTTGAGTAAATTACATGGAATAGAGCTTCATGATAATCCTTGGATATGCGACTGCAGGCTGAGGGCAGCCAAGGTATGGCTCACTGAGAATAACATTCCGTATCCCGTGGCTCCTGTTTGCGCATCAGGGCCTTCACGCGCGGTGGATCGGACCTTTGCCGAGCTACATATAGACGACTTTGCTTGCAAGCCAGAGATTCTGCCCATTAGTCGCTATGTAGAGGCTACCACGGGTGAAAATGCCACTATAGCTTGCCGCGCTAGCGGAGTGCCTTCCGCGAACATCAACTGGTACTGGAATGGGAGGCTCCTAGTCAACAATTCAGCCTTCAGCTCTTACCAAAAGGTCTTCATTTATGACGAGGGCAAGTTTGACAAGAAATCTATTTTAGTTTTAACTAATGCTCAAGAAACAGACTCTGGAGAGTTCTACTGTGTAGCTGAGAATAAAGCCGGAAATGCTGAAGCTAATTTCACTCTGCACGTATCGATGAGGACAGCCGGAATGGCCACTCTGGGTAGCGGGCAAATTGTAGGCCTGAGCGCCGCTCTTATTGTACTTATACTCATTATATTTTTAATAATATTAGTACTTCTTGTAAGATTGAGAAGAATTCCCTTTTCGGAAAGTAAAACTCCGGGAAGGTTAGAAGTGGTGACAACTGTCAATGGAACGGCTCCTGTAGCAGCAGTAAAAGCGGCCTCACCCTCTCCTACAAACGGAGATCTACCGCCCTTTATTGATCGTAGAACACCAAATGAGCTAAAATTTTGTAACCCTGTCCAGAAGCCGCCGAGATTGACAGACATGCCTTACGCAACTAACCATTATGACGGACACGGCAGTATCGTTGCCGCCGGCTTTGTATCCCCAACCTCTTCCGCGGGGAATAATCCCGACTTGATAAATGATACTAAAGTTCTCGGTAGCGGCGAACTACCGGCACCACCGATCGCGGCCGGTGAGGCCACCAGCTCTGTGCCTCGACCCGGTAGTGGTGAGTATAGTCGGGAGGCTTGCGACTCTCTGTACCCCTCAGGTCTGTGGGAGCAAACTGCCATGAGGGACGCATCATCAGAGATATTCCTCAGCAGGACGGGAGGTGCAGTTAATCAAGCTTACCACTACGATGATAAAACTCCAATTATCGGTAACGGCAGCGCAGATGGATCGCAAGAAGAGCTTGGATATGCCAGTAGGACTTTCCCTAGGGCACACGCTACACACAACGGATACCCGCCTGACTATGGTTTGCCGATGATGACCAGCGGAGACCCTAAGGTGGCGGGGGCACCCATGCCCGCTAAGACCCTGAGGGTCTGGCAGCGAGGCGGGGTGCCCGTGCTGCCGCCCGTGACAGCGCTCAAACGGGCGCTGGTCAACAGCAGGAACTCTCCAGACGAGGGCTACCAGGAGGGATGCGGCACGGACGTGTAAGCGGCAGGTAAAGTAGGTTTGTCGCTTCCTTCCGCAGCGGGCAGCAGGTAGGACGGGAGCAAGACTGGACGCTACCGTGCCGGCAGGAAGCGGAAGTGCAGTGAGTGGTCACGCGCTGGCCGGCCGCGCGGGCCCTGCAGGAATAGTGCCGATGACTCTAGTGACTACAATAATATTCGTGTGATATCCGGCGGCGCCGCTGCCGCCTTGTACGTAATGATCTTTGCTTAGACTACCGTAGCTAGTTACCTTGATACATGGTGTACATATTATATAATAATACTGAAGGAAGTAATGGATAATATTAGGGTACAGACGTAAGCCTGTATAGGTCTTTACGCAAACGACTGATAGTAATTTTCGTAATGAATGCTTGGAAATGTAAATAAGTATTGAATATTAATTTATATACGTTAAAAATTTTAAAATGATGTGGTCGCCAAATAATAATATTATTTATATAAAAATATATTTAAATTACCATACTTTAACAGTAAATATATATCGATCCAATGTTCTGATGTCGTTCTGTACATATATTATATATTCGTTAACAAGACGAGTGTAAGAGGAGAAAGGTGAAATTAAAAATAAATGTTTTATTATGAACCAAATCAATTTGCTTTTTTATTGTTTCTGCCACAGTTCTCCTATTGAATAATGGTCCACAGGCGAGATAGAGGCGAGGGAGATGATAACAGATGATTGATAGATTCAATGAAAAATGATAGATTCCCTTATCATTTGGGAAGAAATCTGTATGAGAGTATATGAAGTGGGATGATCTCTCAAAAGAACTTATACAAAAGGACATACCATCAATAGGTACAGATTTTCCTAATCATATACTGTTAAATGAAAGAACAAACATAATGCAGGCTTCATTTGTAGAAATTCATTCAAGCTTTTATCAATTTCATATAATCTGAAATATATTGATTGATTTATTTCTATTTTATCTCGTAAGTGTTTTTCACTATTCAGTTTATACGTTTTCATGTGTCCACTTATTTCCTTTTTTTTAATTTATAGGATTCGTCATTAACTTTTTGTTTCGATACATTATTAATTTATCTACTATGGCTAATTTATCTATGGCTAATATAGAAAAAAAAATAAAGCGTAATTAATCATCGTGGAATCAATGTATTACATTTCTTTCAGCTTTAATAAAAACTGTCAGTTTTTCTTGCTTTTGATGACAATTATATATTATTATGTTTTTCCTTTCAAACAGTATCTGGAAATTATTTACACAAGTTGACATTGTTTACAATATAAAAGGCTGAATTAAAAGACAACATGGCTTGTTTTCATAAGGATTACTCAGTGTAAGTAAGAAAGATATTTTATTTACTTAATAAATATCCTACTGTTGGACCTTTTAAATAATTAAGCAGCGAGCTAAGATAAACAAGCAACATCCCGCTTCAAGTGCTTGGAATACTTTTTATACTTAGCTTTTCGATTATTTTGAAGAGATTTTTGACAGTAAATAATACCAGAAAGCTAAGAATCAAATTATATTTCTTGAATATTCAAGATTTCTAAAGAATATTTCTTAACAAATTTTATGCCATTTTTCTTTGTGTATTAATTTTCAGAAAGGTCTCGATTTGAGAAAACAGATGTTTTTTTTGCGTCTTACCTGAAAATTTACATTTTATTCATTTGCTGTTTTCCTTTACCAAATAGTTTTTAAGATTGTATTTACGAACCAAAATACTTAATTATTTTTATATGAACAGTATTTTAAAATGTTGTATTTTCCTATACGTTATAGATGAGTGTTTTTTCCCGTAATATTTCGGTTTTTTTATACGGTTTATTATAATTGTATATATTTTTTATTCAATTAATTTCTCTAGGAAATAATTGTTTGATAAAATAACTGAATATTAATCATAAGATTTAAATAATAAATGTGTGTATATTGTAATCCATGTATCTCATTAAAACGCAAATATTTTCGTATTTTTTTAACTATCCCATTTTTTACTTTAGCGTGGGTTGATATGGACAAGTTGCATTTTAATATTTTTGAATTGAATCATTTTAATTAGAATACAATTAAAATGACTTTTTTCATGGTTAAAGCTTACTAACGATATTTTACTGATAGGCATTTTCACATTTTTCGATGAAACAGTTTTTCTTTGGAAGATAAATAACAAATACAGTCTACAAAATAAAATTTAATGCAATTATTTCCAAAATACGAGTATAACTGAAATAGTTGATTACAATTCTAACAAAATCGAAACGAGTATTTTTTTTAGAAGCAGAAAGATTTTAAGACTTTAAATTATTGAATACTAATGAATTTTTTACTAATAAGTTTTTTAAAATTTTTTAGAATAAATGACGACCTTCTTGATTCTGTTGGTAAAATACATGTTTTCCAAACCGGGGACTCTGGGATTGATCTTCGTTGGTGTCTATTTTTTTTAAATGGCTGCAGCCTGATTTTCTCTTCAAAAGATTTTAAACATCTTTCTGGTTGTCTGGAAGACATTAAAGCTAGGTTGTACTCTTTTCAACGAAAGTGTAACACAATAAATCACAAATTGACATATTATAAGCACCATTTCGGTTTTAATTTCATTGAGTCGAAAGTCTGATCACGCCTGATTCTTGTTGGACTTAATAGTTGCGTTTGACGATTCAAAATTAAAAAATAATTAATTTACATACATAAATACCCTCACAACATGACCCTTTTGGGGTATGCGGATAGGACAAATCTCCACGCTTTTTTTCGTTAACATCCATACATAAACACAGAAAGAGGTGTGGTAAAAAATGTGTATGATGTATGGGTTAACAAGGTCACTAGAGAAGATTGGTGAGTTATGTTTTCTGGTTAGTATGTTTACGGGCGAGTTGAGAGGGATATTGAAAGATGGGTAGCGACAGGGAACAAGGTAAACAGAGCACTTAATATATTATAATAAACAACAACCGCTTTATATCATGTGTGGAAAAAGTGACAACACGTTATAGCGTGTTGGTGCCCACTTTGATGAATGGAAGTGAAACGTGAACTTGGCAGAATAAGGATAAAAGTAAGACTAATGCAGTGAGGATGCGTGGACTAAGTGAAATGAATGGAATGTTAATATATTTAACAATAAGGAATGAAGACATCAGAATCGCATGCATGGATAAAATGGATTTTTTAAGTAAGATGAAGAAAGGAGCTTTTAGATGGTTTGGACATGTGGAGAGAATGAATGTTGAAAGAATAACAGAACAAGGATACAAGTCAGAAATACAAGCCTTTTTTTTTTCCTGGCGACTTTATTGCCATGTGGCAATCTCTTCCAACCAACCAGAAAGATGTTTTTATATGCCCTAAGTGTTAACCAGACTGGAATCCTATTTAAAAAATCTGGGTTCCAGCGGGGATCGAACCCGCAACCTCCGGATCGGCAGACAAGTGTCTTACCACCAGGCCACGGAGGTCGTCAAGTCAAGCCTTGTGTGGAAGAGGAACATATGGCTGGATCAAGTCGGCTAGATTTTAAGAGGTTAAGTGGGAACTATGAATAATAGAAGATTGCATGAGGAGATGTATGAATGTGGAATAGGCGAAAGTTGTGTGCATAGATATGAAAGTTTGGAAATCGTTCTGTCTCTCTACTCCATAAGGGACACGACGTGATGATATATGTATAACACATTCATACGCCTCGTCATGCGTGTATGAATGTGAACGAGGCAAGAGCTGAAAGCATGGATATATAAAGGCATGGAAATCTGTCGTCTCTATTTTCTCAAAGATACGAGTATATATAACGTGAGGGTATGTAGATATGTAAATTCAGTGTTTTAAATTTTTCAAATCGCTAAAAGAAACATTTAGATCACAAAGTCAATTCAGGTGGACTTTGACTTATACAATCGATTTTAAAGTAAAAAAGGATAAATATACATTATACTCGTATTAAGAGTAAGTAAATTTAAGTTAATATATGTTAATTACGGTCTTATTTTGGTCAGGGCTTTATGTTTAATAGTTTTTTTTAACTATTTAAAAAAAAAAAGTTTTTTGTATTTGTTTAGTTTTTGAGATTATATTCTGGCCTTCATTTGTTAAACATTTGAATAACTTGTGTTAATGCAGCTTTTTTAAATAAAATAAATTAAAATTTGTATTGTGATACATCTTTATTGTATACAGAAAAACCTGTCGGGTTTGGTTGCAATCTCTTAATATCAACCAGAAAGATGTTATACAATCTTGAACTGAAAACCAGACACGAACTATTTAAAAAAAAACTGGGTTTCAACGGAAATCGAACCCTTAGCCTCCGGGTCGGAAGAGAGTTGTCTTTAATAACTTATTTTTAGAGTGGACAAATGTACCAAGTCGTTTCAGGCGCTTGTTAGCTATATTTATAATTTATAAGACGATAACGTTACGGTTTTTTCGAATCATATTGTTTTTAAACTAATGATAAATAACTTAATTATTAAAAAAAAAAATGTTGAAAAAAAGATACCTTGTAAAATAATCTTCAGTTTGAGAAGCGAACAAATTCAATTGTAACATATAACGCGTATTTTCGATGGAAAAAGTTTTTATTTCGGCGTTTGGAAAAACCTTGGAGAGTCTATTTTAGTAACACAAAGAGTGTGTTTTAAATTCTTTTAATTCGATCAAATGTTCAGATAATATCATGATTTTTGTAACTGAATAATAATAAAAAAAATATTAATGGACAAATTTACATAGGTACTGTCGTTTAGAGAGCTAACTCTCCTCAAGGGCGCTATTATAGACATATTTAAAATATAGTAAGGAAAGGAAGATGGTAGTTGTGGCCTTTAGATTGCGTATTCTGCATATGTTTAGAAAAGCATATTTGGATAGAAAATTTACCAAAGGAAGACGAACTACAAAGAAACCTTTGTAGATCTTCCGATTTGTGATAGTAACGCATTTGGCTTTAAGTGTAGTGTAGTGTTCATACTCGTATATTGTATAATAATGCATTTTGACAAGACAACCCTTTTATGATAGACAAAAAAGCGTTTTTTTTAAGTATTTCCTAAAACAATTCATGCCACTCATATCTCTCACACATTTCATCACACCATTTCCCTATTGAGGTAGGCAGAGAGGACAGCAAGTCAAATATTCCTATCACGACATACTTCTTTGGTCTCCTCCACATCTATACATATTTTCAAACTGTTCTTTGTGTTTATCTTACTACAACTTTCCCTTCTTTCTAAATTTAATTTATTTGTTCCAACTACACTAATAATAACGTTCTTTAATACGACTTCCACTTATGTTAGCATTATAAATTTGTTTAGTCAGTCTTTCGTTACCCATCCGTTCAAAACCACTTCAATGTGCACATTTATCCTTAGTAATTATTCTTTTTATTTTGCCATACATCGACACGCGACATATTTTTATCAGCGAATGAATTTTCACTGTATTTACGTTGACCCTTTCATTCGTTTTCCTTTTTCATGTTCCAATCCCTTATATCTGTGTTAGCAGTAATACGCCTTTGTTAACCGTCATTTTAGTGACTGTAATATTTTGAATATTTATTTGTTCAGGAATATTTGCAAAGTTCTCGATAAAAAATGTGGAAAATTGACAGATGATTCAATGGATCTTACTGATTCCAAAAATACGATTTTACTAATAATTTCCCTTGGGGTATTTTATCTAAGTTTTATGTACTCGTATTTAAAAATAAATTACTTTGTTATTCCATTAATTAGATATACCCCAGTAAAATGTGTTTCTACCTCCAATCTCAGAGGTTTCTTCAGGCGGATTGGATCTGTTTTGTTACGATAGCATTGCTTACGACCTATCGAAACAAACTGGGATTGTTCCATGTGAATGAGAACCTCGAAATAGAAATTAGAGATATGTGTCGCAGGGATTAATCTAATAAGTGAAATAAAAGTAATTAATTAATTAACGTTCTGTATTGAGTTCCACAAAGCTATATCCGAAACCTTGGATAAGTTTTGTGTATTTGCGGTGTTTTTTTTCTACCCACTACTCATTAGTTTTGTATAATTGTGACCTATCGGTTCAACACTTGTTCTTTTCTATGTTTTCTCACATCCAGACCTTAAAAATATTTTTAGTTATTTAATCGAACCAAGTTGAGCAGATTTTTAAATTAGGTAACATTTTAAGCATTGTGTAATTGTACAAGAAAGACGTATATTGATATGATAAAACAAATTTATTTTGAAAGTGTGATATAGGCACATCAAGAAAGGTGTGGTTCGATGAAATGAATAAAATTTTGAAAGAATATGTACAAAGGCAGATAAATTAGTAGTATGAGAAGTTGTATGAATATGAAGGAGGCGGTGTGCGTCGGGATCGAAAAGTTTAGTTCTCCCTTTTTTCTGTATATTTCGACAGAGAAATGGCATGGCTGTTTATGTGTGCAAATGTTATGTATTTAAGGAACGATCTCATTAACCTAGTTGGTAATATACATGTTATCGGACCCTGACGTTATGGATTCGATTCCCGTTGACACCCAATTTTTTAAAAGGGTATCAGTCTGATTTTCACTTCAGGTCTCTTTCACTTTTTTTTGGTTGGTTGTAAGAGTTTGCTACTCGCTTATAAACTCGCCAGGTTGTTCTGTATACAACAACAGTATAATACAATACAAAATTAATATCACGAATTGTATTATATTTTACCGTATGAATTCTGTATCAAAATCTGGTAAGATGGATAGGATAGTCAACGGTAGAATGTTGGTATTAATTCAGTTGTTTGGGAGTGAAACGTAGACCTGGAAAAAGGCTAAGAGGAGTCGAGTAAATAGTGTGGAAATGCATGCTTCGAGACATTCGTCTGTTATACATTATCATTACATGTAATCACAATTGATAATGTATGACTGAATACGGAATGAAGTGATTAGGGATAAATGTTAACTTAAGGCTGACGTGTTGAGTAAGATGAAGAATAGCATGCTGAAATGGTTTGGGCATGTGGAACGAATGAATGAGGAAAGACTAGCAAAATTGATAAATAGTCCACATGTGAGTGGAAGGTGTGCGAGAGTAAGACCAAGGAAATTGTGCATGGATCAAGTAAAGGTATTTGGAAGGAAGCAAACGTAGAAAGTCAGAGAAATCGTAGAAGATGTATGGTTATAGAAGAGGATAAGTAAATACGCTCTGCCTACTCAGATAGGGACACGTCGTGATGGTACGTATGTATGAATGTTGAGAAACAAAATGATTGAATATCTTTGGATTGATGAATTTGATGACGTGTTCACTATGCCTATCTTGTAAGGGACAAAGTGTGATGATTTATTTGTTCTATATGCATGGCGTTTGTAACGATTAACCAAAACTAACAATTTGACGATGTGTTCACTATGTCTATCCTTTAAGGGACAAAGCGTGATTACATATTTTTTATATATGTATGGAGTTTGCAACGATGACCCCAAATTAAGAATTTGACTTCAAGGGGCATAGTGTTATTATATGTTTGTTCTATATGTATGGAGTTTGTAACGATGCCACCAAACTAACAATTTGATGATATGTTCACTATGTCTATCCATCAAGGGACATAGCGTTATTATACTCGTATGTTTGTTCTACATATATGTATGGAGTTCGTGACGATGATCCCAAACTAAGAGTACAGCTCAAAGCAGATAATTACTCTAAGAGGTAGACAGTTTAATATTTAACTTGGAAATATATCTTAAGTGCCGCTCAAGCAAGTTAAAGTGCTTTGTGCTAGTTTGCTAACAAGAGTAATAAATTGTGTACATATTTTGTTAAAAGCATCAGTCATTATTACTTCATACTAATCCATCAGATCGTATCTGGAAGATTCTCCCCTCAATGTGAGAGCTTTTTACCCATAGTGTATTCCTTTTTCTCTTAGTTTATTCTATAAGTATGGCATATATCACTTGCAATATATTGTTTTATTATACTTGCAAGTTAACCTTTTTTTTTAAATTGTATCGTAATATATTTAAAAGTCAAGTTTGCAATACTACATTTTCCCTCTGTTTATAAATATATATACTACACTGTCTTGACCTCCATGTTTCACTTGGTAAGACACATGTTTTTCGATCCGGGGGTTGCGAGTTCGCTTTCCGTAGGAATCCAATTTATTTAAAAAAAATTCACTTTAGTCCTCATATTTCTGGTGGGTTTGGAAGACGTTGCCATATGGCAACACACCCACCAGAATGTACTGTATATATCGAAAGAGTAATATCGCGCTATATCCATTATGGAGTAGGCAGATAGGACAAAACCTTCAATATTTTTATCCATTTAAACTTCTTTTTTTTTATGGTCCTTTGTAAATTACAGGTTTACCTAATTCGTACAATGAACGAATATACGAGTATCAATAAGAAAACAAATAAAAAAACACGAAAAAAATCAATTAATAATTTTAAGAAAATGGATAAAAGTAAAGTAAAAATGTATATTAATAAAATTAAAAATTATATTATACCAGTATAGATATTAAATTTACTTTAGTATCTATACTGGTATAATATACATCATACTAAATTTACTTTTTTCCTGAAGGAGTTGAGCGACACATGAAAAATGTCTAAGGACATACATCAACGCTTTTCGTTATTGATGTTCGTCTGTTTCTAACATTTCTTACAATTCTGTTAGCTTAAATTCCTTAAAATGTCTTCTTCCATTATTTCATCGGCCTACGTTTCCTCGTTCTCCAATTAATTTGAGACATATATCGTTTTATGTAAGTCTTTCGCAACCCATTATTTCCTTCATTCTATACAAGCCCATATAAAAAGGTCATATATTTCCTCAGTTATCTCATAACATATAAAATATTAACTGGGTCTTTTATGCATATTAACGTTCATATATAATACTTACCATTCTGTAGATGGTTTTAGAAAGAAATTCGTCGTCGATATTGAAAAAAAAACCGGTGGAAAATATCAAGAATTAAATTTTTTGTCAAACAAAACAAAAATTATCTTCGAAAAAAATATTTTTGGAAAGCTGGGAAATGTAATATCACAAATGAATATATCAGTTAAAATATTAGAGAACTAGAAAATAATAATTTTATAATTATATTAAAACTTATAATGAGCATTGAAGAGAATTTCGGTGAGTGTGGTCAGGATAATGATACTTTAGATAATATATTTTTGGTTATTCTTTATATGACAGATTTAATTTACTAAATGCCATATCTTTGTTACGTCCAATTGATGTTGCGTTTTTTCTTTCTATCAAGAACTTTTCTATTCATAGGTTGAATTTTAAATTACTTAACCAGCTGAAGCTGAAGTTAATTTCTTAACCAGCTGAAGACGACCTCCGTGGCCTGGTGGTAAGACGCTTGTCTGCCGATCAGGAGGTTGCGGGTTCGTTACCCGCTGGAACCCAGATTTAAAAAAAAGGGATTACAGCCTGGTTTTCACTTAGGGTCCATTAAAACATATTTCTGGTTGGTTTGAAGCGATTGCCACATGGAAATGAACTCGCCAGGTTTAATATAAAAAAAAACTTTTAATCGTTTTTTTTTAAATTTCATTTAATGTATGGATTCTCTTATAATAACATTTTTTATTTGAAGTCATGGGACAAATTATCCTTGAGTGGGTGGATTACCTTGATAATAGGTGGATTACCTTGATAAGAATTAACTGTTAAAAAAGGGGCCTACTGTCTGAAAGAGTTTTTTTCTGATAACAATGTTCATAAGCGCTAGATATGTGGGAGCCTTTTCATATTGCTATATCGCTTCGTAGTATTGCCAACACGTTCGATGACGGACCGCGGAGTTCTTTGTCTACTTAGATGGTCCTAAAAATAGAAAGGTCTATTAATATAACTGAAGACAACTTTGTCTCCTGACCACGCTCTTCAATATGTCCGAATCGCCAATTTAGAATTTCTGAAGGGTACCATACGAATGAATGAACATATGATACATACATATGAAGAGCAACAAAACAATTTTTTCGTATGTTTTCAACACCCGAATTAGCGATTCACATTTAGCTTTCAGGTTTAGAAACAATGTAGTATGCACTTAACTCGCGGTTCTCATTACCTGTGCTGCTAATAACACTACTTCACGTGAAGAGACAACGACACTCGCACACGTACTCGACGCGTGTAATGTGCAGGCACTTTTTTTCAGACTGTGAAATATTTTTTAATTTTCTTTTGGATACTATCGGGAATTGAACTTAACACCTCCAAGTGGGATTCACATATCTTACCAACTACGCCACCGAGATGATTGTGAAATACGTATTCATAATATACAATGAATAAGATGTCAATTGATAGTATTATAGAAACACTAAAAAAGTTAATAGTTATTGTCAATTTGCTTTATCCCGGTGTTTCTTTAACTTTTTGAGGCATAACCCTGATTAGGGCATTAGTCAAGGACATATAATATCAAGATTTGATGAGCTTTCAAGTTCGAAAGCTTATCTTCAGGCTGCATTCATTTGTTTTCGCAATTTGATTTTTGCTATACAGTATGACTCAGAATTAAGTACACTTTTGTTTCCTTCATGAGATTTTGACTGAATTTACAATAATTTTTGGGGTATAATTCAAAGACGTGATTTCAATAAGATAGGACCACTTGTCACACGTCCAATAACAGTTTGGAAGTCGTTAAAGAGATGTTACCCGAAAAACTGATTTCGCTAAGGGATGACATTGTGTAACCACCACGAAGTCCTGATTTGTTCCCATTCATTTTTTGTGGGGTCACCTAAAAAGTCGAGTGTACACGCAAATAATCGAATGACTACGCTGTAATTAAAACAAAACATTTGTCAAGAGATCGAAGCGATACACCGGGAAACAAGCAGGCGCGTGCTTCAAAATATTCGAACCAAATTAGACGGATACCGTTTATGTGAAAATAAATTCCCAAACTTTTGTTAAATATTTGCTGTAATTAAAACGATTATAATAAATGTTTTTTTTCTTCAGAATTTTTTAAAAGATTACATTATTCTTGGTCACCATGTATGTACTTATAGTGAAAATACTGATTCGCGTATGTATGGTGTTGTAAAGGGCAGTGATTTATTTACTATTGTTTGATCGCCCTTGAGGAAAGTTTGCTCTCTAAAATTGTCCTTTTATGTAAAACACGTGAACTATATTTTACAGTAAAATAATATACGAGTACTAGAAAATATAATCTTAATTAAATAAATACAATATTTACTTAAATAAATACAGCATGTATGTATTTAAAAAATAAATAAAACAAATATTTAAACGAAACTATATGTTATGTAACATATACTCGTATAAATAACTTTCTAAACTTTTTTGTTTTTCATGATAATCCAGATTTTATGTCTGAATTTCTCACACATTATACGAATTGTAGGAATATTTCGTATGAGCACAAAACATATTTCCAGGAGCATTCTTTCACAGAATCCACACGAGATTTCACGTGAAACTGATGCACGCAGCTTTTAGCGAATTGTCTCTTATTATTTTTAGTATGAATAACTCTTATAGCTTTTACAATATCTTATGCCACATTCACGACATTATGGTTAGTTTTTTGTTACAAAAAAATATTCGTGTTTTAACAATTTACAAAAAAAAAATTCAATTTATTTTATTTCAACGGTCAGGTGAACTTTTTATACAAAAGAAAAACGAGAACTAAAATTTAACATTGACAAAGAGTTAAAATTTGAAAAAAAAACACCATAAGATGAAAAATCAAACTCATATAGTTTATACAATTCATCACGATGAGAACAACTCCTTCGAATATTATTTTTGCAAGTAGTTAAAGTTATATGATAGTCCATACTATGTCCATATTGATTGCTCAATCTGTGTAATCTTGTAACACATGAGTTATAGAAATATTTTGTTTTGACTACACCATTGTGGAAAAATAGTTCGCCGGGATAGTCTACCATGAACTAATAATTTTAAATTATGTTGTGAAGTCAAACATTTTATTTCTGTCGGTCATAGTTGTAAGAATCACTTCCAACAATATTCCATAGTCCAAATGTGTTCTTAAGGTTTGCATTTTGAAGTTTTTTCTTCTTTATTTTTCGTCTTCATTGTGTGTTTAATCCTTAGTGTCTTGGGTTACGTTGTATGCAGCGTATAAAGAGGATCTTATTAACTAGCTAGGCTGTTTAAACTCCAGGCCTTAAGTCACTTCATAAGTATATTTACTGCTCTGTGAGTCATTTTCTTTCTTCCGTGATGTTTAACCTTAAGTCCGTTATCCGTACTATTTTTTTTAACACGGTGTGTCACCACCGAAGAATATATCCTTTAGGGAAATCCCTTCTTCACCTCTACGTGATGTCACGCTTGTAAAAAAATAAAGAAAATTTCGATCTTTTGGCATATGATAAATTGCGCTGGATGGGAACTTATTTTGTTTACAAGAACAGCGTGGGTGGATCTAGGATCAAACTGAACTAAACTTACTCTTTAATTAGTTCCATCCATCTAAAAGGTCAACTTTCATTTGCTCATTTACACTGTCGTCGTGTTTAACAGCTTCTCCAGAGTTTCTTCATTTTTCTGGCAACATTCCCTAATTATGCTTGTACTATATTATTTTCCTGTATATTGTCGGAAGTCTTTTGGTAAGCTCTAATTCTTGAATGATAGAGATGTTAGTGGGTATTACGGCCCATGGGATACGGAGCCATTTCCTCCAACACCACATCTTCAAGATATCTGTCATATTTCTTTCCGTCTTTCAGTCATTGTTAGTTAGATGTGTTGAGTGAGATAAGAAAGAGCAGAACAAATGAATGAAGAAAGACCAATAAAACAAATACAGTATAAATGTGAGTAAAAGGCGTTGACAGGAAAATCTAGGAAAAATTGTTAGACCAAGGGAATTATATTTTGAAAGAAGGAAATATAAAAAAATAGAAGAAGATATATTGATGTAGAGAAGTTGAAAGATATGTGTCATGATGGGAATGTCTGGCGCTTTTTTTAATTTCTGTCTATCCCGATAGGGAAACGACCTCCTAGCCCGGAGGTTGCGGATTCAAAACCCTCTGGGACTCAGATTATTTTAAAGGTTTCCAGTCAGTTTTCACTTAAGGTCTCTTTAGTATATTTCTGGTTGGTTGAAAGAGATTGTGACATGGCAATAATCCCGCCAGGTTGTGCTGTATATAAGGAAAGTGTAGTACAATGCAAACGGCGTGATATTTTGTACATATGTAAGTTTATTTAGCTCGGTTTCTTGTTTATATAAGTTTTTCGTAGAATGTGTGGAAAAACAATGTATGACAGAAAAACGAAAAAATATTAGTAAGTAAATATGCGAATCCAAAGAAGTTATAGAGAGGAGTATTGATATGGATGGGCAACGTTGAAAGAATGAATGATGAAAGATTTACAAAAATAATAAAGCTGCATAGAAGCTACGGGAAGTTTGGAAAGACCTTTAAAACTTGACATAACAAAATGAATAAAAATTAGAAACAAAAGATTGAAAGATCTTTATAATAGGAGAGTAATCATGACGAGGTGTGTGGACGTGGAAGAAGCGAACGACGTGTGTCAGCATATATTGAATTGGAGATCTGTTCTCTCTGCTAATCCCAATAAAAACAAAGCATAATGCTGATAATGATTTTTGTAAATATTATATTTTATTCATTAAAAATTTTCACATACGCTTTTTTCTAATGTTTCGTCGTCATTTATATTAACTTCACAGGTTTTTATGAGTATTGTAAAGTAAAACATTTTCGTTGTAACCTACCATGCAGCAATTTCTTCCGACCAACCAAAAATATTATAAAAGGCAATTTTTAAGGAAACTAGTCAGCGTTCGTAGTTTTTTTTGGTCATAATTAGGAATTGAACCTGATCTCCTGGTGGTAGACAGACGTTCTACCACTACACCACTGAGGTCATTATTACTATCCTTATTTTTTTTCTTTGCAACATTATTTCTAGCTAGATGCCATTTCGGTCGATACTAAATATTCGAAAAGAAACGGTCAATCCAATTTTCAATTTTATTAAATATATATTTTTCAAGGGAATAACTTAAAAGTATAATCATGTAATATTTGTAATTAAAAACAATCGAATTCATATAATTTTAAGACTCATTTCAGTTATAATAATTAGATAAAAAAATAAAAGGTAGGGTGATTCGATATGTACACTCATTAATGATAATTTTTCAGCTCTATTTAATAAGGGATAATTGGAAATAAAAATATATTTTTCGAAGATAAAACACATTTTCACTTTTTATACTACAATCATAATAAACGAGCGTGGGTGAAAAATAATTAAAAGCAGGACTCCATCCTTGGCAAAAAATTTATGTCGATGTTGTGAAATAAGTGTCCTAAATTTTGTCTTTTTGACACTTTTATACGCCATTAAAAAAGGCAATATTTTTCGAGTTGTCTGGACAACTAAACTGATTTTCAGTGAAAAATGTCAAATCTAATAAGAAATTTTAAATGTATCAAAGGTTTCAGCTTTAACTTTGTGGAACTCCATTCATCAACTTATTTAAGTGATATTTGAATATTATTTTTTCTCGAACATTCCAACGTAATCCCCGCTAAACGTGTTTCTACCTCCTATCCCGAGGCTCTCTTCAGGCAGAATGATCCCGTTTTTTATTTTATCAAAACGGTGCATACGCCAGACTGGTATCATGTAACATCGGAGGTATGTGTGTGTGTGTGGTCAATAGACCTACGCACTGCTTTCGTAACAAACCGGGATCGTTACGCTTGAAGAGAGCCTCCGGATAGACACATGCAGTGGGGATTAATATAATTTGTTGAATAACAAAGTAATTTATTGTTAAACATTCTATAAAGAAATTTTAACTTTCAGGCTTTAATATTGGTGACCTCTGTGGCCTAGTTGTTATGACGCCCGTAGTTGTGGTCAACGGGAACCGACCCACAACCCACGGATTGTGGGTCGATTCCCATTGATCACAACTACAATTTCCGTTGACCACAAATATAATTCCCGTTGACCACAAATGTGTCATAACAACTAGGTCACTAATATTAACGCCTGAAAATTAAAATTTCTTTGCAGAATATTTAACAACTAGTTGCAACCCGTGAAATATTCACGGAAGTAAAACAAATTCTACATTTTTGAAATACCGAATGGAGCAAGATCAGCTTAAAGTTTTTAGGGTTCATTAATGTTTAAAGTTTAAAATAAAAAAAGGTACATCTTGATTGATGAATTATTTAATTCTCAAAAATCTCTTTATACACGATGTTTTGTGTATACATATAAACATTACTGTTGTTAAATTTAAATCGTTGATAAAGTTTTCGTCGAAGACTTGTTTCAGATATATTGACTTTAATATTTTCGCGTTTCCGACATCGTGAAAAAGTCACATATAATTATCTGCATTAAAAAAAAGAGCATAAGATAAATAAACACAAGTAATTATAAGGTTTAATATAATAGGAAATAAATAAATTATTTAATGAATTACAATTCAAAATAAATTGGCATCGTCCCCTTTAACACTGGTTCAAAAATCACGGACCCACCGAGATTCAATTTCGAAGTATTCCTCTCTCGCTCTCTTGTATTCAAAATTCAATTCTTGTATTCTTTCTTTGACGACAACCGTTGTACGGGCTTTGGCCTATTTATACTATGATATGATGATAATAAATTACTTTGTTATTCAAAAAATTATGTCAATCCCCACTACATGTGTTTCTACCTCCTATCTGGAGGCTCTCTCTCCGGGGGCTGTGGGTCAATTTAAAAAAAAAATCTAGCCTGATTTTCACTCAATACCTTTTTAACATAATTTTGTTTAATAAGGAGTGTTGCCACATGATAAATACCTGCTAATTTTTTTTTTATTTACTCAGTAGGTTTTTTATCTTACTAATTACTGACTTTCAAGTTCAAAAATAATATTAATTTCAATAATTAATTATTTTAACATAAGCTGGAGATTATATTTATTAGAACTATTTTTTTTAGATTAGATGTAAAATAACATTTTACAAAATATCTTTTACTTTTTAAAAATTGGTAAAATCTATTTTACTTTTTCCATTAGAGCTTGATTAAATTTACAAGTTTCTACACCTTCACTGTTCTATTATTCCTATCTCTGTGTTGTTTTCTTAATTATAAAGTAAATTTAGGTCTCTTCTTAGATTTATTAACATTTAAGCTTTCTTGGCTTTTCATTTTTAACTGGAGTATTCCTTTCTCATTTCTTTTGTTTTTTATTATTGATAGAAATACGTAAACTGCGTAGAATATCTCATAAAAAATTGACAGTGGAAGAAATGATCGGAAAAATGGTAACAATCGATCGTTAGAGATGTTATAAGTAGAATTAAGAAAATAATAATAAGTTGGCTTGGTTCCATTGAAGGAACAAGTTTCCAAATACTCAAGAAAAAAAAACATATGTCTGAAGTAAATCACGTGCGAGGAAGAGGTACACCAAGGAAAGAGAGGAAGGAGAAATTTTAACTGGAGTTAAAGTAAGAAGTCTTAGAAACAGAGGTGAATATACGACGAGATATGTGGATAGCATCAGAGCGGTGTGCATGAATATAAAATCATTAAGATATTTCATCTCTGAATACCCCAAAAGGGATATGTCACGATGTTAGGCATGTATATTTATTTTTAATTTGATTTAATACTTTCATATGAAGCATCAAATAATTTAGATTTACACTTTTTTTTTGTTTTTTTTTAATAAGTTCCTATGTACTCGTACATATTTGTTCGCTTTTTCATTTGTTATAATATGGAAAGATTTAATAATTTTTTATTAATTTAGATAAATAGAAGTTATTCAAGACCGACCTCTTCTTGCCATAATAATATTAGTAGCAATATACTTAAATAATTGAAATTTTTAATAGCAGGTGGTTTTAGGACGTTAAAATAAAAGGATTTATTTCGCTCTAAAATATTGCATTGTGTTATATTATCGTTATATACAGTACAATCTGGTGGACTTATTGTCTTGTAAAAATCTCTTTCAACCAACTAAGAGGATGTTAAATTGTACTAGAGTGAAAACCAGACTGTCACCTTTTAAAAAAAATATTTTTCAACGGGTTTTGAACTAAAAACTCCCAGGTTGGATGACTAACTCCGCCATGAAGGTCGTCATGACAAATAATGTAATGCAAATAAGACCCCATCCAAAAACATCTTATTTTTAATGAAACACTCTTAACCAGAGGCACCGGTCTTTAAACATTTTCCAGGGTTTTTCTTAATTACCCATATTGGGTTTCTCATCCTTCGTCAATATTGTAATTAATGTCGTAATAATCTTACTGATTGCCCGAACACCTGAAGCAGAATTTCCAGTGGTCTGGTGAAAAGTATGTTGTTTTTTTTAATTTACCTGTTTTTTTATTTACTTTCAGACGTCATTCCACTCGAATTTGTATAGTGAAACTTGTGAACTGCCTTTTACGAATTTAAAAATAAAGCGACATATATACAAAAAATCATACATTTAAATGAACTAACGTCCGAAAATGAAACCAACCTGAAAGCAAAATCCATCTAAAAATGAACTCTGGATGTTCAATCTTTTATCAAGCTAACTAAAGGACTCGCGATTTTTACACATAGTCTGAATTGGATACTTACTTTGGGCAAGTTTATATAACTCGTGGTCTTTTAAACGAGCCCCGACGAACTTACCGTCCTGACACATTATTTGACCGTACTAATCTTGACATCTGTCCAAACATTCGAGGCTTCATTGCTGGTGCGACTGATACGGCGAATATTATTGACATCCTGGTTTTTATAACTTCCTTTAAATATTATTTATTCCACCTAAATGTATTTAGTGGCGTTCATGGGCTGTAAATTCAACAATAGAGCGCATTTGAATTTTTTTATTTTTAAATAGCACTGTCAGTCATCTATTTGTTTGTTTTCTTTATCAAATGAGCATATCTATATCTTAATGCAATAATAGTAAGGCACTTAATGTACTTCATGGTTATATTACGTTTTGGTTTTTTTAAATTTTATATAATACTATCCCATACGACCGCCCGTAATACTTCCTTCATCAAATAACTCAAAACAGGTGAACTGTTTTGAGTTATTTGAACTGTTTTGAGTTCCTTGACTTTTATCAAATGCTTGTTCAAATTTTGTCTATGGTTGAAAATGTATTAGTATAATAGTTCGTTTTTATAATACAGTTCTTTTTTTTTTTTTTAATATAATAAACATTTTATTTCTATCAAATCACCAGTCTTTATTTTCTTTTGAAAAAAAAAACATATTTTTATACGGTATTTTTTTCATGGTAACTTAGGTTAATTTTTTATACCTTATACAAAAAGTCCGTCATCATGCAAACATAGGATTTATCTACACGATATTTTTTTCATGCTAAATCAGGTTTATTTTTATATCTTTCGTAAAACAAATCTATGGTCATGTTACAACAGGATATTTCTATAACGTATTTTTTCATGCTAAATCTGGATATTTTTTACCTTTCGTCGAAAAACTCTTAAATAGTGTCCACACATATTTCTAAACTGTATTATTTTCAAATTAGTAAAAATCCCGTAATCGTGTAAATACGTGATATTTTTTCACGGGATTTTTTTAACGCTAATTCAGGTTTATTTTTATTGAAAGTTTCATCTTCGAGTCACGATTTCATAATAATTACATCTTCTAGAGCAGTTAAACTCAAACTATGGTCCACGGATCAGTGCTGGTCCATTAACAGTTTGTTACTAGGCAGCGTCGAGAGAAAATAACAGAACAAATTTTTAAGAATTATACATGTAAAATGCATAATTATTATTTTTTTGGTAATAATAAAAAAAAGTACGAATTATAAAGTGTCGTTTAGAGAGCATATTCCACTCAAGGGCGCCCTAACTCGTGATTCAAACTCACTATTACTAACAGATTGAAAATATTACAAAAAAAGTAGTTGGATGTAAGGATTGGAAAGTGAAGGCTGCGGTCATTAAATGAGCAACTTCACCGCATCTGCGTGTGTTTAAATAACATATTTGGTAAGAGAACCGCAGAAATCTTACCAAGAAGAGATGAACTACAAAGAAACCTTTCTAGATCTTCCAATATGTAAGAGTAACTCATTCAGCTTTTGGTGTAATGAAGAGTATGTGGAAATTATAATTATTGTTTTTGTATTTTTCTTAATCATTAAAACAGAAATTAAAAACAGGTGTTTGAACTCCTTTGTTTTAAAATAATTTTTACTTTATTGACAATACTATTGGAATGAAATGGATTGTAGTAGAAAAACTGGTCAGTTACCAAAAAAGGGTTTGAGAGGCACTAAAGTAAAATATCAAAGAACACTTATCCTGATCTTATTGTGTACCAACAAGTTGTTTCTTTATCATTTCCTGTACATCAAATATGACTTTTCAATCCCAATTGGTATCTCAAGGTTTTTGATAGGTGAGTCTTTTCTCATGCCGACAGGTGCTTACAGATTAATTCAAACATGGTCAAACTTATACTTAGGCGGGCCATATTCTGTCTGATAGTAGTCATCGTAGGTCAGAGGATCAAAATAATTAAAAAATACTACATTTAAACGAAACAATTGACATATTAACTATAAATCTATAATTTAACTTTTAATTGATATTATATAAATCAATTATAAATGAGAAAGGAGAAGTAAATGCGATGTATGAGTGAGTAATGAAAGATTAGAGCAAATTTATGATGTCTGCTAATTAGGTAGTTTGTTTTCAGATGACGAAAGAGTTATAAGGAATACTGAACGGCGAAAAGCAACAGGAAATAAAGTCACTAAACCATGGACATTCGAATGAACCGTATTAAAACCTGTCAAATGATAGTCCACAACAGTATTTTACTTTGATGTATGGGAGGGAAATGATAGTTCACAACAGTATTTTACTTTGATGTATGGGAGGGAAATGATAGTCCACAACAGTATTTTACTTTGATGCATGGGAGGGAAATGATAGTTCACAACAGTATTTTACTTTGATGTATGGGAGGGAAATGGGGACATAGAATTAGATTGAAAAGATCAGAATAAATGTTGTAGAAATACGTGCTCTTAAAAAATATATGAATTGGCAATGTATGACAGAGTACGGAATGAAGTGATTAGAGATGAGTGTGAACTTAAGATTGATGTGTTGAATAAAATGAACAAGAGCACATTGAAATGGTTTGGGCACGTTGAACGAATGAATGAAGCAAGATTTACAAAACAAACATACAGTGCAAATGTGAGTGGATAGTGTGGCAGAGGAAAACCAAGCAAAGTGTGGTTGAATCAAGTGAATATTTTGAAAGAATGAAACATAAAAAGTCAAATAAATAAATTTTCATTTTATTATTATTAACAACAGTTTATCTCAATCTTGTTGGATTTTTATGGATATTTATTATTTAGAAAGTTTGTTCGCACATATGGTAAAGGGTCTTTCAAATTGAGCGGTTTTTTTAATTCTATTTTTTTTTAATTTTTGAATAAAACACACAATTCGCTTTGATTTTTTTTATTGGTCGTTAAAGTATAATGTATGACGTTTAAACACAAAAAAACAATATCCGACAAATGTCCACATCCTGCAGCTCCACAGATGTCCACTCTTTTATCAAAATTTTCGACGAAATTTTAGAATAATTGCGGTTCTAACTCACCAATAACGCGAATAATTTCGTACTTAAGCTCAAAAATTGATTGAGGGTCATTCTTATTTACCTGACTTTTTACGTAACCCCAGAGAAAATAGTCCAACGGCGTCAGATCACATGATCTTGGTGGCCACTTAACATCACCGTTTCCCGAGATTACAATACATAAAATAATTCAACAATTTGGACGCGTTGTTGTACTGCATGCGACTCCGTTTTTATAAACGTCATATATTACACTTCTCAAATGTCACAAGACCCAGGCAAGTTCGCGACGCCATCTGAGTTTTATCCATGAATTAAAAAAAACCGCTCAATTTGAAAGACCTTTGTAACCAAATACGACAAACATTTCCATTGCTTTTTCTTTAAAATCAATATAGTTTTCAATGTTGACTGATAATATAATTCTTAAGACGTTACAAGAAAGATATATAGCAAATACTGATTTTAAACAAAAATAAGTGAGAATGATATGTGCTACAGTACTATAGTAGAATAGATATAGTAACTACTAACGTGTGCTACAGTAGACATTTTGCTCATTGGTTAATTAGGTTACGCTAATGTAGTTTATGGCATGTGACATCACGAATTAATTCGTCCATAAGATTCACAAACGTGTTCAATACATACTACACGCCATTTCCCTGTTTGGATAGGCAGATATGATAGAGCACCAGAATTTTGTACTGTATTGTTTTGTATTACTCTTTCGCTGTACACAGTACAACCTGGCGGGCGTATTACAATGTGGCGATCCCTTTCAACCAACCAGAAAGATGTTAAAGAGGCTTTGAGTGAAAATCAAACAGGTTTATTAAAAAAAAAAACTGGGTTCCAGCGGAATTTGAACCCGCAACTTCCAGGTTGGGAGATAGGCGTCTTACCAACAAGATCACAGATTTTTCTACTTCAACACACATCATTAGCGTATTCTACATTCATATACCGTCTCATACAACTTCTACGATATATCTGACATTCTATGTTTTCTTCATTCAGAATATCATTAATTTGATCCAACCATACTTTCCCAGGTCTACCTCTCACACGCCTTCCGCACATTTGCGCTATATACGTATACCGGTTTCGTTAGTCTTCTTTCATTAATTTTTCCACATGCCTAAATCTTCTCAGCGTGCTCTTCTTCATCTTACTTAACACGCCTGCCTTAAGTTTAGATTAATTTCTTGTCACTTTATTCCATATTCTGTCATGCATTGTCACTACATTTATTCTTCTTAGTGCATTTCTACAGCATGAATGCTTCTTTAAGATGAACGAATAAATGCCCATTATCCGTGATGACTATAATTGACGACACTATATAAAGTGGTATGTTATGGTATTTATCGTTGATGTAATCGGAGGTGTTTTAATTTAGGCAATTTAGGATTGGCATATCATGTTGCATATAAGACATGGACACTATATTTGCAGCTTGTCTGTCTTTTTCTTCTGTAGGATTCCAGATAATTTCTTCAATATTAAGCTCCATTTGCTGGTGTTTTTACTGTGCCGAGCATTTATGTTAGAGCATGCCTGTTTTCTGTTAGCTCAGCAAAGAGGATATCTTGGGAGTCTGGATTCAGGCATGCGAGCTTCATGTCCAGAGCAACGCACGCGAGCAAGCGACACCATAATCTCGATGCTGCAGCAATTTGCTCCGTTCAAAACTATAAAAAAAAGATGTAGTATAACTAACAATATTTCTCATTTATTTTACTTGTTGTACAAAATATATATAAAAAAAGTTTTACTATGCTGAGATAATAATTTATTTAATTATTATCATTTATATAGTAATAAAAGTAGTTGATTAGCATGTTTTAAGAAAAAGTATGGAAAAGTATACGCGATGTATTGCTCCACTAAAAAAATGGAGCGGGTTGATGAGTTCTTTTATTTGGGCAGCATGTTTATGTGTGATGGGAGAGTTAAAAGGGACATTGAAAGAAGGGTAGAGACAGGGAACAAAGTAAACGGAGCACTTTATGTGATATACAACAACCGTGTTATATCAAAAGTAGCAAAAAAGACGATACATAAAAGTGTGTAAGTGCTCAGCTTCACGTATACGAGTGAAACTTGGACGTTTGAAAGAAGGCGGAATGAAGACATTTAAAATTTATGCATGTGTAAAATGAATGTTTTCGATCCGAACATCTGGTGAACTGTTATATCCCAAAAATCTCTCCGCTCTTGGCCGAAATCGTCCCATGCCTCACTCACCCCTCAGCCCCCAACCGTTGAAGCCTGTATATCGGTACCAGTTCGAACAGAATTTAGTCTTGTTTGTGCTCCCCTGAAGATGAGGTCAACGCCTTGAAACCTGTAGGGTTATACCGTTACAAAAAAGTGGAATAAACAGTGTTTGATAAAAATAAATTACAATGTTTTAAGTAATATGAAAAAATGAGTTTTAAGATGAATTGAACATATGGAGAGAATTAATGACTCAGAAAGTATACAAACCCAAAGTGCAAGTAGACCGAGGAAAACAAGGTTCAAAGAATATAAAGTGTTAAGTATGAATAATAGAAGATTGTGCATGATGAGATGTATGCAAGTGAAGAAGGCGAAAGTTTTGTGCTTAGGTAGAACAGTTGGAGATCTGATCTGTTTGTTTACCCCCTAAGATATATGGTCTGATGATATGTATATTTATGTAGTTAAATTATTATAATTTTACATATTTATGTAGAAGAACTTTAAAAGTGTTATTTTGAACCAATATCTACGAACTCCGTGACTCGGTTGGTATGACTTTTGTTTCTGCCTGGGTATTGCAGGCTTAGTTCCCCTTGGAACCCAGATTTGTTTTAAAAAATAACATAGTCTGGTTTTCACTTAAGTCTCTTTAATATCATTCTGTTTTATTGAAACAGATGACAATAAGACTGCTTTGTTGTACTGTATATAACAAAACTGTGATATAAAACAATTGGTATAATATAAAACTATTTTGTTCGCTCAATTAGACCATATTTAACCGTATTCAAGGAAAAACTAAAGAAGTATTATTTATCCATGAATAAGAATTGTATGAGAATAATTCTCTTTCTTTCCTAATTCAAGGTTTCCTTAAGATATGTGAACTTTTTTTAAATATTGTTACTTTTTCTACAATATTTTTTTCATTTTTATGTTACAAGTTTAGAATACGGAAATGGAAAGCGATAAAAATTGTGAAACAAAAACTGGATAAGTAGAAGAAATTCGTATAAAGTAATAAAACTACCAGATTTATTTCCATAAGAGTGTTAAATAAATGTCAACTATATACGGGTTCGATCCCCGCTGGAACCCAGATTTTTTTTAATAGGATTCCAGTCTGGTTTTCACTTAGGACCTATAAAAAACATCTTTCTGGTTGGTTGGAAGAGATTGTCACATGGCAATAAACTCGACAGGTTAAAAAAAAACTTCTGTATCGGAAATTAAATGAAAAAAAATATATGTTTTTTTTTCTTCTCTATGATCGCTATATTAGCAAAACTGTTAGCCGAAGAAAAAAATAATTTCATGTTTAATGGTTAAAATGTGGAGCTTAGAGAAAGTCGCTAACTTATCACTTATCGGAATAAAGGATAATTTTTGATCGGATATCGTTTAAATCCTAACGGTCATGTACAAATTCCAGTCAGAAATGCATCAGAGTTGTATATTTTCTGTCTAGATATGATCCATTCAATTTTTGAATGTTTTAATTGACTTGAATTTAATTAAAAATCGTTTTTCACCATGTTTCATGATGTTTTCAATATCTACTAACTATTCAATCTAGAGTTAAAAGAACGTTCAATCAATCCAATCCCAGTTTTTATGTTTCAAAAACAAAGTTAAATCTCGAGTTATATATAGTATATGGATACTTTAAAAAAAATCAGATTTAATTTTCTAGTTAGAATTTCACATGAAGTTTCTACATGAGTTTTTTTCTATTCCGATTACGGGCATGATTTTTTAAGACGAATTTGAACGGTGGAATGGGCATTTGGCTAGATATTGTCACTTTAATACAATAGAATACGATATTTTTGTTCAAAATTAAAAATTCTATATTGTGGGTTAGTTCTCTTTGGATAATTGCGCCCATTTAAATTTTAATATTAATCTATTTATGATATTAACCAAGTTATAATTTCCCCTAGAATTACATGCGTTCCTCATAATTCCGATTTCAATATCAAACAACTCAATGACTTCCCAGTTAGAATTCTGTTCGAATATATGGTTTTAAAATGAATCAATTCTATTTGAAGTTAGAATTTCATCTATCATAGAGTTACATACGTTTTTCGTAATAGCAATTTAATTATCTTGTATCAGATGTGTGCGGTCACCCTTGTAGGTGTATATACCATTGATATGTATATTGATCTGTATTTGTGAATATGTAATATGTAAATCCTTATATTTGATATGTTTGCTATATGTTCTTGTATGAAAAAAGTCAGTTTGACTTCGATCGCGTTCGCGACCGCAAGGGAAATAAAGGACTTGCGGGCGGAGCGTCGTGAGTAGGTCACGGGCCGGTCGACTTAAGCAGCGCTCAAAACCCCGAAATTTGTTGTATTTCGTGGGAAATGGGCGCTTGTGATGACCGACTGACCATTAATATAAAGGGTCCCCTTTTAGCGAAAAGATATATTCTCAGTAACAACCGATTCTACTGTATTTTACTTTGAGACCCGCTACTTCGACCTGCCTGAGAGGAATCTCTCCACCCCGCTACCTTTCTGGATCTTCGCTTTGGAATTCGCTACCTCGATTCTCCGAGCGCGGCGCAGCAACCAACGTACCTACGCTACAGTCTATTTGTACCCTGTACGGTACATATCTATTATTTTCCCTCGGATTACATACGTTTTTCATTATTTTAAGTTAGAATTCCATTTAGAGTTTGTTTTTTGTCATTTATATTTCAACCTGATTCAAGTAGACTCTTTAGATTTAATTCTATCTAGAAATAAAACTGTTTTTATTTTTATTTTCTTCCTGGATTAGCACCATTTTTCAATATTTTAATTAGATCCGTAGTTGTAAGTTTTTCTTCATTTTAATATGCATGACATAGTATCTGGAGTGGTGACATTATTTTCGAATAATTAATAGACATTAATCTCCGTGTCCTAGTTGGTAAGCTACTGTTTCTCCCGCTGGTATATATAATATGTATACCATATATATATTTTAAACATATTTTTTGCCTGATTTTCACGTAAGGATTAGTTAACCACTGTCTTGTTGATTTTAAGAAATATCTTTTCGTATTTTTTACTTCCTGTCAATTTGTTAGATACTACGAATGATTTGTAAGATGTTAGTTGCTTGCTTGGTTGAAAGAAACAGCTACAATGCAATAAATCTTTCAGTTAAAACACAAAGGGGTTCCACTAAATAAAAAAAATCAAATAAAATTAAATTGTACCCTGTTTAATTTACTTGAAAATATATATTTAATATTAATTAGTTTCGAGTTATATGCGACTCATTTTCAGGGTTATTCAGAACATACTTCATACATACATAAATATCTTCCCACCGTTTTCGTTTCGGGTTAGGCTGAGAGGAAAGAGTGTGAGACTTTCCAATCGCGACACACAACTTTCCCTTTTTCTGCATCCATATACCATATATGTATATCTTGTCATATAATTTCTATTATTTCTTAAAAAAATTATATTTCCTTCTTTCAAAACATCATACACTTAAAGAAACAATATTTTCCTTGGTTTTCGTCTACTCCACCTTCCACTCACATTTACAATGTATATTTATTTTCTTAATGTTTCTTCATTCATTCTTTCCACGTGCAAAAAAAACAATCTCTGAGTGTCCTTCATATTACTCAACGTATCAGCCTTATGTTCACATTAAACCCTAATCACTTCATTATGTATTCTGTCATACATACGAACTAACTAAATTTTAAAAAGTGGGACAGTATCACAAAAACTTTAAGGGATGGCCCTGACAACATTTAGGGAAGCGACGGGTACGAAGCACCTATTTGTGAGTAATTTTTTTTTATCAAAACAGTCACTTTTTCTTAGTTCTTCGTAAGTCGATTTTTCAATATAAATTTTTCTCGGACCCATCAAGTATTTATGATATAAGAAATTATAGCTCACATTGCTTGTATTTCATGTACATTGGGCCAGAGCCTGCCGAGAAACCAGTTTGATGGGAGGGCCAGATTTTATGCCCATACTTCCTGTGTCTAATTCCCAGACATAAAACGAGTTCTTAATATTAGAGGTTAATGAAATTTTTCGGTACATCCACAACGCCATAAAATAACATTGCCTTCCACGTCGTTTAATAACAATTCCTACATTTCATACTATTCGTGGCCTAGTTTAAAATAACATTGGCTTCCACGTCGTTTAATAACAATTCCTACATTTCATACTATTCGTGGCCTAGTTTAAAATAACATTGCCTTCCACGTCGTTTAATAACAATTCCTACATTTCATACTATTCGTGGCCTAGTTTAAAATAACATTGCCTTCCACGTCGTTTAATAACAACTCCTACATTTCATACTATTCGTGGCCTAGTTTAAAATAACATTGGCTTCCACGTCGTTTAATAACAATTCCCACATTTCATACTATTCGTGGCCTAGTTTAAAATAACATTGCCTTCCACGTCGTTTAATAACAATTCCTACATTTCATACTATTCGTGGCCTAGTTTAAAATAACATTGCCTTCCACGTCGTTTAATAACAATTCCTACATTTCATACTATTCGTGGCCTAGTTTAAAATAACATTGACTTCCACGTCGTTTAATAACAATTCCTACATTTCATACTATTCGTGGCCTAGTTTAAAATAACATTGGCTTCCACGTCGTTTAATAACAATTCCTACATTTCATACTATTCGTGGCCTAGTTTAAAATAACATTGGCTTCCACGTCGTTTAATAACAATTCCTACATTTCATACTATTCGTGGCCTAGTTTAAAATAACATTGCCTTCCACGTCGTTTAATAACAATTCCTACATTTCATACTATTCGTGGCCTAGTTTAAAATAACATTGCCTTCCACGTCGTTTAATAACAATTCCTACATTTCATACTATTCGTGGCCTAGTTTAAAATATTATTGCCTTCCACGTCGTTTAATAACAATTCCTACATTTCATACTATTCGTGGCCTAGTTTAAAATAACATTGGCTTCCACGTCGTTTAATAACAATTCCTACATTTCATACTATTCGTGGCCTAGTTTAAAATAACATTGGCTTCCACGTCGTTTAATAACAATTCCTACATTTCATACTATTCGTGGCCTAGTTTAAAATAACATTGCCTTCCACGTCGTTTAATAACAATTCCTACATTTCATACTATTCGTGGCCTAGTTTAAAATAACATTGCCTTCCACGTCGTTTAATAACAATTCCTACATTTCATACTATTCGTGGCCTAGTTTAAAATAACATTGGCTTCCACGTCGTTTAATAACAACTCCTACATTTCATACTATTCGTGGCCTAGTTTAAAATAACATTGCCTTCCACGTCGTTTAATAACAATTCCTACATTTCATACTATTCGTGGCCTAGTTTAAAATAACATTGGCTTCCACGTCGTTTAATAACAATTCCTACATTTCATACTATTCGTGGCCTAGTTTAAAATAACATTGCCTTCCACGTCGTTTAATAACAATTCCTACATTTCATACTATTCGTGGCCTAGTTTAAAATAACATTGGCTTCCACGTCGTTTAATAACAATTCCTACATTTCATACTATTCGTGGCCTAGTTTAAAATAACATTGCCTTCCACGTCGTTTAATAACAATTCCTACATTTCATACTATTCGTCATTGAGATATCATGACATCCTGACATTGAGATAAAATGCAGAATAGAAGCGGCACGAACGGCTTTTAATAAAATGAAAAACCTTCTTTGTGACGATAATATAAACTTAAAGCTGAGACAAAGAATGGTCAAATGTTACGTATGGTCTGTCTTACTTTACGGCGTAGAGGCGTGGACTCTTAAAGTTAACATAATAAACCGCCTTGAAGCGTTTGAAATGTGGATCCACCGTAGAATGTTAAGAATATCTTGGACCGATATGATAACAAACACTGATGTACTACGTAGAGCCAATGCAAATAGAGAACTATTCACCACTGTTAAGCTCCGTAAAACATCATATTTTGGCCATGTAATGAGAGGTGACAAATACACCGTACTTCAGCTCGTCATGAAGGGGAAGATCGAGGGCCGCAGAGGGGTCGGCAGAAGACAGCTCTCCTGGCTTCGAAACATCCGACAATGGACCGGCGTCAGAACTGTGGGGGAGCTGTTTCGCGCCGCCCAGGACAGGGAAGCTTTCTCTCAGATGGTCGTCGACGTCGGGGGGACCCGGCAGGACACGTGAAGAAGAAGATACTATTCGTGGCCTAGTTTAAAATAACATTGGCTTCCACGTCGTTTAATAACAATTCCTACATTTCATACTATTCGTGGCCTAGTTTAAAATAACATTGCCTTCCACGTCGTTTAATAACAATTCCTACATTTCATACTATTCGTGGCCTAGTTTAAAATAATATTGCCTTCCACGTCGTTTAATAACAATTCCTACATTTCATACTATTCGTGGCCTAGTTTAAAATAATATTGCCTTCCACGTCGTTTAATAACAATTCCTACATTTCATACTATTCGTGGCCTAGTTTAAAATAACATTGGCTTCCACGTCGTTTAATAACAATTCCTACATTTCATACTATTCGTGGCCTAGTTTAAAATAACATTGGCTTCCACGTCGTTTAATAACAATTCCTACATTTCATACTATTCGTGGCCTAGTTTAAAATAACATTGGCTTCCACGTCGTTTAATAACAATTCCTACATTTAATACTATTCGTGGCCTAGTTTAAAATATTATTGCCTTCCACGTCGTTTAATAACAATTCCTACATTTCATACTATTCGTGGCCTAGTTTAAAATAACATTGCCTTCCACGTCGTTTAATAACAATTCCTACATTTCATACTATTCGTGGCCTAGTTTAAAATAACATTGGCTTCCACGTCGTTTAATAACAATTCCTACATTTCATACTATTCGTGGCCTAGTTTAAAATAACATTGCCTTCCACGTCGTTTAATAACAATTCCTACATTTCATACTATTCGTGGCCTAGTTTAAAATAACATTGCCTTCCACGTCGTTTAATAACAATTCCTACATTTCATACTATTCGTGGCCTAGTTAAAAATAATATTGCCTTCCACGTCGTTTAATAACAATTCCTACATTTCATACTATTCGTGGCCTAGTTTAAAATAACATTGGCTTCCACGTCGTTTAATAACAATTCCTACATTTCGTACTATTCGTGGCCTAGTTTAAAATAACATTGGCTTCCACGTCGTTTAATAACAATTCCTACATTTCATACTATTCGTGGCCTAGTTTAAAATAACATTGCCTTCCACGTCGTTTAATAACAATTCCTACATTTCATACTATTCGTGGCCTAGTTTAAAATAACATTGCGTTCGACGTCGTTTAATAACAATTCCTACATTTCATACTATTCATGGCCTAGTTTAAAATATTATTGCCTTCCACGTCGTTTAATAACCATTCCTACATTTCATACTATTCGTGGCCTAGTTTAAAAGCTTGTTTTCCCCCTGAGGGTATCGGGTTCAATTCTTGAAGGCTGCCAAAAAATAATAAAAGCCCCACAGTATACTTGAAAAGTCTCAAATGCTCGACGTGTGCGAATGTTTGGGTAACTTGAGTAAGTACGATCATATAATTTCATATCAGAAAGAACTTACCTTTCGAACACCCGTTCCTTTTTTCATTGATTGATAACATCTTATTTTAACTGTCGTTATTTATAATGTCTAAGAATTTTGTACGACTTTCTTTATAAACTTTTGTCTGGTTGGTTGGTTGGAAGTGTCTAATCAATAAATGTAAAATCTATACATGCGTGCTATGGTGCATGCATACTCCAGTAGTTCATACTCATTAATGATATGTAATAATCGTTATCTTGAAGGCGTGTGAGAGAAAGAAAGCATGGTTGGATCAAATAAGTGTTACTCTAAAATAAGGAAGTTGTATGATAAGGTGTATTGATGTGAAAGATGCGAAGGATATGTACCAAGATAATAAAGTCTACCGCTCTGTCCTCTCTGCCTACCCCAACAGGGAGATGGCGTGATGGTATATATGTATGTATCTTGAATGAGTTTTTCTTTGTTTATTATATTAGATGGCCTATTTCTCGTTATTCTTTTAAACTTTGGGTGGTCGACTTGGATGCTTCCATGCGAGTGAAACAGGCCTTTTTTTATTTATGTAACATATTAACTCGTAAAAAAAATCTTGTTGAGATCATACTTCGATGTTTTCCCCAAACTTACAATTATAAGTCTTATAAATTCATTTTTTTCTGAGATAACATATCTGTTATTCGTAATTAAGTTGTTAAAAGATTTTATGTTACCATTTTTCCATTCAAATCCTAATGTTGTATCCGTTGTGATTTTTAAAAGTGATACCGAATGTTTTATCCATTTTTAATCTTTACCATTAGCGTGAATTGAATCCGTGTCAGATTGTCAGTCGGCAATGTCAGATATCGATTCCTGTATGTCGTAATCATTGTTGTATGATTCTGGATGTTAAATTACATTTTATATATTTATTTATATAAATAAACGGTACAATGTGCCTTATGACAATAAAAAAGCCAGTATGAAGAACGCAAAACATTAATGACATAATGTATATATATTTTTTTTTACGATTTCAATAAAAATAATTAGGAAGAAACAGGCGCATTCAACTGTACAAAACCATATGTTACCAACGCAATAAGGGACCATCTACAGACATACATCCCACATTGCGCCACATCACGCGTCACTCTTGACATCAGTGCGAAAGGGGAATACAAATGCAAATATACGAAAAATCAAAATGCGCGTACACCAAGCATAATAACGGGTAAAAATATGATGAGACGAAAACCTTGAAACCGGTAGTTTATACCGTTATAACATGGCCGAATTCATAAGTATCCTTATACCACCGAATACTAGGCGGAAAAAATGCCTCTCATTCGAGGGAAGTACCATAGTGCGGGATTCGAACCGGCGACCTTCGGCGCGGTAGTCCAGTGCGTTACTGCGCGGCCATGCATCTCAATATTAAGTGGAATAAACCGTGTTTGACTTAACAAATTACCATGTTATAGAATTCCGAGTAATATACTCGTATATATTATAGTATTAACACTTCCAACTATTGTGAAATCCTTTATCATATATTTCCAGTGACTTCAATATTTGGCAGCTGGTCGCATGTTCCTTATTAAACACATGCATACCCATCACGCAGCTTCCCTACTGGAGAAGGCAGAGAGAACCCGATTTTCTTATCTTGACATCTTATTTCGCATCTTCCACATCTACACACCTCATACGATTCCTAGAATTTCTTTTTTGTCTAACTTTTCGTTCTTTCAAAATATACCATAATTCATTTGATCATTCCATACTTTTCTTGGTATTCCTCTACTACGCCTTCCTTCTCATATTCACGCTGTATGCTTGTTTTGTTAGTCTTTTTTCATTCATTCGGCCTAGATGCCCCAGTCATCTCGGAGTGCTTTTCTTCATCTTACTCAACACATCAGTCTTAAGTTCACATTTAATCCCTTTATTCCGTATTCTGTCGTACATTGTCACCCCATGTATTCTTCTATGTTTCCTATTCCAAGGGTGGATATGTCCTAAGAGATATTATCATGTCATCACAGGACATCCACCGAGTTACTTCTGGGACAGTATCCGTGTATTATATACAGCAACTCTGTTATAAATTTACAGGATGAGCCTTTGACTCGGTGTATATTAACTTAAGCACATCCGTGTTTCACAACGAATTTCTTATGGCAAGCGAGGACGTTTACCATCCTGATATGTAGTTCGTTACAACTTATAAGTAGAAATTGTAAAGAGGAATAGTCTGGGAAAGCTTTCATAATTTTACTAGAGAAAATGTAGCATGGTCCCGGTGACAGTTCACAAGTTTGCCCCAATACGACTTTGTAACGACGTTCAGTAATTTTAATTATTTTATCAACTTTAATATAAGTCTCGATTCCAATAAATAGCAAGTTATTTAGGTAAATACATTATATAAAACTAACAATAATGACTTCGTTATAATCAAATAATATTTGGTGACGTACGTCAAAAGTTACTATGTTAGTCTGCATTGGCTAGGGATGGGGTATACGATAATTTGATTTTCGATTTTTTTATACCTAAAATTAAATGTTCCTAATTAGTATTAATTCATAATGGATCTTGGACTATTTAAAGATATATACAAACTAAACAATACATTAGAAAGTCAGTATAATGAAAATTAGGAATTAAAACGTCAGTTTAGAGCAAAACAATTTTTCGATTTAAAAAAAAAACGATTCGATTTGTAAAAAAAAAACGATTTTACCCCATCCCTTTGAAATATGACATTTTAAACGTCACAGGGAGCGACTTAACAGAGAAGCGTTAGTAATCATTGCTTCTCGTGTTATTATTTTTACCTGCTTATTTTTTCTTGTATTATTAATTTTGCTTAATGTACGAGGCATATCCAGAAAGTAAGTGTACTGAATTTTTGTAGGTTACAATTTTTTTTATTTAAACAAAAAAATTACTTGGTTACCGTAGTACATATGTAAGCTATTTTTCGACATAGTCGCCATTCCTCTCAATGCAGGTGGTGAAGCGGAGTATCAACTTTTTGATGCTTTCCTCGAAGTAGTTTCCCGCCAACCCCTCCGTCCACTTCTTCACCTCCTCCTTTACCTCCTCGTCGGTTGAAAACCTTTTCCCACCCATGTGTAGCTTCAGGGAGGTAAATATATAGTAATCTGAAGGTGCTAGGTTAGGGGATGGTTCAGGACATCCCATTTAAACGAGGCGAGCAGTTCCTCGTTTAAATGGGACGAGCAGTTGGCCGTGTGTGGTCTGGCATTGTCGTGCAGCAGGCAGACTCCCTTTGTCAGCATGCCTCTCCTCTTGTTCTGAATCGCCCTCCGCATTTTTTTTAGGGTCTCACAGTATCTTGCAGAGTTGATGGTCTCCCCTTGAGGCATATATTCAATTAAAATTATGCCTTGACAGTCCCAAAACACGGATGTCATGATTTTCTTGGCTGAAATTGTGGTTTTGAACTTTTTGGCGGAGGATGAAGAGGTGTGACGCCACTGTTGAGACTGCCTTTTGGTTTCAGGCGTGTAGTGTGCAACCCAAGTTTAATCTCCAGTAACGATGGAGCGGAGAAATTCATCTCCATACATGTCGAAAATAAAATCGATCCGGTCGTGAGAGCCTCAGTACACTTATTTTCTGGATACGCCTAGTAGTTGGGTCAATCCTGTATTAAAAGTAAAATAAAATAACGATAAACTTGAATATAACACTGTGAGAAACTTTACGAGAGAAGAAAAAGATGCACCTTCATATCCATGTATTGTCGTATTACCATTATTTAGATTGAAAGACATTTAGAATTGCTAATCTAAATTGTTTACCAATCTTTGTCCACATCTCGAAGCCTCCGTGATCTAGTTGGCAAGACATCAGTCTTCCGACTTAGGAGTCGCGGGCTCAATTCGCGTTGGTACCTGTTTTTTTTTGCAAAATGTTATCACTTTTGTTTTCACTCAAGGTCTCTTTAACATCTTTCTGGTTGATTGGAAAATATTGCTACATAGCATTAAATCCGACAGATTTAACTGTAAACAACGAAAATGTTAAAACCTTACTTTATAAAACATCGAAATTTCGTTGTAAAAATAGCATTTTTTTCACAATGTTTTGTTATTCAATTTATAACTCGTATCGGTCACAGTAACATCGCAAGGCCTTTTTAACAACTTTTTGGTTGGTTGGAAGGAATTGAAATAAAACAACAAAACCAACCAGGTTTTAATATGTAAAACGAAATTGTAATACAATTCAATCTTCAAATAATGTGTACGTCTTATTTCTGAAATACATAAATTTTGTTTTAAATATATTATATAAATTTTTTTTTCACGATAATTCATATTTTATTATATATTGTATATAACTCGTGTCGGAAATATCAAAAGGTCTTTTATCATATTTTTTATTTTATTGGAAGAGATTGCCATATGACAACAAACCAGTCAAGATAGTAATGAATTCATCGAAGTTTAATATAACCTTATACATTCTCCAAAATAGTTTATATTTACAAAAAAAAATTTATGTATTAAAATTCCGTTTAAAAAATATTTTTTATAATAATTCGTGTTTCTGAAACTCTATTATCACGCGTATATTTTGTGTCAGTAACATCTCATATTTATTCCAAACTTTTCCAGATAAAATACCAAAACTTGGAACGATTGAATAATACTACCAAACATATAAATTCGTCTGATTTTTTTTAATCAAAGCAAAGTATGAACTCGAGTAAAAAATGTATCTCTAGTAACCTGATTGTGACTTCACAAAATGTATCTCTAGAAACCTGGTTGTGACTTCACAAAATGTATCTCTAGTAACCTGGTTGTGACTTCACAAAAACGCCGAACAGGACAACAATAACGATCTTATCTTATGTTATAGAATTCCCGTTTTCCAGGGGATTTACTTTTCAGGAGGTCGCTGACAGGAACATCCAGGCAATTTGAGTTTTATTTTTGAAAGTTAAAATAAATTTGATAAAAGTAAAATAAAATTTGAAATTTACAGGATGATTATAATAAATAACTAGACCAGATAGAGTATGTTTGGATCAAGTGAATAGTATTTTGAAAGAAGGAAATGTAGAGAGAAGTTAGAGATTTTATTCGAGTGTTATTAGAAGGATATGGAAGAGGCGAAATATATATATCAAAATATGAAAGTCTGGCGCTCTTTCATCTCTGCCTACCCCGACATTGAAACGGTTTGATGGTATATATATGTGCGATTGCCAAAGTGGGACTACCGCCACTTTGGGGGTGGTATAAATCTCATGGGGGATCCTGGAAGGCGAGAAGGTGGAACGGTGTTAGGCTGGTGAAAAGGGGTAAAGAATACAAAGAAATATTTCCTATAAATAAAGTCGTACGTCAGAAAAGTTAATTTCATAGTAGAGGTATTTGAAATTAAAATATTTTTTGTTTTCTGATTTAAAAAAACTAAACAGCAAAGTAGAAAGTTCTCAAAATTTGTAATTATTTACAAAAAGAAATTTAAAAGTTAATCTGTTTTTTTTTTTATGAATTAATTAAGTATTAGATTACTTTGTAGATCATCATATTTTCGTTTATAAAATAAATACTTCAATTAATTTATATTTTTTAATTCAATTTAATTTTCAATTTATCATTATTTTGACTAGCTTGAGGGGGGAGGGGGATAGCGCTGATGAAATATATGCTTTAATAAGGGCAATAGTCCGAAAAAGTTGAGGAAACACTGGTATATATGTATATAAGGGTGTGAGCTGAAAAATATCTGGTGTCCTCGCGACTGGGCTAGCCCTATATTGGTGGGGTGTATCTTGGCCGGAGGGATGTTATGAGGTGATCCCAGATCATTTGATAGCTTCTATCTTAAATATACAATATTTTCTGCCATTTATGTGTTTTTGGAGTGTATTTAAATATATTATGTACATATTATGTTCCTATCAATAAACCTATATTTATTATGTTGTTTATAGTATAGGAGTAAGTTTAAGCTAACCAAAAATGTTTTGTGCTGATTTAGGTATGCAGATGACATTCTTTGTGTTTGGACGGGTACCGATAGACAATTACACCATTTTCTTAAATATTTAAATTCTATAGAAAGTTTTATAAAATTTACATTAGAAACAGAACAGGACGGAAAATTAAATTTCTTGGACCTAACATTATCTCGGAAAAAAGGCACATTTGACTTTGATATATATAGGAAAAATACTTATTCAGACTCTATAATTCCAGCAACTTCTAACCATCCTAATAATCATAAATTCGCCGCCTTTAACTGTATGCTTCATAGATTGCTCAGTGTCCCATTAACCGACGACAAATTTAAAAAGGAATTAATAACCATCAAAAAAATTGCTACAAATAATGGCTATCCTGGAAGCCTCATTGATTCACTTTTAAAAAACAAAACAAAAAAGAAACTTATAAAAGATTATATATTTAACGACACCTATAAGCATACCTATAAATGGAGCAAAGTCCTATTTATAAAAAAAAAAAAAAATATATCAAATGAAATAACCAAAAATATTCCAAGTCACATAAAGCCAGCTTTTTACACTAACTTTAATCTCCGGAAACTCTTATTTAATGGGAAAGGCAAAAATGGAATACTTAACAACAGCGGTGTGTATAAACTTTTATGTGCTGACTGTGATAATTTCTATATAGGAAAGACAGGAAGATCTTTTGAAAAGAGATTTCGTGAACACCAATCTGCTTTAACAAATCCTCTAATTTATTCTGAAATGGCTAATCATTGTCACCGTGAGAATCATACTTTTTCTATCGATGATGCCAAATTCTTACATATTAGCGGCAACGGAAATAGATTGGACAGATTGGAGGCCCTAGAAATTTCTAAGTCAGTATACCGATCAGAGCATCTGTTGAATAGTTATCTCCCCAAAATCTCCCCGCTCTTGGCCTAAATTATACCTAGCCTTCCTCTCACCCCTCCCGCCTCCATCCGTTGAAGTGTCTATATCGGTGCCAGTCCGAACAGCATTTAGTCTTGTTTACGCTCCCCTGAAGATGAGGTGAAAGCCTTGAAACCGGTAGGGTTATACCGTCATAAAAAAGTGGAATAAACAGTGTTTGTTAAAAATAAATTACAAACCTATATTTATTTATTTATTTATGTATAGTATAAGCTAATCTTAACCAAGTTAACCTTCATATATCTTTTTACATCCGATAAGTTACATTTATACATTTTTTATACTTCAACAATACTTAATTATATCTTGAACATATAAAATTAAAAAAATGCAACTAAAAGTTAGGGTAAGTAAAATTATTGATATTGATTTACACTTTCAATAAATCTTTTTCAACGCAGGGATCTAGTGGATAAGAATGCATATCATCAGTTCTAATTTGTATATATTTTTTAATGTTTATAATTTTATAGGGGATAATGCAATTTGGTAGTCATTTTTTATTTCAATCAACAGGAATGTACGACTGGGAAATACAAATATTTCAGTCTTGTTGGAACTTTTTTCATTAAACTGGTGAAACACAACATTGATATTTATTTCAATGAAGTGGCAATCAATCAACAAGAAAAACTGATAGTTTTGGGAAAACTGAGTTTTGACTTCATAACTTTCTTTATAAGAAAATTGCTTGCTCATTACTCTGTAAAGGTAAATACATATACTAGTAGGTGAATATTTTACACGAACAATTCGCTTTCTAACCGTTCTGTCCTAGTAATTAGCTAGCCAACTATCCCGTATATGTTAATAATTAGTCAAACTTTTTATAAAAATAATTCGCTTGTTAACAGTGTTTGTCTTGCCAACTATTTCATATTAGTAAATGACTAACCATCTCTTCTGTGTTAAAAAAGAGTTTAACAACCGTTTTGTACTTGTGATGGATTTGCCAACCAATATATAATAATATTTGGTTAGCCAACTGTTCTGTCCTAGTAGATTGCTTGCCAACCAATCTATAATAATATTTGGTAGACCAACTGTTCTGTCCTAGTAGATTGCTTGCCAACCGATTTATAGTAATATTTGGTTAGCCAACTGTTCTGTCCTAGTAGATTGCTTGCCAATTAACCTCTAACAGATATTTGAATTTTAACCGTTATGTATCAGTAATTGGCTCTACCAACCGTTTAGTTCTAGCATTAAAATACGATTTATATATGCCCAAAAAATATGTTAAGTGCATTGTCATATTTGGAACATTGAATAAGCCTAACTCAATCCTGTATGTGCCAAGATATAATTTATAATTCCATATAATCCAAAATAAAACGATATAATGTTTTCTCAAAGTATCTAAAAACAGATTAAACGTGGGAAAAATCTTTTTTATACAGACTCGTAAATAATAAGTCATATTTGAGATTAACCAAAGTAGAATGGATAATAATTGTTTGTTTGTTTAAATAGTTTGAAAAATAATTATCAATTAATTCTGTTAGGTGGAATTCTGTCAGATGACGGAAGAGTACGAGGGATATCGAATGGTTAGACCATGTCAATGTGGCAATACACATACATACTTAAACTGGATATAATCAAGATTTGCTAAGATGATAGTCCACAACAGTATTTTAGTATCAACATTGATGAGTGGGAGTGAAAAAGACTGATAGGAGCCGAATAAATGCTGTAGAAATGCGTTCACTGAGAAGAACATGTGATAATGTATGACAAAATACAGAATAAAGTAAGTGGTGAAGAATGTGACCAAGGCGATGAACGATGGATTGAGTAAGATGACGATGGCCATTCTGAGATGGTTTCGGCGCGTGAAATGAATGAATCTAGAAATACTAACAAAACAAATACAGTAAGACTGTGAGTAGAAGGCGTGATAGAAGAAGACCAAGGAAAGTGATGTTGGATCAAATATATGATATCTTAATGGAAATAAATGTAATAAGTCAGAAAAATCGTAGAAATTGTATGAGATGGATGTGGAAGAGGTCAAATATGTATGTCAAGATAGGAAGGTCTGACACTCTATCCTCTCTGTGTGTCCCATTAGGGAAACTGCGTGACAGTATGTATGTAAATTAATTTTAATCTAGTTAACCTACGAGTACAATTTTTTTAAAGTAACACATATGTTATTTTATATCCGATTACTTACATTTACACATTTTTTCAACTTCAACAGGAATCCAATCTTATTTTAATACTCGTATATAAAATACAGACAACTAAAGCTCTCGGGTCTTTAGTAATTTTTGAAAATTCGTAAAAAAATGAAAACTCTTGTAGAATAAGTTATTTTGATTATCGGTCACTTTATTTACATTATTCGTATTATTTATTGTTTTTCTAATCAATAAACGTGGGTCATCATACTTTTACCCATAGGTAATTTTTTATTATTTATGTTTCCAAAATCTCTTATTCTTTATGACTATTTAACAAAAGTCTCAAGGGGCACTGAACTTGATATTTTAAAATTTCTGTGTAGGCGTTTCTTAAGTCCTCGAAACAGAGATTAAAATTCAAAATATCTTAATTTGGAAAGTTCGACCTCTTAGCGGAAAATGGCTTGGTTTAATAAGGGTTATTGAAAATTATTGAATTTATTTCAATTTCTAAATTTAAGTTTGTAATCTGTAAAAGTTCATTGTTATTTTGAGATTATAATATTAAATATCAAACAACGTAAAATCGGATGTGTTACAATTAGTATTGTCATATATACGGTAGAATAATTGTATTGTATTACACTTTCGTTGTATGCAATACAACCTGGTGGGCTTATTGCTATGTGGCAATATCTTCCGACCAGCCAGAAAGATGTAAACGAAGCCTTAAGGGAAAACCAGACTGAAATCCTTTTTAAAAAAAAAATTGGATTCTAACGGGAATCCAACCCGCAACCTTCGGGCTGGGAGATAAGCATCTTACCAACTAGGCCACGGAGGTCATCTTCAAAGTTACGTAAAATAATCGATATGCCTATGACAAATTGGCTCAGAAAGTCGTCTCTGACAGAACCAATGTCAAATACCATTATCCCCCCACTTTTGTATGGTAAGAAGCTTGATTCCCGTTGGAACCCCAATCTGGGTAAGACGCTCGATTCCCGTTGGAACCCCAATTTGGGTAAGACGCTCGATTCCCGTTCGAACCCTAATTTGGGTAAGACGTTTGATTCCCGTTGGAACCCCAATCTGGGTAAGACGCTCGATTCCCGTTGGAACCCTAATCTGGGTAAGACGCTCGATTCCCGTTGGAACCCCAACCTACCAACTAGGCCACGAAGGTCGTCAATAGGTTTTATTACCTTAATTAAAATGATGTCATAGAAAGAACATTTTTATTTTCCAAATATTATTTGACAGCTGTCACATCTTGATATGATTAAAATACATAAAATAAGTCTTGATTAAGAAGAGATAACTTGAACAGTACAATATAAATATTAAACAAGTAAGCGGTTAATAATGAGTGAGAATGCTCGATTTTTTGACATTAACACTCAATTATTAGATTCACATATCACTCTCACTCACTTTATACCTTTGTTATGTAAATACACTATCTGGGTTGTTAATGGCTTTTATAGAGTTTTGTGTCAATAATACAAGTATGTATATATACTCTGTTTTGAATTTTGGTTGATTCAAATTCTACATTGTAGAATTTGAATCAAAATTTAATACTGTAGAATCTACAGTATTAACGATTTACAGCTTAATTCTGGAAACGAATTTACCTCACCATTTAAATAAATAAATAACCTTAAAATATAAATTTTTTATTATTTCTGCAAGACAATTTTTTTATTCAAACTTTTATAAACGTATAATTATGGATCGAAATGGCTACAAAAGCGCTACAGATGTTAAATAGAAAATACGACGGCGTCAATTACAACCAGCAAACGAGACTCGAGAGAAGCAGCAACACATCATCATGAACCAGCATAAAGGCAAGCAAGCGTCATTTTGGAAAAAAAAATACTTCTATTATTATTCACAGGCTATTAACATACTAGTATTTAAATGGACTTTCATCTATATTTATTGCTGCAATAGTGTGTAGAAGCTGGAATGCTAACATGAAACCGAAAAGCGCTTTTGCAGTTAAAAAATGTTTACAAAACAATGCCTTATAAGTAATAGGGTAAGTACGGTATAAATACTGCCCAAATTTTAATTTTTATTTGTCACAGTAGAAGTTCAATAGATTAATATAATAAATATACACTATTATTATTGAATGCATAATTACACTAAAGTAAGTAACTATATGTTGTAGAAATTATTTTTTAGAAAACAATATATTTACATTCACTAGTGACTGTATACCCTCTTTGGTGTTTGTTAAGATTTACTAAATGAGGCTGGGGTAAGTAAATTTAAAATAAAACTATTAAAAAATATTTTCACCGACATAACGTAATTAAAAGTTGTGACATTTTGACGTTATTGTCATTCATCAGAATTTCGTATTACAAAGTGCATGCACCGCAGTTGGAAATTGATGTTCATATTCTAGAACGTTTACTAACGATTAATGGTGGAAGTATACTTTCACTAATGAACGTGAACTATAAACAATGTAGTACACGTAACTTCAGTGAAGGTGTACATTCACTAGTAATAGTTTACCTTCACAGAGCATCCGCTTCAATTGCAACAAACATATCTATAAAAAAAGTTGTCAATTTTGGTGTTCCCAGCAATTAATTTAGTTTGATGATGGAGCTTATAACTGCTTTTTTTAGATGTTGTTTGTTTTTTATTGCATGTGTTTTGTTTCATGATATTATATCCAATAGATATTTGTATAGTGCTGTATCGTACGTAATAAAATACCCTGCTTACGATGCCTTGTTTCTGGATTTATTAAACTTAGTATTTTTTTTTCATATAACATACTTAAAACGCTTTTGTACACAGTTCAAAATTGCGGGTTTATTGCCAAACGGCCACCTTATCTAACTAATAAAATCCGTACAAAGTTTTGAATAAAATAAAACAAATTTAATAAGGTCATCGATGGATAGATCCTATGTAATGAAAAAGAATGAAGATAAACCGGAAAAAGCACGCTATGCCACAGAAAGAAGTCGTATTCTTCTTCTTCCTCTTGTTCTAGGTCGTATGACTTATTTGTGACGGTGGGCTGTCCTGGGATGAAGACGTCCAGTTGTCCTTCCATCTTTTCGGCGGCCTTCCTGGTAATCTCCTGCTGCTAGGGGTTTCATTAGAAAGAAGTAATATTTTTAATACGCTTTTGGAATCAACTTCTTCGTTCCATCAGAAACTCAGGTATGCCACGAAATGGCTTAATCTAGAACGGTCTACAGCGTTGCACTCTCTTAGCGTTCTCCCACGTTTGGTCGAGTCTTCGAAATCGTAACATTAGAATACTATACTACATTTAAACCAGCTCAATAAATAAGTAGACACATACATAAAATTATTATTTTTCCCATACGTGTATATTTTTTATAATATTTTTCAATTTTACGTTTTTCTTTCATTTTTCGATTCTAGTATACGAAGGTTTTCTATAAAAGTTATATGTTTGCCAAAATACTTCCAGTTTACGAATCAATCAAGGAGCGATCTCGGAAATTGTGCTATATAACTTTCTCATAAAACCTGAACGACTCAACGGATTGAAATATAATGCTTTCATTTTAGTATGAAACTTCTTTTTCTCCCAGATACATACTCGTACACACATTTACTTACTTATATTTTCCAAGTTTCAGCCTTATGGAAGAAGTTTTCATATAAAGGTCATATTTCACTTACGCACGTTATTTTTTCAATCTCTTTTTTTATATTTAAAGTTGTATGGTCGAGGCTTTACTGTACCTACACATGAGATGTGGAAAAGAAAATACAACTGGCACATGTGCATCGAATATGGTTTTGAGATAAGAAATTGTATATGAAAAATGGATTTAACAGTAGGATGAATGACTTATGTATTAATCAAGATGAAGAATATCACTCTGAGATGGTTTGAATATGTGCTATGAACGAATGAAGAAAGACTGACAAAGCAAGTATATAATGCAGATATGAGTAGACGGGTAGTAGAGGAAAACTAGGAAATTATTTTTGAATTAAATGTTTCAAGAATTTTAGAATGGCTTTATTAAACTACTTTTTAATTGATTATTGCAGTTTTTTTAAATGTATTTTTGTAGTTTTTTACCCGTGCTTTTTATATTTTGTTTTAAATTCGTATTTTGTTTTCAATTTGTTTTTCAATGATTTGTCTTTCGTTTTTTTGCGTAGTGCGGGCTGTGCGCCTGTGGACGGCCCCGCATTGTGATGATAACAAGTGATTTTGTACGATTACCCGTTTCTTTCTGATTGTTTTTATTGTAATTGTTAAATTAAACAATTAAATAAATATATATTATGTCCTTAATGTGTTGAGTTTTCACTACTGGCTCTTTTATTTTAATTATTATTGTTATAAGGTACATTGTACCACATATTTATATAAATAAATAAATGAAATGTTTTTATAATACGTGGCATTTCTTTCAACTAACAAAAAATATGTTACCAAGACCTTACATGAAAACCAGATTAACATATTTTAAAAACAAAATGATACCAATGGGAATCGAACTCACTATTCTCGAGTTGAGAGACAGTCATCTTACCAACTAGGCCACAGACGTTGTTATTAAAGGACTCAATAACTTATATAATTTTAAAATGACGATTTATATATCACCATTTACAGAGCATCTCCCCTCTAGCGCGCTCCAACTTGGATTTCAAACTCACTTTAGGACAGTTTTTAATTATTAAAAAAAAAGTAATATGTAAGAATACGAAGGTGGCGGCTGTGTCATTCATTATGTTAGGTACTTTTCCACATTTGTATATCTTCATAAAATCATATTGGGTAAAAAACACAGAAATATTATCATAGTGAGTGGAATTATAAGGATCTTACGATATTTAATAGTAACACATTCGGATTTAGGTGTATTGTTTATATAAAATCATAAATAGGACCTCTCAAAAAGGGCTGCCTTCAGATGCTTCCTAAAGCTGCACATACCATCCATATCTTTGATACTAAGGGGCAGACCATTTAACGCTACAGGACCAGCAACGGCAAAAACTCATTTCATAATTCCCCGGAATATTGGATCTTGGAAGATAATAAATACAATGAAAATGAATTACACTTTAGTTATTAATTACGCTTTGAAATTATTGGCAAAATACAATATTATTCACGAAGAAACTTTATCCTCCGTAATTAAAATATCGGTTCGTAGTATTCCTAACTATTTCCATGTTAAGTTCTTAGCCTTCTTCGTCAGCTCAACTTTGACATTTGATCTAATACACAGGTGAAACATTACATAAATAAGTTCAAGACTGTTCTAAGAAATGTGTACATTGTTGATCAATTATAAATCAGAAACACTGATCTTAATTCTATTAACATTATTTACTCATAACATCGAGAAGGCGTCAAACAAGAATGTGTAATTTCTTCAAGGTTTTTCAATATTTATATTGATTCGTGTGAAAACATAAGATTTGGGTGAATGTTTTTTTGTATGCATACGATATGGGTCGAAATAGAAAATGATGTAACACTATTGGTTGAAACAATGTATGCAAATCGTTTAGAAAGATATTTGAGAATGAAAGTGAATAAGTTGGAAGCATAGTTGTCAAAAAGGGTGATTATATGAGTAATTGTAATATATAGCAGAACAATCAAAGATTAGAAGAAATTGAGGAATATTGTTATTTGGGGAGCATGGTTTTTAGATATGGTAAGATTGATAAATACATTGAAAAGCGTGTTGCTGTTAGTAACAATATTAATGGCGTACTAATTACTGTAAAATCTTCAAAAGTGATTGAGAAAAATTACGTGTTAGTGCTAAACTTGATTTATGGGAAGCGAAGGCTAGGTACTAGAAGGGAGTGATAAGAGTAGATTAAACGCGGTAGAAATGCGTACCTTGCGTAGATTACAGAGGTCTTTAAAACTTAAAATCATTTTCATTCTCTGCAACGATCACCAAATCTGACCTCTTTTTAATACTTGTACTCCTATAAAATTTATTTTAATCCTGGTTCGTGAATTAGGTAATTACCTAATGAAAAGCCATTTAGATTCGATAACTTAATCCATTATCATAAAATATAGGTTGTTCCAAAAAAACATATAATATAACATGTGTACTTGAATCCTCTGCATGAATTTGTCGCAGGAACTCAGTGTATAAAAAAAATATTTTCTGTTTTTCACTTAAGGCCTCAGAAACGTCTTTCTGATTGGTTGGAGGAGATTGCCACGTGCATGTAATCTTATAAGGCTGTACTGTTTAAAATAAATTATTATGCATGATTATTTTGGCTCCTGCTATAGTTGCTAGAAGGGATTTGTTTAATATTAGTGAATTCAAGTTCCGAGTTATAGCGCTTTGAGGAGAGTTTGCTCTCTAAATGACGTTATATAAAATTATCATTTTGATTACAAATAAAAATTGCCGAACAAATGGAATGGAAGTAGAGGTAGTATTGAATACCCCACGCACTCCTTAGGCGTCACGAAAATGTATTTTTTGGGTACTCACCAATAAAGTTTATGACACAACAGATAATTAATTGAGGGCAGTCATTAAAAGAGAATGCGCTTAAATACCAAATTTAATTATTCGTGATGTTTGTTTCACGTTATAAGTAGTGCATATACCAGAACAACCATCAATTAGAACATTTGGGATAATTTAAAAAATCTACATTTGTTTTCTATAATTTGGAGTTTTAATCTTGGTTATACCTTAATAAACACTGAATTAATAATCATTTTAAGTGTGTATATATATTTTTTGAACACCTGATTTATTTTTTTCCAAATATTTAAATATCATTTATTATTTGGTTTAACCTACTCAATTATTTAAATGTAATCATTTTTATTTCCAGTTGAATGTATAGTTCTACTAATATCCATTTCTAATAAACAGATGGCATTGGCACGTTAAACTAATGAATACAGAAAGACTTACAAAACAAATATGTAGTGTAAATATGGGTCGAAGGAGTGCTAGAGGAAGAACAAGGAAAATTTGGTTAAATCAAGTGAATGATATTTTGAAAGAAGAAAATGTAAAAAGTCAGAGAAATCGTATGAGTTCTTTGAGAAGGCGTATGGATGTAGAGGAGACAGAATATATGTGTCGTGATCTGGTGCTCTATTTTATGTCTATCTCAACGGGGAAACGGCGTGATGGTATATATTAATGTGTTCTTTACTTTTTCATACATTATAATAAAATATATTCTTCGCAAAACACGCATTTCTACTGCATTCATTCTTTGATAACTCCCTTTAAATACGCATACTTCCCTCCCACACATCAAGATGTTCACTAGCACATCACTGAGTACGTTCATTTTCAAAGATTTTGTGATTGTAAAAACAATACTTAGTGCACCGTTGACCTTGTTACCTGTAGCAACACGCCTTTTAACATATTTTCTATCCTGCCATCTCCATATCGTCAGCTTATTCTAATCTTTCATTGCTCACCTATACATTGCAATTGCTCATAAAATCGCTCTTTTCGAAAACCATAACTTTTGACTTATTAACATTCATTCTACCTTGAGGAAAGCTGCTCTATAAACGGCGCTATATAAATGATTATTTTATTATTATTATTAATCTCAAATCTAAATTCAGTCCTCTTTTTTCAACTATTGGCAGGGAGGGACATCAAATGACGGCTGGCGAGCTTAATCGATATTTGTGGACTTACCTGAAGAGTATGTGATTGATTGATTGGTAAAAACTGCGCTGAGTGCTCCGTTGAACCCATTATAATGTTTTTATTAATGAATTTCAATACAGGCTTGTTGTACTGGTAATTAAACGATAAACCATTCAGATTAATTTAGTTAATCCGCTATCATAACTTTAATCTTTTTCCAAATATTTAGGTACCATTTATTATTTGGTTTATTTACGTACGAGACTACTCAATTATTTAAAAGTAATTATTTTATTTCACTGTTTAATATCCAGTTAAAAATATAATGTAATTAAGTGGGTTTAATGTAATCATCATCACCATCATGTCTTCCTAGCATTATCATCTATTATATTCCACCTACTTCCGATATTAATTACTTATTTATTCATACAATAAACAATACATATGTTAAGTGCTCTTGGCATAACACATTAAAACTTAAAATTAAATATTTAATGTAATATCCTCTAAAAATTCTTTGAATTTGTGATATGTCCAAAGCATTTATTTAATCATTGATATTAATACTGCCTCCCTTAAAGTAGATTCCATTAGATATAATAAACTTTTGCAAACGTTTTTTCCAATCCGCTAAACATTTGTGAAATGTATTTTTGGGATGGCCTTTAGCTCGTCCAGCATTTGCTTTTACATTCTCTATGGTCACAACACGTTGCCCTTTCTATGTCCTATGCATTTTCGGGAATAGGAAAATGTTGCAGTGGTCTATATCTGATGAATATGGTGGCTGCGGCATCACGACGGTGTAGGTTTCGGCAAAACAATAATGAACTAGTAGGGGAGTGTGATTATCGTGGAGCAAAGTCAGGAGTTGTTTGCCCATAATTCTGATCACTTTCTTCAGATTGCCTCACACAAACGGCATAAAACCTCAAAAATTTTTTTGTCGTAAAATAAAAAAATCATAAACGTGCCAAAATGCATTGTAAATGTCTGTTAAACACAAATCAACCATTCGATAACGTCGAAAATTGAAAAGTACATCACAGCCAGTGTCGCCAACGTGAGGATAAATATGGGCTCAATAAAAAATAAACAGCGAAATAAAAAAAATATCTCATTATTTATTTATCAACCCTCGTATATCATATCAATGCACAACAAAAGTAATCAACAATACAAGACAATAATCAACAATACAAGACAATAATCAACAATACAAGACAATAAACAACTAAAAAATAATAAAAAAAATCTCTCTTAAAGGAATATTATGGGATAGATAACAAATAAGAAAACTAAAGGATTTTTTCAGAAGGACCCTCCTGAACTCAACAACATCTACACTGAAAATATCCACCAAACCAAAAGTATACTTACCCAATAATTGTATTCTTAATATTGATGAATTACAACGTACAACTTTATTTAACAAATTGTTATTATTACAACTTTATTTAACAAATTGTTATTATTACAACTTTATTTAACAAATTGGCATATTTGAATAGCAATAGGTTTCGCATGTTTCTAACAGGAGTACGAAAACCAATTTGAGCCAATATATCGGAGCTATCAACGATATTGTTAATAACCTTATTTTATAATAGAAACATCAACTCAAATATAATCCTCTCAGAGAGTTTAAGAAAACGAGTGTAATTCAATAAGATATCGTTGTCAAGTATGTCAAGTGAGATGCTGAGACGAAAATTAATGTTTTATAAATTTATTATTTCAATTATGCTGGAATGAACAAGATAGTTACGTGTTGAGTAATCCACTAATATAATATACTTCTTACTAGTGATGAGTAGATCGTTATTAATGTAGATGGTCTCCTAAAAAATGGTATAATCTTAAGACGAATCCCGATATCTTAATTTCTTTATTTGCTATGTTATAAATATGACTAGAAAAACTCAGGCCTTGGTTGAATGTAATGCCCAGATTCGCGACCTCAGTCTCCAACATCACATTATTCAAATTATACGGATTTTAAAATTATAATATATCACAACATCCTAATTGCCCCGCGTCAATCCTTGAATATATGCGCAAGTCTTTTTATACAACAAGTTACCGTCACTAGTTGGTTCTCTCGTATAGTGGTTGTGGTCCAAAATCAGTTCTAAGTGTTTAAGGGTTGTGACTCTTAATAATATACGGACAGCCTTCATACTTCTGTCTAGTAGATCAGCTATGTATGTAAAATATACTTGACCACTGATGTCGTATTTTAATGTGTATATTTAAGATTAAATCACTCAAAAGAGCCGATTAAATGCTGCAAAAATGCGTGTACTAAGAAGAATACATTGAGAAAGAAAGTATGACAGAATACTGAATGAAAGGATTAGAGATGAAAGTGAACTTAAGGCTGATGTATTGAGTATGATAAAGTAGATCCATCTGAGATAGTTTGGCCATGTAGAACGAAAGAATGGAGACGTACTCACATAACAAATATATACTGCAAATGAGAATAGAAAGCGAGGTAGAGGAAGATCAAGAAAATTATGGTTGGATCAAGTGAATGATATTTTAAAAGAAGGAAAACTTTGAAGTATGTTACATATGTAGAAGAAGTGAAAAACGTATGTCAAGATAGGAAAGTCTGGGACTGTGTCCTCTCTGCCTACCTCAAAAGGCGGGATACTATGTATATGTTAATGTGACGATCTCTGTGACCTAGTTGATAAGACGCATGCCTTCCATTAGTGTGGGAGGAGAGGGGGGGGGGTGTGATTCTAGATATACCCAAAATATATAAAAAAATAAAACGGTTCCAGTCTGGTTGACTTCGTCGACAGGGTTATCTCTCTTCAATAAAGCAGCGTGTTTATTCCCCTTGTTTCCTATCCTTTTTTCTTCTCCCATCCTTCGTTTCCATCCCTGTTTTCTTTCTTTATTAAAATTGTATATTTTTTGTTTATTTTAGTTTTGATATCTCTTATATAGAAAAACTATATAATCTCTCATTCAGTATGTGACAAAATTAATTATTTAGTGATCACTAAATATTGTGTATTTAATCTCGTATGAAGAAAGAAATACCATTTTATATACCGCCGATTAGAGAGTAAACTTTGTGAGTCAAGGGCGCTCTAACTCGAGACTCGAACCAACTAATGTTAAACATACTCGTATTACGCCTGCCAGTTATAGCAACGCCCGAAAACTCACGTAGTATACATCCTTTGTATACAGTAAAACCTTGTGACAAATATTGTCGCAATCTCTTCGAACTAACCAGAAAGATGTTTACGAGGCCTTAAGTGAGAACTGAAAACCTTTTTTTTAACTGGGCTCCAGATGAAATCGACGCGCAGCCTCCAGGTCAGAAGACAGGCGTCTTACCAACCGGAGGTCATCGAGAAAGATTTCATTTTGACAAATAACCCAATGTATAGGAGCAGGAGTATTCAACTCATCGTAGCTCGACTAAATAAATAGCCATTAAAAAGTGACAAAAATCGACATTGCCCTTATCTAGTTGGCTGGTCAATATTAACATTTGGCAATAGACCCGCCGATTATGCTTTGTTTAATATAGTGTCAAATAAAAAATAGAAAAAAAATGGAATTTACTTTATGTGGTCGCATTGCCAACATGTAATTCGGTGAACTGGAAGTTAAGTACCTACTTCTAAAGTTCTAAAACCTGGAGTCTCAATCGATAGTATTCTGGCCCCACACTTCAACTTAGTATTTGATAGAAGCTTTTTTTAAATGATTCGTATGGTGCCCAAATCCAAATTATTGATGCCGATAAATTGAGGAGCTTTGCCAGGAAACAAAATTATCGTGAGTACCATTGCTTGAGCTTTCGGTTTAAGCATCACTTGAGTAGGCATGGAAATCGCAGTTTATCATCAGACGTGTAGGCAATACTACTGCACAAGTGAAGAAGAAACAACACTATCATGTCTAGTGCTTGTGAGTATTGTTAACATAGCACCATTGGGAATCGAACCCAAAACCCATGGGTGGAAATTAAGCGCCGTACCTACTAGGCCAAAGAGGTTGTCATACGGAGGATATGAATTATATTTAAATTTGAGTTGTTGGATGTCTAAACTCTTCACGGAAGTATTATGGACAAGTAAATGGACAAACACATATTTTTAGTATATTACATAAGCAGTAGCTGGTTTAAATATACTTATGATATAAATCTTATCGCTATGATTTATGATACGCACTAAATCTCAAGCTAGTGACGCATAATACTATATTTCTTTCATATGGTACCATTCAATATACCGGAATTGGTATTGCACATATATTTGGGTGTGGCTGGGAGACAACAACGTTTTATGACTTAGAACCACTTGAGTAGAAAACGGAACTCGCAGTTTGTCATTGCACGTGTTTCCAACGTTCTTTCGTTCGTTGCTGGGCCTCATAGTCGAGGATCCCCTCGTCATTCCAACGTCAATTCAATTGGAAAGCGAAGCTGTGCCGTGGAATTAATTATTTTTTTAGGTAAGTGACCCGTTGCACACCAGCAAACTCACCGGTCATACCGTTGTACTGAATCCGATGACATACCGAAGTGAGACGATTGGAGCACACCGGCATGTCTTCCCCTGTTTTTGAACGAATATACGAGTATGTGTTTACAACAATAGCGCACGTGAAGAAGCAAAAACACTCACATGCATATTCGGCGAGAAGGCGTATTGATTTAGACGAACTGTTATATCAGACTGGAAACTTTTTTTTATTTTTTTTTTGGTATCAAACATGAGCCCCGTTTGGTAGTTGAGCGTTTATCCAATCAGGGCCACGGAGGTCGTCAGTATTAGTGTAAATGTTCATATAATCCATTTAATTAATGAGAAGCACTAAAAATAATTGAGTAGCACTAAAATCCGATAAACTGCAGCTGACGCTTTCCATTTTCGCCAGATGGATTAAGATTGAAAAAAAAAAAAACACATCTTAAAACAAAACCAATAATTCAAAACGAATTTGTATGCGCTCTAATTGCCATTTGGGTGATCCAATTAAAAAAGAAAGAATTTCTTGTAAAACAATGAACTCAGTGTTATTTATGGCACATAAAATTTGTCTAGGCGCCTTACTTAAAAACTTGGTGAAATTAGAAAATGCTGAATGTTCAATGATATAATACCATATTGTACAACAGTTTCGTTTTATTTACACCATAGTTTCCCAAACTTTTTCGCCCCGTAGACCACTTGGCGGTTTTTTTTGTTTTCCGTAGACCTCCTGCCTGCCTAATATTGAAATTCCCTAAACTTATTAACTTTAAATGTGTTTTTGGCAGCGGACACAGTTCACCTTGATAAGGTTTATTTTGTAGAGTTGACAATTGTAAAAAAAGAAAAACATGTACAATTTTTATTCATACCTTTATTGAAAAGGCACATAATGCAAGTAAATATTTGGCTTTGGAACGAAACAAATCACCTAGTATTTTTTTTACATAAATACAAAAATATTACTGTTAATGAGAGAGATGAACCTGATGCTCTGATAGCAATGATTCAATATTTGGCTTCAAATTAGTGAGGTATTGTCTTAAATCTCCACGTTCAGTGATTTGCATCCGCTCACGTGGACCCCTATTTACATCTCGTGCACCCCCAATTTCTTTTCTCGCTGACATAGACCCCCTGCAAGTCAAAATCGAACCTTGGGGGTCCATATAGACCACTTTGGGAATCTTTGATTTACACTTTTCTTATATACAGTACAACCTGGTGGGTTTACTGTCAAATTGGCATATTTACCAGTCAACAAGGGAGATGTTTGAAAATTCTTAAATGAAACTAGGCTGGATCCTTTTTCAAAGAATATTACAGTACTGTTTGACGTTATTATTGTCATATACATAAAAAAATCTTTTAACCAACCGAAATATTTGATTTCTTACACTCTCGTTAAATACAGTACAACTTGCCAGGTATACTGTCAAATTGAAATCATTTCCAGCCAATTGGAAGTTAGAACGGAACTATTTTTAAATAATATAACATTATTGCCTAGCGTGATTATTACCATGTACATAGATATTTTTTCCAACAAACCGATTTTTTTACACTTTCGTTGTATTCAGTACAACCTCACAGATTTACTGCCATATTGAAGTACTTTCTTACCGACCAGAAAGTCGTTAAAGATATCTTAAATGAAACTATACTAGAACCCTTTTTAAAGAATATTTCAGAACTGCTTGACGTGATATACCCATTTTACCTATTTTGTGATATTTAAGGAAACGTAACAGCAAGTTTTTGGGTTTGTGTTGATGTAAAAATAAAGTGAGAAACAAATTTTACAACGAAACACACATTCAATTGATTTGTTATTTTCGCACATCAATGACCATTAGACATGACGCTATATTTCGTATAATTTATGTTTATGACTTCAATTTCATTGCTTGATTGAATTAAAAATATATGGATATTATTTTGTGATCGGAATCGACCGTGGATAAAATACATCAATTGTGGAGCTGTATAAAATTGTATATATATGTACAGAATTGTATATATGTAGGCAGAGATGATAGAGCGTCAGACTTTCCTATCTGGACACACATTCTTCATATCTTCTACTATACACCTTTACATACAACTCCCACGATTTCTCTAACTTTTTGTATTTTTTTTCTATCAAAATATCATTCACTTGATTCAACCATACTCTATCACACCTTCTATTCTTATTTGTACTTTTTTCATTAATTTATTCCTGCTTAAACATCTTAGATTGCTCTTTTTCATCTTACTCAACACCTTTAGTTTTATCCCTTATCACTTCATTCCATATTCTGTCATATATTGTCAATCCATGTATTCTTTTCTACATCGTTATTTTTTGTGAAGGTCTTGATTTATTCATCCATTCCATATACTCAAACCAGCCTAGAGTGCTCTTCTTCTTTATCTTACTCAACACATCAGCCTTTAGTTCAAATTAATTTCTTATCACTTCCTGATTTCTACAGCATTTGTATATGTTATATGGAAAATTGTACACGTGGTTTGGTTCGTATCTAGCGGCTTATTTATGTATTTTTTTATATACAATAGTTTAAATTCTTTTACGGTTTAAGTTCATACCGATATATTTAATAAAACCCAATTGTGTTTGATCATTGATAAAACCAATCAAGAAAGTTTATAAGTCGATTACATTGTGGAGGAGTGACACACGTATGCATTCCCAGGAGGACTGGTGAAAATCCATTGGGCTATTCGTGAGGCTGGGACATGGATGAGACCTTTAAATATCCGACTAGGAGAGTTAGACCACCTCTAAGGTACGTATTCAAACTCAGAAAACGTGATGATATTACATTTTCATTTATAATTATAGGAAATCCACCCTCTCTAGAATAATTTGTGCCGCCACATCAATGTCAAAAATGGAAATATGATAGTTAATATAATAAATGTTATTTAATAAAAAAACAATAACAATTTAAGATAATTTAAATCTTTAACTGATTAACATTTGACAATCGATTTATAAATGGTAAAGTTCTTCGAAGAATGAAGAAATGCAAAGTTCATTGGACGTGGCAAAGATATGGTGTAAAATAAATCAAATCTATCAAGCAAAGGCAATATGAAAACACGTCATCTATAGTCATATCATCCAGTATAGTCATATCATCCAGACCACACTCGCGCAGGTATCTTCCACAATACCTATTTTGCTAAGGTGACAGGCCACCACAAAGTGGCTTATCCGCAAGGGACACATGACTGACACATCTTGCTCGTTCTTATTATATTAAACCATGATTTCAAAGGGTGTATTGCTTTATATCTAAAAGTTTATTTACACCAGTTATATCACTTCACATTATATCTTAAACACTTAATTTGTTGAGAGTAAGAAATCATCGGAATGCGCAAGTATTGTCGCTATTATACCACTAAGGTCTAAAAGTTTCTGGTCTTAATAAGTTAAAACTTGTATGGACAGATACCATGCCAGCCACAACCATTGCATGGCCAAGCAATATTTTTATATTTTCAATTTGATATCTCTACTTTCAGTATATCAACTACAGGCATAATGAAACGCGATTTGTTTTTATTCTGAAATGTTAAAATATAATATCACGCGATTATCGAATTTCTTTCAAATTAAGGGGAAGGCTTACAGAAATGACTTCACTTCCATATCTTTAGGTAAGCACCACCCACTATTATGTTTTGATATAGCGCGGTTGTTGTATATTGCATTAATGGCTCTATTTATCTTGTTCCTTGTCGCTACCCTTCTTTCAATGTATCCTTCAACTCACCCATCACACGTAACCTTATTGCCCACATTACATAACTTGTTTCCAGTATCCACTTATATTAAAAAGTAATATTTTATACAACACTCGTATATTTTCTTTTTCTTATCTTATTCTCTCAAATTTAATTTGTAATATGTGTTCTTTTTATATATTTTTTTCTGTTTGTGGTTAGCCTTATAACCTCTTAAATATAAATTGATATAACATGTGCAAACCCTATTTGGTAAGTTAAGAGAAACTGCCGTAGGATAATCAACACGTGGTCGTACAATCGCGCAATGAATTACCAAATAAATAAATTAACCCATACGAGAGAAGCATTCACCGGGAATCGAAACCGAGACGTCAAAATATTCACCAAGCAATACATCACTGACGACGATATCGTATCTATGAGACACTTTAATTAAAAGTACGCTTTCATTTTTAGGAAGCCGCGTTTATACAATGGAAAATGTAATAAAAATAGTTTGTATTAATTCATTTGTATGTGCAGCGGCCCGGAGTGAATGATTTCTCAGAATTTGTGGTCCCGGGGGCCGACTTAGTCACTTCTTTCCATTAAGTTTATATCATTGTACCATTATAAATCATTTTTGCGTAATTATATGGTGTGCGAAAATTTGTATAAAAAGAAAGAAAAAAATTACATTCCCAGTAGTCGATTCTGGAGAGGTATTTTGAACATACCATATAAAGGGTCTTTCAAATTGAGCGGGGTTTTTTAAAGTTTTGAATAAAATACAAAATTTGCTTTGATTTAAATTTTTTTATTGGGCATTGAATTACAATGTATTACATTTAAACACAAAAATCAATATCCGCTAAATGCCCACCTCTTGCAGCTCCACAAATGTATATGTACTCTTTTGTCAAAATTTTCGATAACATTTTGTCATAATTGCGGTTCTAACTCGCCAATAATGCAAACAATTTCGACCTTCAGCTCAGGAATTGATTGGAGGTAATTTTTATAGACCTGGCTTTTCACGTAACTCCAGATAAAATAGTTCAGATCACAAGATCTTGGTGCCCAATTAACATCACCGTTTCCGGAGATTACAGTACATAAAATAATTTAACAATTTAAACACGTTGTTGTATTGTAAACGACTCCATTTTTTATAAATCTCATACATTACACTTCTCAAATGTCACAAGGCCCAGGCAAGTTCGCGACGCCATCTGTGTTTTATCTAAGAATTAAAAAACCCACTCAATTTGAATTTACAATTGTCATGTAAATAAACAAATATTAATTAAAATTTAATGTACGAACCGTATGTCAATTGGCAAGCTATGTTATTGCTTTCTTTGTGATAAGACGGATGCCTTTGAATCTTCCCAGAATAGCGAATGTGAGTTGTTATGTTTATGTTATGGTCAGATGTCAGAATTTATCGCCGTTGGCACAGAGATAAGAATGCATATCCTCGTCGATGTACTTAAGGCCCACGGTGAGCATCTCATAATATCCACAATTGTTTTTAAACCAGAGCTGTTATTGTGTATTGTTCATGAAAAAAATAATTGTTAAGTATTTTGACGAAATGAATGAGTGTTATTTCCATTATAATGTTCTCAGAATTAATATTTCATCGAAATGATAAACACAAGCCAATACAAAAAAAACGATATTGTGGATAACAGTAATGCAACATTCACTAATTATGATTGTGTGTATCTCATATAAGATATCATTGAAGTACAGTTGTTCTTCGGTGTCTACTGGAAATTGATTCTAGGAACTTCCGCGGACTCGAAAATATTGAATATAAAATAGCATAATATTTGTATAGAACCCATGTACACCCTCTCGTTGACTTATCTTAATACAGAATACAATGTACTCGTAAATGCTTTGTTAACAGTTATACTTAAGGGAATAATTACAAAGAAAAAGTGTTTCCGGGACTGGTCGCGAGAAAAAAGTAGATATTGTCTGTGTATGAAAGGACATTATTTTTCCATTTTATAGTACTCTGTAGATTCTTTACCGTTTCATTAAATCATTATATTGGAAACCTTTTATTATACATCCACCCATTATTTCGTCTAGTTCATGCCTCAGCATCATGACTGCTATGATAGTCTCTAACGACTCCTTTCCATCCATCTCTACTCTTCGCAATTCGAAGGGCAGGTAATATATAATTAAAATTCGGTTAATTTATATCATTCCACTTTATTTATTGCAAATTACAATGCATTTCAACACTTGCAGTGTGATCATCAGGTAAGTTTTCAAGAAGTATATGTTAATTACTATTAGGGTTCTGCTTATTTTCCTCTATATTTTTATTTATTATATATTTACTCCAACCCTAGATGTTACCAATGTATGTATATCAATCTTTCAAAATAAAATTATTCCTAACTTAATTCACTTCATTTTCAAGCGGCGCCCGGTCGCTTGACGGAATTGGTCGCTCGACCTTGTCCAGCCCCGAGCTGGAGTTTCGGATTACAACAACTGATTCTGTTTCGTTTTAACCATTACTTTTATGGTTATTAGTCCTTGACCTAGGTCACCGTGCCTAAACGTCAACAGAATATATATATGGTTTATAATTGACTCAAATGTTTACATAAAGCAACATCTTGGAGGGTTTTCTATTTTATACTATTACTTCTATTGGCCAGCTCAGATCGGTAGAAATATAGCAAGATTCTAGAAGATCTCCGGGTCGATGGATAGGAATTGTCGGTAGTCAGTGCTTGGAAAGGTAAAACATACAATGAAACACATATTTGCTGAGAATTAGTTATTTATTTGATCTTGACTAGCTGATAGCTTTCAGATCACTTAAATTGAGCAGACTAATATTCTGCTACCCCGCTATCCTTTCAGAAGGAGAGGCAGACGAAGTAATATATTAGAGGGGATAGTCCACAATAGTTTGTGGCGGATCTGTGTCAACTGGATCCACCCACAGGGTGCCTAATAAAATATCAATTTACTTAGATATCACCAAGACGGGACAAGCAAAACAAATAATCAAAGTCACCTTACTTCAATATCAATTGACACACTGTCTTCTCAACGTTCAGCGCTAGGCGTATGACACAGGTAGACTCCTATAGGCCTCTCAGGCATTATGCTGCAATCACAGGATCCTTGAAGTGAAGAACTAGCCGTCGTGTAAGTAGGCGATTAGGTCCTCAAGGCGTGAACCGACGGGATAACTCGAGTGGAGAGTGAAGGTAGTCTCTCCTGGACCGGGGCGGGAGACTTCTGGACTCACCGCGCACTCCCAAGCTTCGTCAGAACAACTTGACTCAGCGAATCGTAAAGTCAGACGTCAATGTCAATATCGTCCGTTAGATGGAGATCGATAGTTGAATCAGTAACTCTCATTGAGTTGAAGTGAACACTTTAGTTTAAAGAAATACTTTAAAATATTTGGAAACAATTTCAACAGCCAGTGCTAAGAACAATAGCTTTTGACTGGTAGAACACTGCGGCAGGAATGCCGGGAAGCACGCTCTACCGTAATTTATATGGTGAGACTCTGACGTCAGAGGCGCCTGAATTCTCTGATTACGTTTGAATGGATCTCGTTAGAAACCGAAGAAAATCGGTTTCTTTACATGATATAACGTTTAACGGTCTTCACACAAGGCAGTCCTTGTTTCAAGCACTGCATAGTTATTTGCCACATACCGTTCCCAGCGATAAAAGAAAGACGATTCCGAAATAAAAACTCAACCGTCCTTTGGGTAGATTAAACCTGGATTGGTTATGGGCCCATTAACTTTGATGGCTAAGAATGTCATACCATTATTTCATAATGAAATCCGTTGACAACTCACGCTTTGATTTGCGTTCGTGAGTCAGAAAAGAAACGGTTGGACGATAAATATCAAGTGGGTATAATTACCACATGGAATTCTTATGGGAATTGTTCTGCCAAAATAACATATCCTAACACTCCATTCTATGTTACGGAACAAAAAAAAATTAAAAAAAAAAATTTCTTTCAAGTACCGAATACGGCCCTGTGTCAATTGGTCATACACCCATCTGCCGAAACAAAGATTAGACACTATGCTAAGGAACATGACGTTACTGGGTCATGCTGGATACGTTTGCGGACGATTTGATTTCCCCCAGCATTTGCTAACCGGGAGTAGAAAACCGCAAAGACTACTCCCAGGGGTTCCCTATCTAAGGACACCTGCAAATAGTAAAACATTTTATAGAAAAAGCACAATACAGAAGAATATTATCCATTATCGCCTTCCCCTCGACATGGTTACACATAATAATTGTTTTATTTTACAACAAACATTTAAAATTACAAAGACAATATGGTTACAAGAGTAATGTTCATAACATATCAAGATACCTATTACTAACATGTTAGTTCACTACGGCTTCCCCCAGAGCCGGCTCGGACTGTCTGCACCTAGGGGCACTGTGTTATGTATTTAACATAATACTTTAATTAAGGAAGTAAGGTGAGTCTCCACCTGCCTGCCTGGTGATTTTTGATATTGAAAGATACAATTTCTTTGCAATATTGAGGATATAAGATACATAGACCAAAGGAATAAATTTTTTTTTTTTTTCCTTTACTTACAAAATTCTGGGACACCACATATGGTGCGTGACCTCCAACTATAGGTCTCAACCAGACTTAAGACTGAGAACGGAGATAGTTACACTGGGTAATATTTTACAGCAAATATGTGTTTACAATAATATTTCCTCCAGGATCGTCATCCCTTTGGTGAACATTCGCGTGCTAGCCAATATTATCGGTGTGACGCCCATACACACCCCGGACGGAGCCAAGATTCACATGATGTTTACACATAATACTGTGGACATCCGGGTACCGATGGTGCCATGAGCATCCACCTATGTCGTCGGTGCGACGGCCGCAGACCCAACGGACGGAGCCAAGATTCACATGATGTCCACACACAATACTATGGACATCCGGGTACCGATGGGGCCACGAGCATCTGCCCACCTGGACTCTGGTGCACATGCCAATCTGGGTTCATGACGCCCATTGTTGGAGTCCAACTCAACAACCTCGAGATGTATATAGGCCATCTGATAACCTCTCACTGGATGAATAAAGGCCATCCGTAAGCCATTCGCTGATGGGTTGGAGCATTCTCCACAACCCTTACTATTCAAGTTGACAGTGCAGTGAGTACGTACACATGTCAGATATCAGACGACTCCAAGCCGTCTCGTGCCAACCAATATCATCAGTGTGACGCCCATACACACCCCAGACGGAGCCAAGATTCACATGATGTTTACACATAATACTGTGGACATCCGGGTACCGATGGTGCCATGAGCGTCCACCTATGTCTTCGGTGCGACGGCCGCAGACCCAACGGACGGAGCCAAGATTCACATGATGTCCACACACAATACTATGGACATCCGGGTACCGATGGTGCCACGAGCGTCTGCTCACCTAGACCTGGGTGCACATACACAAACTCAACCGGTGCCAACCAATATCATCAGTGTGACGCCCATACACACCCCAGACGGAGCCAAGATTCACATGATGTTTACACATAATACTGTGGACATCCGGGTACCGATGGTGCCATGAGCGTCCACCTATGTCTTCGGTGCGACGGCCGCAGACCCAACGGACGGAGCCAAGATTCACATGATGTCCACACACAATACTATGGACATCCGGGTACCGGTGGTGCCACGAGCGTCTGCTCACCTAGACCTGGGTGCACATACACAAACTCAACCGGCAATAGCCATACAATTCAAGTATGCTCCATCGAAAGCCTCCCCCGTGGTACACAGCAAATCCTACATTCAGCCATCCCCATCAGCACTATCCAAACCCCATCAGCTTTCCCTTTCATAGCGCTGACTGACGTTCATCCACATACGACATGTACCCAGAGAACACCCTCGACGGAGGACAGAAACAGATAACAGTAAAGAGGGACACATAGCTACCTAAAAATGACATTAAAGTCCTAGTCCGATCGGCAGACCTACTACACGAGCCAAGACCATCAGCAAACTCACCAGGAGCTGTCAGGCCAAGATCTGTATGCGCCACCATATTTTTTTTCTTTTTGGGAAAAATGTGGAAACCCAACATGACAGACTGAACTATCATTAATTTGCCCCAACGGCTAGCTCCTTTCGTCAATTATCAATATGGCGTAACAAATCCACCTTGACTGTGTCATTGACGAGAATTCTAACTATCTACCGAAGGCCAGATAGTTAGTAAATAATGCAATGAATTTACTTAAAGACCAATTTTCCTGACAACCCAAGGTGCCAAATTTATGGTGCTGAAATACATCCGCTGGCAATTTAGGAAAAAGAAAACCACATGTCCAACTAGGTGGTTTATAACCTAAGTGTAAACTACACCAAGCAGCGCTTAGCTTCCAGCCTGCCACAACCTATCTGTATCTTTAACCTAAAGGTTGTTCCTTTTGTCTTAATGCATTGGTTATCGCAAGAAGTGCAAACAAAACGTTCTTCCGGCACGGCCCCTCTATTCGGAGAACGACCCATGAGGTGCAGGGTAGAGATTATGCCAAAGAGAAGAAAGGTGAACTCATCTTGCTACTCTCACAGTATCATTGAGGCATGAACAGATCCTTTCCTAAGTGTTCGCATCACTCACATTGGTTTACTCTAAACCACTTGTGACGAATACGTAATTAATGAGGAATTAAACCTCTCCTATACTAGTCTTCTGCGGATGGTAATTAATGTTGCTAACCTTTATCCGTGATCTCATATGATTCTAGGAATCCACTAATTTTCAGCAGAGGGGACTAGCCTCATCACCCTCAGCTGTACTTATATGATGCGGATCACGGCGGGGATATTTATTCCTCATATATCCTTAACTAATAGTTTTCGATGACGCCATCTCAAAGAGGAAGTTTAAACAACTTGCCAACTTTATACTACGGCCAGCACCGTGAAAACATGCTCCACTCCCGATGAAGGAGGTTAAACGAACATATGCTTCAATACCGCATGGTATACTAGCTCGCTTGTATACAGACATGTGTACTAAGGTTTCTGATTTCTTGCCTAAGCACATTAAGGTTGTCACAACGCGTTATTTATGTAGACGTTCTAAAAATCAGGGTGTATAATACCCTTGCGAGAGGAAAAAAATCAAAGTTTTTCGCCCTTTGGTGACATACGCGTAATAATTAATCAGCGATCTAGGTTCCTATTGCATCTGCGGTATCATGAAGCTTATGGCTGGCGAGCTTACCGCGAAGCTAGGCGTTGTTTCGAAAACTAAACTGAAGTAACTATAATACGAGTAAAATTCTAAATTATTTACCATGCCGCTGGTTATGAAACTTCTACAGTATTATTCTCTACTAGGATCCCTCCTGAGTTCGTCGCGGTACGTAAGATGTCCTAGACACTTGTATGCATCATCGCAAAATTCGGATTTGTATAACCCTGTAGTACGGCTTCCTAATACACGCGCAGGCATAAACAATTATAGCCATACGTCTAGAAGGTAACCTCAAAAAGGAACACAATACCAAATACAATACATAGGCATAATACAATGCAATACCAACAGAAATGAAATAATGAATACAATTGATGCAACAAAAAAATACAATTCAGGATAATAAGACATATACATGGCAGATAACAAGATACGGGGAAAAAACACAAGAATTATACCCCTCAAGCTTCTACTTGAGATCAATAAAGACAATAATTAATTATCTCCAAGACTCCCAGTCCTGTTTGCATATCATCAAGCCATCAAGGTACAGAACACCTTGATCAAGAACAACTAGTTCATTCTACAATGCGCTATTGGCAAGGAAAATCCTTCGTTCAATGAGTCATCCATAAATGACTATAAACCTCATAATTCCCAAAGAATGCCTGAACTACTCATCAAATTTATTTATTTTTGTTGAACTCCAAAATTCTTTCGGAAGGCGCGACATGTCCACTTCTATACCCAAGTGTGAGCTCGGCCCTGTTTCATATTTCGGTTAATTATTTACGACCTTCTGTCGCCTTCAAGACTACGACAGTTGTGCGGGCAGATACGTGCGAAGTGACCCGGGCGCCCACAGCGAAAACACAAATTATTCTTCTCATTCCTCCTTCTCAAGGAATGCCTTTCCACAACTACTGGCCTTCTGTGTGTTAACGATTCAGATTTATTACTCCGGTGATTACCAGGCGACCCTCTATTTCCCTCCTGATTACGCATCCCATATGGACAGCTTCTGGCAAAATGATTCGGCTGACCACAGAAAAAACACAGATTAGACGCCGATCTTTTGCTATTGCTTTTACGTGCAATGGACTTAAGCCTTGAATAAAATGACCGAGTCAGCACCTTGCTGCTCTTATTTATCTGCTCAAACGAGGAACATAATCTCATCAGCTCTTCAACTGATGTGGGCTGAGCAGTGACAAGGACTGGACTAAATCCAGTGTGAAGTCCTCGTTTAAATATTTGTAAAAGTTCGACCTCTGTCAGGACAGATTCCAGTGATTTATTTAATTCCAATATCCTAAAGATATAATCTGATGAAGATTCCTCTGGCCCTTGGCTGGACACCAAAATCTCCAATTTCCGATCTACCATGAAGCTTCCGGACTCGAACCTTTCCAAAAAATAAGCTTTCAACGTGACCCATTCCATATGGTCCCTATACGTAACTCTAAAAAAGGTCAGTGCTCTATCACGCAAGAACTCTGGGAGAACAGGAGAAAGTGAATCGACATCGAACCTACGTGCGCGCGCTATTTCCTCTAGTCTTACCAAAAACTCTCGAATACTACCAGAACCATTATACGGATCAACTGGCCACGACGAAAAGTTAATATTTAAAGGTGGTAATCGGTCACTCGGAGTGATTTCCCCTTCCTTGGTTGCCCTCAAAATACTTTGCATGTCACTCATCGTGAATAACTCCCTATCCACCAACAACAGGAGGAATAGTCTTATTTAAAAATTGAGAGTCCCAAAGACTCTAGGCCACGCTATTAATTCCTTGTTTCCTTATTTACAACAACAATTCTTGTACGCTAATTATCGTTTGAAAAAACGTAACTAAAGAAACAAAATCCTATTTTGGTCCTTGAAGAATTCCTAAACCGGCTCTATTTACATAAACGAACTCCTTTTTATTGTAATACTACACTTTCCAATTCTCGCAAACTAATTGATCTATTATATAGGCAAAACAACTCTATAAACCAGTGGCACGATAAAACACCACCAATTTTTTTAAATTTCTAGTCCTGCTTCTCACTGAAACTAAAGCGTTCTATTCCCTTTACCTAATCAAATACCACACGATAATCACTTGAACAAAATAAGACGTTTACTAATTATTTTTCCCTTTATTGTTGAGTTCAAGTTCAGTGAGATAGACTGTAAACTGAATTTATTCCCGTTTTACTTTTTCCGTCGCACATATTTTTTACTGCCAAACCAGTGCCGTCTCGTAGCATCAAATTCAATTCCCGCCAATTTCGTTCAATTCCTTACCGAGTTATACACAATATACAAAACAACAAAACAACAATACACAAAATATTCAAATAACATATGTAAAAATATAAAAAAAATCAATTATACCCTCCAAGCTCTGACTCCTTCAAATGGCCCCACGTTGTGTGCGTCAGTATTAGGGTTCTGCTTATTTTCCTCTATATTTTTATTTATTATATATTTACTCCAACCCTAGATGTTACCAATGTATGTATATCAATCTTTCAAAATAAAATTATTCCTAACTTAATTCACTTCATTTTCAAGCGGCGCCCGGTCGCTTGACGGAATTGGTCGCTCGACCTTGTCCAGCCCCGAGCTGGAGTTTCGGATTACAACAACTGATTCTGTTTCGTTTTAACCATTACTTTTATGGTTATTAGTCCTTGACCTAGGTCACCGTGCCTAAACGTCAACAGAATATATATATGGTTTATAATTGACTCAAATGTTTACATAAAGCAACATCTTGGAGGGTTTTCTATTTTATACTATTACTTCTATTGGCCAGCTCAGATCGGTAGAAATATAGCAAGATTCTAGAAGATCTCCGGGTCGATGGATAGGAATTGTCGGTAGTCAGTGCTTGGAAAGGTAAAACATACAATGAAACACATATTTGCTGAGAATTAGTTATTTATTTGATCTTGACTAGCTGATAGCTTTCAGATCACTTAAATTGAGCAGACTAATATTCTGCTACCCCGCTATCCTTTCAGAAGGAGAGGCAGACGAAGTAATATATTAGAGGGGATAGTCCACAATAGTTTGTGGCGGATCTGTGTCAACTGGATCCACCCACAGGGTGCCTAATAAAATATCAATTTACTTAGATATCACCAAGACGGGACAAGCAAAACAAATAATCAAAGTCACCTTACTTCAATATCAATTGACACACTGTCTTCTCAACGTTCAGCGCTAGGCGTATGACACAGGTAGACTCCTATAGGCCTCTCAGGCATTATGCTGCAATCACAGGATCCTTGAAGTGAAGAACTAGCCGTCGTGTAAGTAGGCGATTAGGTCCTCAAGGCGTGAACCGACGGGATAACTCGAGTGGAGAGTGAAGGTAGTCTCTCCTGGACCGGGGCGGGAGACTTCTGGACTCACCGCGCACTCCCAAGCTTCGTCAGAACAACTTGACTCAGCGAATCGTAAAGTCAGACGTCAATGTCAATATCGTCCGTTAGATGGAGATCGATAGTTGAATCAGTAACTCTCATTGAGTTGAAGTGAACACTTTAGTTTAAAGAAATACTTTAAAATATTTGGAAACAATTTCAACAGCCAGTGCTAAGAACAATAGCTTTTGACTGGTAGAACACTGCGGCAGGAATGCCGGGAAGCACGCTCTACCGTAATTTATATGGTGAGACTCTGACGTCAGAGGCGCCTGAATTCTCTGATTACGTTTGAATGGATCTCGTTAGAAACCGAAGAAAATCGGTTTCTTTACATGATATAACGTTTAACGGTCTTCACACAAGGCAGTCCTTGTTTCAAGCACTGCATAGTTATTTGCCACATACCGTTCCCAGCGATAAAAGAAAGACGATTCCGAAATAAAAACTCAACCGTCCTTTGGGTAGATTAAACCTGGATTGGTTATGGGCCCATTAACTTTGATGGCTAAGAATGTCATACCATTATTTCATAATGAAATCCGTTGACAACTCACGCTTTGATTTGCGTTCGTGAGTCAGAAAAGAAACGGTTGGACGATAAATATCAAGTGGGTATAATTACCACATGGAATTCTTATGGGAATTGTTCTGCCAAAATAACATATCCTAACATTACATCATTATGTGTGTTGTTTATGGTAAAATAGAGCATAAGTGTCTAGACTAATTGTTGTTTATGATACTAAGGAGGAATAAGGCTAGAAGCGAAAAAGAGGATAAATTGAATTGGTTATTTGTATTTCAATTTTATGTTAATTATAAAGTTCCATATAGTGATGCCCGAGTTATATAAACTAAAACGAAGGGCAGTTGTTTAGGGTTGTCCTGCTGTGCCTTTCACTTGTTCAGTCCAACGTATTGGGACTCTTCAAATTGTGCGTCGTCCTTCTACGCTTCCAGTAAACACAAGCCTCTTCAAACTGTCTCCTTGGCTATACACAATGTGCCCAAAGAATCGGAAGACTCGTCGAAGGTATGTTGTCGAAAATCTGTTGGGGATTCGTAGTTCTTCGAGAATGGAGGTATTAGTTCGCGTTGCTATCCTTCTCTAGCAACTTACTCGTATGTATGTAAGGCCTTGGTTGTAAGCGATCTAAAAGACAAGTTACATTTTGTGTACAATTTTGCGAAATACGTCAAATCATCCCAACATATTCAAAAGTTTAACAAAGCCAAAGATAGTTATACAAAGCTAAATGCAGATAGATCCAAGGCTTTCTTTTTCTTTTCATCGCAATATTTATTATTCTTCCACATATTGCCCCTCAACTTATTCGAATTGGTGATTCAGACTTATTGAAAAGTGTGGCTGGGAAATAACGTTGTCTTCGGCTCTGTCAATTGACCCTTAGGGGCTTAAAAGCATTAAAGTAGGCATGGAACTTAAGGTTTGTTTTTGCACGTGTTGGCTATATTACCACACGTAAAGAGGTAATAACACGCCTGGTCTTTGTGTGAGTTATGTTAGTAGATCATTTACCAGACTGAGACAACTTTTTATATCTTTTTTCGGTTACCATCGGAAGTCGAACTCGATAGCTACAGGTAGAAGTCAATAGTCTTAATTACTAGACCACAGAAGTCAGAGTAAAAATAAATAGTTTAAGACGCAGTTTGAAATAAGCCGGCGAGTCTAATGGTAAATGATGGTTTCAGAGTCTGACGGCATTATCAACACTTATCACTAAAGATTGAATGATACATCAATGTGTGAATATCACATCTATCTACAATAATTGAAGACAATTGAATGAACTTCTTCATTATAAAGTATCGTCTCCTATCGCAGGTCGGCTACTATCATGGCGATCTTTATCTTGTTAATTGCAGCCCTGAAAAACTCAATAGAACTCGCAGTTGTATTCCTGCCAGTACTTAAGCCAAGAGATGCGGCCTCTTCCACTGCCTCGTTTGTTATTTATTTTTCCTGGATGGTTAATTGTGAATTTTACCTTTCATTACGGGACCGAGATACTGCAACTGGTGAACCTTTACAATTTTAAGTAGTTCATGGTCCCTGTTCAAACTCACAAGCACTTGCATATTATTACATTTTATTCTATGCGGCGATCTCTTCCGACTAACTAGAAATCATTCCTTTTAAAAAATGTGTTTCAACTGGAATCGAATCCGCAATCTTCGTGTTGAAAGACAGGCATCTTACTAACTAGGCTACAAAGATAATCTTCGATATTTTAAACACGATCTTTTCAGAGAGTTTTAAGGTTTGTTGATCGATCCTAAACAATATTACCTCAATCCTACATCATGTTTCCTGGCTCACGAAAGCCTCGATCCTACATTATGTTTCCTGGTCCAGTGTCCATGCAGCCAATGATCGCCTCGATTCTACATCATATTTCCTGGTCCACGCACCCAATGAAAGTCTTGATCCTCCATTCTGTTTCCTGGTCCAGTGTCCAGAAAGCCTCGATTCTACATCATATTTCCTGGTTCACGCACCCAATGAATGCCTCGATCGCACATTATGTTTTCTGGTCCATTGTCCACGCATCCAACGAAAACCTCAATTCTACATCATTTTTCCTGGTCCACGCACCCAATGAAAATCTCGACCCTATATTGTGTTCTCGACCCAATGAAATTCTCGACCCTTACATTATGTTTTCTGGTCCTGTGTCCACGCACCCAATGAAAGTCTCGATCTTACATTATGTTTTCTGGTCCAGTGTTCACGCATCCAATGAAAGCCTCGATTCTATATCATATTTCCTGGTTCACGCACTCAATGAATGCCTCGATCGCACATTATGTTTTCTGGTCCATTGTCCACGCATCCAACGAAAACCTCGATTCTACATATTTTTTCCTGGTCCACGCACCCAATGAAAGCCTCGATCTTACTATGTTTTCTGGTCCAGTGTCCACACACCCAATGAAAGTCTCGACCCTATATTGTGTTTCTTGATCCAGTGTACACACACTGTTTTATAGAAAACAATTGTAACAGCGAAATAGAAAGGGAAATTTAGCGATAAAGTCACGAGATAAAGACCTTGAATATTTGGTAATAAGTACATGTCCTTGGATTCAAGGACGCCTGGTTACAAGACTCTAGTATTCAAATGCTGCTGATATTACTCTCTTGAGAGATATTTTTCTTGTATTTTTCAAGAAAAGCAAATAATTTATTTGTTGTTTTCAACGTTTACAAACAAAACTAAAGTTGAAATCAAAGCTTCGCGTACATTTTGAATACATCTCTAAGAGAATTTAAATGTTTTTAACAATATTCATGAATAACAAGGTCACTTGATACGTTGTTCACATTTCGATGGGCATGTGCCATTTTATCCAACATTCAACCTCTATCGGAATATAAATATTGTTATTTTTGTGAGTTATTAATTACTAATTACTAAATTCTTTCTTCAATTATTCTCTCCATATAACCAAATCGTCGTAATGCTAGTTTCTTCTTCCTACTTCAAATATTCATTGTATTCATCCGTTTCGTTTCTGGTGTCTTCATTTCCCCCTTTTTTATACATTGATACCCTTAAAAAAATTTAGTGAACACATTTCCTCAACATTAATCTTAGTTTTATCGTACTACCGCCAAGTCCCTGCTTAACTACCATACATCAAGGTGAGCACCAATACACTATTTTGTGTTGTCATTTTTGCTACTTTTGATACAATTGTAAGCAAGCAAGCCTTCATGCATACAAAGCACCACGCCATGTTCCTTTTGGAGAAGACAGAGAAGATAGATCTTCACACTTTCCTATCCATATGTTACAAACTATCGTTTCCTAATAATTGATGAGGACTAAAATACCTGTAATAAAAAATTAAAAAATAAATAATTTCAATCCTTATGGTATTACTCCTCTTATACTCTTTGAGTTACTGTAGTAACTCCAAAGAATTGAGTGTCACCTTAAGGTGCCTGACTAAAGGTTTTTCATAAGCTCTATCTCTGATGGTCTGTAGAAAATCTAATGAATTTAAATTAAGTTTCGCGTCTAAAGTAATTACGAAAGTTTGTGATAGACTTAAGCTTCTCTGATTGTGATTATAATATTTTAAGAATCTAAATAATAATATTTAAAATAAAAATAAAAATAAAAATACCTAATCAAAGGTTTCAGCTTCAACTTTGTAAAACCCATTGTTGAATTATTAATAATAAACTATTCTCCTGTGTTAATTGACTATAAAGTAAGTTTAAAATTATACAAAAGTCACAACAATTAGATAAATATAATAAAAAGCCTTAAGCTAAAATTAAGCAGCTATAAAACACTTAAAAATGTTTATAAAAACGCATCATTAAAAATTTTCCTTTGGGTAAATAGACCACACATACTCCTACTTCCAGTAAAACATGACACCAGTTGAACTGAAACATTGCTTCCATAATAATAAAAGCCGGGATTATTTCGCTGGAAAAGAGCCTCGAAACATGAGGTAGAAACACATGTCGCGGGGAGTAATGTCATAAGTGGAATAACCAAGTATTTGATTGTTAAATGATCAAACAAAAATTTCTTTCTAATTCGTACAATTTGATGAATCAAATACAGAAATTTATTTTCAAATGATAGATAATCTCAGAATATTTATTTATAAATTACTTTGTATTTCCCCTAACTATATTTTATATCGGTGATACGTGTTTCCATGTCCTATCTGGAAGCTTTCGTCAAGCTGAATGATACCGGTTTATTACAAGAGCAATACTTAGATCCAACTGGTTCGTTCCGCTATGTATAAGCGTGTGTGGTCTATTGACTCAAAGATTTTTTCTATGCGAGGGGAAACGTTTGTATATTTTGTTATTTACTATCTTATTTTTGCACATACATATTTATGTATCTAAATTCATCGTTTTTATATTTTTTGAGACATATATAAATGAACTCTGCTTTCATTGGAATTGTGATTGTTCTCTTTAATTGGTTTGTTATATATTTGTATGGAGTTACACAAAAATATAGCTGAAACCTTTGATAAAAAATATTCATTTTCTTTCTTATTCAGTTCATTTTAAAACCGTGTTGAATTTTTCAGTAAATGATATTCAACAGAATAAACTAAACATGCCCACTTGAACTAAATATACATATATGTTTTTTTCTACATTTTCGACACATACATTTTCCATTTGAATAAAATTTATTATAAACGAGCTATAGAATAAAACGTTATATATTATATCAAGCAGTGATATTCGGTCGAAATGGAAATATATGAAAGCATGCTCGTAACTCTGATTCGATGAAAATAAATTAGATACACTTTTAGTTTTATTACTGAAATTTAAATTTTAAAATATATAAATAACATAAATTTGGATGATTAGAATGTCTTCGAATCATCCAGACAAGAGTTAATTATGAAAGTTACATGGTCCCTTGATTCCAAATTTACTGCAATAAAAGCAATTTATCGAATTGTTTACAGATTCAACCTTCCAAATTTACTGCGATGAAATCCATTTCTTGAATTGTTTACAGATACAATCTTCCAAATTTACTGTAATAAAAGCAATTTCTTGAATTGTTTACGGATAGAATCTTCCAAATTTATTGAAATAAAATCAATTTCTTGAATTGTTTACAGATACAATCTTCTAAATTTATTGAAATAAAAGCGATTTATCGAATTTTTTATAGATACAATCTTCCAAATTGACTGCAATGAAATCCATTTCTTGAATTGTATACAGATACAATCTTCCAAATTTATTGAAATAAAAGCAATTTCTTGAATTATTTACAGATACAATCTTCAAAATTTACTGTAATAAAAGCAATTTCTTAAATTGTTTACGGATACAATTTTCTAAATTTACTGAAATAAAAGCAATTTCTTGAATTATTTACAGATACAATTTTCTAAATTTACTGAAATAAAAGCAATTTCTTGAATTGTTTATGGATATAATCTTCAAAATTTACTGTAATAAAAAGCAATTTCATGAATTGTTTACAATAAAATCTTCCAAGCGTATTATCATATAAAGAATATTTCATTTAGCCACAATGAGGTAAAAATTAAAATGAAAGTCTATAAAAAAATACTCCAATGTAAGAAATCTATGGTGTAATACTTTATTTGGGCAATGCCGTGTATGATAACATTGCCTTTGGGATTTCAAATCAAAGCGTGCGAGGGCAAAGCTTGAAGTCCCTCCGGACCAAAACTCGATATAGTATTGCTGGCGTGACCGTGTATATGTATTGAAAATTGATCTCTCCATCACCAAAAAGATTCTACCAATCCCAAAATACCCTGCAATAATCAACATAAATACAATTCTTCCCGTTTCTACATCGGCCATAGTACAAACAATATAAATCAAAATTGGTAATTGAAAACAAAATAATCAAAAAGTGATAACTTTCATATTGGAAAATTAAAGGTGTTCTTAAACATATTTTGATTTTTTATAAGTTTTTGAACATAATTATTAGTCGAGTCCTTATTTGTAAAAAGACAATCTACCAAAACAAGAATGATTTGTGCTACCAAATCTAAATCACTATAGGTATGCAATTATTTGAGACAATATATTAAAATGATTTAAAATAATTACAATTTTAAGTTAAATAAAGTGTTGTTAATTTTGATGACGTAGTTGAGTTTAATAAAAAGGACACTGAAATAATAACTAAATTATTATATCGTATCAGAAAACTACCATTTGTCTAGTTCATCAGTACTCAACCCCCAGAACATCGTGAAAATGAAATAACTAACGTGTACGAAAAGAAAAGAACACAATTTCTGAGAAAAATGAACACATTTCTTTGAAAAAAAATATACTGTTAGTTTCTTAGAGGGGTTCGCCAAATCTCGATTTTTTTTGGGGAATCACAATACTAAAAAGTTTGAGGAACAATTTAGTTGTTTAACAAAACTTCCTGGACCGAAGGTTGTGAGCTCGTATATCTGTTTTTTTATGAGCAACCTACTTACATAAGGGTGATTTGTGCCATCACATCAGTTATTTTGCTATTATTTGATTAAAAAAATAACAATTGATCTATAAATAGAAAAGTTTTTCGTAAAAAGAAGAAACTCAAAATTCATTGGACGCGGCAAACATAGCGTTTAGGTAATCAAATCTGTCCCATAAAGCATAACTGAAAATACATGATCTATAGTTTTATCATCCAGATCACACTCGCACCAGTACGGTACTTAATTGTGTAAATAATTAGTAATGGAAGAAATTCTTCATTAAAATCATGTTTCAGAACATCTTAATTTTTTAAATATTACTTGACAGCTGTCACTTCTTGATATGATTAGAAGATATTAACTAACTGAGTGGTGGGGTGCCTAACTGTAGAACGCGTTGACATTTTTATTGAAGCTTTTAACATTCTTTTTTGTTTTCGTATTGGGTTGTTGATTTTTGTTTTATAAAGGTGTTATCTGTGCTTCCTCAGTGGATGGTGTTATTGTTGAAACAGAAAGACGTCGTTTGATGCGATACGCGAGGATTTTTAAGTTGTCGTGGGGAAATTTTATTCTTGCTGAGGGGGATCGCCGCCATTCCAAAGAAAGGAGTAAACTCTATCTGTAATGGGAAAAAGTACGAACATAACAATAAGAATTTTATTTTAATGTCACAAATTGTAAATTAAAACAACGTAAATAACAATGGAAAATTATCTATTTATTAACAAGATATAAATATAAATATTCCCTCAAAAATAAGCTCCTCCTCTATAAAACCCTTATTCGTCCTATCTTGACCTATGCTGCACCCGTTTGGGGTAGTGTGAGCAACACGGATCACATGAAACTCCAGAGAGTGCAGAACAAGGCATTCAAGACATCTTTTAACACCCATCCCAGAACAAATCTTACCCGACTTCACGCTGAACAGCGAGAAGAAACCCTACAACACCACATCCTCGCTTGGACCGTGAAGTTCTATAAAAGCCAACAAAATCACAGAAATCCCTTAGTCGCTGCCCTGGGGGCTTACGAGAGTAAATCCGTCCTACCCTTCCGTTATAAGCACAAGCTCCCGAAGCATTATATGTTGCCTGACTAGTCCACCTTCAGTATTAGCTGGGACGACCAAGGTCTGAGTGAATGTGATGGAATACAAGTAGCCTGAACGAGTGGACTTGTTTTTGCTAAATAATTAGTATAAAAATTGTTATCTAGTTATAAGTAGTAAGTAGGTGTTAATTATTTCTAAGATCTCATATATTAAGATTGAATAAATAAAATAAAACGATATGTAGGAAAATAAGATTAAGTAAGTTCATAAATTATAACATATAATTAAGATTAGTTAAGTAATAAATTTGTATATAGGTATAGCCTTGACAAATGTTTGTACAATAATTTACTTTGTTTAATAAAAAAATAAAAAAAGAATTTTCCAATTTAAGTACCAAATATTAAAATTTTTTTTATTTACTTTCGTCATATTGGTGGGTTATTAAAAGTAATTTCTTATATGTGTGTTACATTTATCACTGTACCTTTACAGTCTTCCCGACCACACATATTGGTGGGTTATTAAAAGTAATTTGTTATAATATGTGTGTTACATTTATCACTGCACCTCTATAGTCTTCTCGACCACACATATTGGTGGGTTATTAAAAGTAATTTGTTATAACATGTGTGTTACATTTATCACTGCACCTCTATAGTCTTCCCGACCACACATACGACGGCCAATATATACGTCAAAACCATAATTATGAATAATATTTAACAGTTTAATTTTTTTGCACTTATTTTTAATACCAACTAAATAAGTGCAAACTGAGATTCCATGAGTTTTTTATTGAATAGGAAAATTTTAATTGTTTCGTAATACAGTATAATCCTTATTCTACTGGGGTTTTTGGATACATTTCTAGACCTCCAGAGGATATTTGAAACCGCGGATAGTACTAAATTCTATATAAACTATATTTTTTCCTGTACACACATGACTAAGTTTAACTTCAAAGTAGGCACAATAAAATATTAAAAATAATAATAAAAAATAAAATAAAACAGAACAATAAAATGCAATAAAAATTTTGTCAATGTGGCTTTTCTCTTTCAAAATATCTTATTGTATTGTTATCGCCCTTTTCTTCCTGTGATGATATAAGGGTGATGTGATCAATGAAGTGTGATGAATGACATAGACATTGTGACGAAGTGTCAAGGTACTTTTGACCGTCAAACAATACGTTATAATTTACTATTTCACATTTTCGTATCGTGGGTAGCTAAAATTGCTGAAAGCAGACACGGATATAAATAATCTTATTAAGATTTATATTGAAGTGTCAATAAAATCGTAAACAATATCAAAAACTTAAAAGTTTAATAAACCTTTAACGAAACTTTATTTTATTTATAACAAAATTAAACGCCGCAAAACCAAAAACCAATGTATTTTTATTCAAGAGCATATAAGGTTACAATTGGTAAAATTTATTCCTTTGAAACATATTATTTCGGAAAAAAATATATAAATAGACTTTCAAAGCCCACAAACAATTCGGCGTTATCACAAATTTTCAGCAAACGTCAAATTGTTTTGATATTTCATTTGTTTTATAAAGTAATCAAAGATTTAACAAAATATATTTTGAATAAATACCAAAGAGACTTGGCTAATTTTAATCTGGTTAAATATTTTCCCGGGAAAGACGAGAAAAAAATCCATCTTCTAACTACTTTAAAATTCAAGGTATGCAAAGGTCGGATCGCCGGTCATTGACCGAGCGTGCGAACGCCACATAAGAAACAAAAAATCGTTGGAGCTATATGAGAAGGGTTATAGATGTGGAAAATGCGAAATATCTTTGTTGAGATAGGTAAGTATGGCAGTCTGTCCTTTATGTCTACCCTAGCAGAAAAATGGTGTGCTGGTATGTTTGTATGTTATAACATATATACATACTATCACGCCATTTCCCTGTCGGAGCAGGCAGAGAGGACGGAGCGCCACACTTTCCTTTCTCGACAGTCATAAAACTTCATAAACTTTTCTGACTTTTTACGTTTCCTTCTTTCAAAATATCATTCACTTAATCCAACCATAACTTCCTTTGTCATCTTCTCATATAGCATTAAAGAACAAAATGAAAAAAAGGAACAGGTCATCAAAATTTTTGTAGCTCTCACCAAAGACGAGGAAAGTATATGAAATGGGAAAGGACAAGAAAATAAGATCGAAGAAGACACACATTTAGTCATTGAAAGAGATGTCATTTTTTTTGAGTCACTGTTGAAAGTTATACTACATTTAATATTCCAAGATCTAGTATATGAAATTCATATTGATTTTAAGATTCATACAAGAAAAAATATTGAATGGAAAAAACATTAAATGTCATCTTGGTCAGAAAAAATAGAAGATTGAATAAAGATAAGGGGTGAAAATTTGTTTGAAAACGCTACGGCATTGAAGCGAGAAATAATTATGGCACTATTTGAAGCAAAACAACGAGTGTGAGTCTTACGGTAGTCGGTAACTGGTTCCAGAGTATGATGACAAGAACCACAAAGGACGACGTGAAGAAGGATGAGTGATGAATTGGAAATGCTCAAAGGCAACAATTCTGCTTGAGTGAAGCGCAAGTCTACGATCTAAGAGGTGCTGAACATTTTCCGCAAGATATCAAGGGGTGGTGAAACAGTTTAGAGTGTTATATTAGCTTTTCATGCCGTCAGACTCCAGTGAAACGAAATGGATAGTTATAGTATATTCGTATTACTGTAATATTTCATAGCTCTAAACTTATAATAACCAATGTGTACAATCTATGAAAGATACTACGTTTCTCTCTCATTTTCATATTATATCAAATTATGACTCAAGGAAAATACGTATTGCGCCATTTAGAAAGCAAACTCTCCTCAAGGGTGCTCTGAGTCAAAATTCGAGCCCACTATTATTAAAATAGACGCCAAATTCACATACTAACTCTATTGTATAATATCCTTAACTGTCCCGCTGCCCCCTCTTATCTCCCCGAATATTTTCAACGTCTTTCCGATTATGGACTAGCGCTACGCTCTAACAGAGATTGTTTATTGGCTTTCCCAGTTCACCGCTCTTCTTTTTTACGTCATCCTTTATTGTCCATGTAGTGAGACTCTGGAATCAATTACAAACCACTGTAAGACACGCTCCGTCCTTCGCATGCTTTAAGAAGTGACTGAAAAAACGTTTAATTTCTAATCAGTAATTTAACGTGTTTCGTTCCTGATTTTTTTTTCTTTTCCTTTCCTCTTCACCATCCCTTCCTTTTCCTGTGATTGATGATGTCTCACTTTATATGAAATGGAATGTTCGGGTGATTGTCCGTCTTTATAGGGTTTGTGGACATATCCTCACGTACATGTTCGTGGGGACGGGTAGGCATTTGAATGTTTTTTTGCGACCATATAACTTGTTTCATTTACTGGTTGGTTGGAATCTGCCTGGTTGGCTGGAAGAGATAGCCGCCTGGCAATAAGCCCACCAGATTGTTTTGGCAATAAAGTGTTAAATAAAAAATAAATGGTAGGTTTTATTAACAGATTGAAAATAATACAAATTGAATATAAGCTGAGTTTAAGGAATTGGTGGCTAAGGTTATTAAATTGAGTACTTCCGCGCTTGGGTATTGTGTAGAAAAACATATTTGGTAAGAAAACCGCGAAAAACTTGATTACGTCGAAAAATAGCTTACATATGTACTACGGTAACCACGTAATATTTTGTTTAAATAAAAAAAATTGTAACCTACAAAAATTCAGTACACTTACTTTCTGGATATGCCTCGTACATGCAATACCACCAAATAAAACAGCAGAAAATCATAATGCTGTAGAAAATATTGTAAAAAAATACTTCTACTTTACACTCGTGTATATTTTTGGCTTGTGATATTATTTGCAATCATGTATGGTGAGAATAATCAGGGTAATGAGGAAAATGCTGAATAAATTATGAATTTCAATGTCATGCCGTAAAAGTTTTCCACTGCTGCAGAACTCCGGAATGTTGACGTAATATTATATTTTTAGATTATGGATAATCACTGACCGCTCCAGATTATTTCCAATATATGACGTAGTTAAATATAGCAAATTTTGCTAAATAGCCAACGACCCACGTAGTTAAATATAGCAAATTTTGTTAAATAGCCAACGACCAACGTAGTTTAATATAGCCAATTTTGGATTCATAGGTCGTACCTTTTATTATTTATAAAGATGATGTATTTTAACAATGAACACATACTACACTACTAAAGCGGAATGTATTTCTATCACATCATGGAAGATTTTCAAAGGTTTCTTTGTAGTTCCATTTCCCTTATTAAGTTTTTCGCGGTTTTCTTACCAAATATGTTTTTCTACACAATACCCAAGCGCGGAAGTACTCAATTTAATAACCTTAGCCACCAATTCCTTAAACTCAGCTTATATTCAATTTGTATTATTTTCAATCTGTTAATAATACCTACCATTTATTTTTTATTTAACACTTTATTGCCAAAACAATCTGGTGGGCTTATTGCCAGGCGGCTATCTCTTCCAGCCAACCAGGCAGATTCCAACCAACCAGTAAATGAAGCACGTTATATGGTCACAAAAAACATTCAAATGCCAACCCATCCCCACGAAATCCATGAACATGTACGTGAGCATATGTCCACAAACCCACAAAGACGGACAATCACCCGAACATTCCATTTCATATAAAGTGAGACATCATCAATCACAGGAAAAGGAAGGGATGGTGAAGAGAAAAGAAAAAGAAAAAAAAATCAGGAACGAAACACGTTAAATTACTGATTAGAAATTAAACGTTTTTTCAGTCACTTCTTAAAGCATGCGAAAGACGGAGCGTGTCTTACAGTGGTTTGTAATTGATTCCAGAGTCTCACTACATGGACAATAAAGGATGACGTAAAAAGGAAGAGCGGTGAACTGGGAAAGCCAATAAATAATCTCTGTTAGAGCGTAGCGCTAGTCCATAATCGGAAAGACGTTGAAAATGTTCGGGGAGATAAGAGGGGGCAGCGGGACAGTTAAGGATATTATACAATAGAGTTAGTATGTGAATTTGGCGTCTATTTTAATAATAGTGGGCTCGAATTTTGACTCAGAGCGCCCTTGAGGAGAGTTTGCTTTCTAAATGGCGCAATACGTATTTTCTTTGAGTCATAATTTGATATAATATGAAAATGAGAGAGAAACGTAGTATCTTTCATAGATTGTACACATTGGTTATTATAAGTTTAGAGCTATGAAATATTACAGTTATACGAATATAACTGTCCATTTTGTCACTGGAGTCTGACGGCATGAAAAGCTAATATAACGCTCTAAACTGTTTCACCACCCCTTGATATCTGCGGAAAATGTTCAGCACCTCTTAGATCGTAGACTTGCGCTTCGCTCAAGCAGAATTGTTGCCTTTGAGCATTTCCAATTCATCACTCATCCTTCTTCAAGTCGTCCTTTGTGGTTCTTGTCATCATACTCTGCAACCAGTTACCGACTACCGTAAGACTCACACTCGTTGTTTTGCTTCAAATAGTGCCATAAAACACGTAATTTCTCGCTTCAATGCCGTAGCGTTTTCTAACAAATTTTCACCCCTTATCTTTATTCAATCTTCTATTTTTTCTGACCAAGATGACATTTAATGTTTTTTCCATTCAATATTTTTTCTTGTATGAATCTTAAAATCAATATGAATTTCATATCCTAGATCTTGGAATATTAAATGTAGTATTACTTTCAACCGTGACTCAAAAAAAAATTACATCTCTTTCAATGACTAAATGTGTGTCTTCTTCGATCATATTTTCTTGTCCTTTCCCATTTCATATACTTTCCTCGTCTTTGGTGAGAGCTACAAAAATTTTGATGACCTGTTTCTTTTTTTCATTTTGTTCTTTAATGCTATATGAGAAGATGACAAAGGAAGTTATGGTTGGATTAAATGAATGATATTTTGAAAGAAGGAAACGTAAAAAGTCAGAAAAATTGATGAAGTTTTATGACTGTCGAGAAAGGAAAGTGTGGCGCTCCGTCCTCTCTGCCTGCTCCGACAGGGAAATGGCGTGATAGTATGTATATATGTTATAACATACAAACATACCAGCACACCATTTTTCTGCTAGGGTAGACATAAAGGACAGAGCGCCATACTTACCTATCTCAACAAAGATATTTCGCATTTTCCACATCTATAACCCTTCTCATATAGCTCCAACGATTTTTTGTTTCTTATGTGGCGTTCGTAAGCTCGGTCAATGACCGGCGATCCGACCTTTGCATACCTTGACAATTCAAAACAAACAAAGTGCAAGGTCCACACGCCGGTCATTCAACTCACGGCCGGGCGTGGAGCGCATTCCATGTTAGAGCGAGAGGGCAGCACATCTGTCGCGCCAGTTCCCAAATCTGAATGATACCTACATACGACATTAATCGTAGTGCGAATGCAGAAGCGAGACGGCGGCATATCGCGCACGCATTCCCGCACACATTCAAGAATAGTATAAATACCTACGTCTATCAAATAAATTTCTCTTCCCGCATTGCGATCTAAAACGAGTTTTATTTATCAACAAATCATCATCATTTCTCCTTTAAGGAACACATCTCCTAAACTTACATTTACTTCTTTCAAAATATTCACTTGATCTAACTAAACTTTCCTTGGTCTTCCTTCCCCCCCCCCTTTCACTCACATTTGCACTGTACATTGGTTTTGTTTCCTTTTTTCATTCATTTGTTCCACATGCCTAAAATATCTCAGAGTTTCTTCATTTTCCATTATAAAACAACCCTATGATTATATTAATTATCAAATGTTTAAATTATACGTATTATAATAGAAGAGAAATTTAGAGTCAAAGAACTAGGAGAATAGTGAACCGTAGTACAACAAAACTTCTCTATTTTCTCGTCAGCTCTTTCTTTAGTTGACGAACTTTTATGATTTTTTTTATCGGCATTACTCTGGGTTCTACACGGAAAATCCGAAAACTTTGAATAGAGTCTTCAATTGAAAAAGTATTGAATTGTATAACTTGACGGGCTCAATGAATCTATTCAAAACATATGAAGGACGAAAAGCAAAAGGACAATACCTCCGTGACCTAGTTGGCAAGACGCCTGGCCCATTTTTTTTGGTCTTTCTTCAATCATTTGTTCTACATACCCAAACCATCGCGGAGTGCTATTTCCCCCCTTCATATTGTATTGTATTAAACTTTCGACATAAACAGTACAACCTGGCGAGCTAAGTAACATCTGCCAATCTCTTCCACAAACCAAAATCATGTTAAAGTGACCTTGAATGAAAAGCAGACTGGAATAGTTTTTTTTAAATCTGGGTTCAGCGGGATTCGAACCCACAACCTCCGGGCTGGTACACAGGAGTCTTACCAACTAAGCCACAGAGGTCGTCTTCTTAATGTACACATCAAGTACGAGTCACAGTCATCCCTAATTATTTTCGTATTTCATCACTCATTTTTTTACTCAGGGCACGAATTTCTAAAACACAAATTTGGTTTCTCTCAATATTTTTCCATGCCCCCGTTTCATCCCCATACATCAAAATTTGTACAAATATACCGATGTGGACTATCATTATAGCAGATTTTGATACTGTTCGGTACAATTGTGTATATTTTTTATGCCCCATTGACTTTGTTTCCTGCGATTTTAGTTAGTAAAATTTGTATTGAAAATATACATACGTACATTTGTATTACATCACACAGTCATTATTTTTCATTCCATTCTTATGAATCTAAGTCGGTACTTAAAAAGCGTTATGAACTATAATACTTTGATTATTGTCCGTTTGATCATATTGTATATCTTTCAGTGCCTCATTGACTTTTCATTCCTATCGTTACACACCGTCCAATATTCCTCGTAACTCTTCCACCATCTAAGTAAATACTTCGCAAATACAACAATTCTTAATTTTATTCGAATCTTTCATGTATCGCATATGTTTTACCTTTCCCACTTTCTTATCAACCATGACTTCAGTTTTCGCAATATTAATTTTCAGACAATTCATTTAGAGTCGTATAATATACACGTATACGTGTATGTGTATATCAACGATTACTAACATGTCAGAATTTTATTATTGAATAATTCAGGTTAAAGGATGGAACGGGTGTCATTAAAACTAGTTAGGCGATAATTTAAATTCTAAGTATTATCTTTTGGCTTTATATAGCCATTTTCAACTTGAACTGATAGCTTTTAATTTTGTGTAGAATGGGTACGCTTATTTAAAACCTGTAACTACGACTATTTAAAGTCATTAAAACTGATTATATAGCCCGCAACGAAGGCTTTTATTGATGCTTTCGTCTATTTTTGATATCTTTAAGGTCTGAAAGATTTTTTATTCATATAATTCCAATATCAAGGTTGGCATTTTAATATTGGAATAGAAAATCAAATTCTTAAGAGCTTTTTTTATAAAACAATCATGATTTTTTTTCAAACTTAATGGTTAAAGATGATAGAACATCACCATCTTGTGATACTTTTTCATTGTAAATTGTATGAGCTGGCGTTTTTATTACCGTATTGCCTAGCTGATAAAACGCTGTTCCCAAGAGTTTCGGAATTGATTCTCGATGGTACCCCAAAATATATATTTAAAAAAAATACCACCAGTAAGAAATTCTCTGATAATAATACAAGCACGCACTAGCACTGGATAGACAACAACACTCGCACACATCTAGAATGTATAGTCATTTGAATGATTTATGCAACCATTTAACTGGCTTCATTTACTTTTGTCTGGGTCTTCTTTTTCTCAGTGTCATGTCAGGTCCCCCCAACGTTGAATATCACTTGAAAATATCTCCAATGCCCCTTACACCAGTCCAATCACGTATATTGCGGAGCCAGGAGATTTGCCTCCTGCCAACACCTCTTCGGCCTTCTATTTTGCCTTGGATGATCAGGTGCAGTTGTCTGCTTGGCTGGAAGATATTGCCGCCTGGTAATAAGCCCGCCAGATTGTATTTGAAATAAACGTTTTAAATAAATAAATAAAAAAACTCGAATAGTTTCTTTCTTTACTTTATCTTTAGAAATACATCTTTCAAATCATATTATTTTGTAATATGCAAGTTCCTCATTTACCACACATTCCACAATGTTCGCCATACTATATATGAACTTAATTGAAAGACTTTAAGAAAAATAACACTACCCAATCACTTATATCATCATCATAACCATCACGCAACCTATTGAGGTAGACAGATAAAACAGTATTTTAATTAGTTCTTTCCTTATTTCCTTTCTGTCCCTCAACTTCGCTTTTGACGCGTTCATATATCGCCAGGCATACTCTCGTTTTACAATTTATAATCACAACCAACAAACAGTATGTCAACAGCACTGAATGTGAATAAAATACTGGATGTGAATAAAACATTGGATGGGAATAAAACACTGAATGTAAATCAAACACTGGATGTGAATAAAACACTGGATGTGAATAAAACACTGGACGTGAATAAAACACTGGATGCGAATAAAACACTGGATGTGAATAAAACACTGGGTGTTAATAAAACAAATTGAGTCATATTCTTTGACCACCGTCGAAAATCTAGCCAGAAACACCCGATTGGATAAACTTTCTACAAATGGAAACAAATAATGTTATTTTATTTAAAAAAATAATTCAAATGACTATGGGGTGAGATAGTTTTTTTAAGGTATATAATCTTATATTCATATTGTATTATATTATATTACATTTTCGTTGTATATAATACAACCTGGTGTGCTGATTGCCATGACAATTTCATATTTTATCAAGAAAAGTGTTCGAGGCCTTAAGTAAAAACCAGACTCGAACCCTTTAAAAAAAAAAATGAGATGGGAGATAGACTTCTTGCCAACTAGGTCATGGAATATTATATTACACTTTCGTTGTACATAATACAACCTGGTATGTTGATTGCTATGGCAATCTCATCTTTTATCAAGAAAAGTGTTAGAGGCCTTAAGTAAAAACCAGACTGGAACCCTTTTAAAAAAAATGAGATGGGAGATAGGCGTCTTACCAACTAGATCATGGAGGAAGTCCTATTGTTGTTTGTTATGTGATAAGTAATATTATTCAAAAGTGGCAAAAATGTTAACGACGTATATAACACGTCATTATCTTTCATATTATTAGGGGTCTGCGTGACGAACTGCCCTTCTCCGTCGTGCTCCGTCCAGGGCCATCTCCTGAGTCAGATTCGTATCACTCATGTTTTGATTAATGCTATTCTTCCATCTTTTTCTATATTCACAACAATTTCCATTACCAGTATCAATTTTTCAACTTATTCAGCTGGTTTCTTTTGTACATATCTACACCACGGAAGCATACTCTTTTTCAATTAATTTCAGAGATATCAAAATAACTTTCAGAGTATATCTCATACACTCATTCATTATTTGGTCTTGTGTTAACCTAACACAAGAGTTCCCAAAGTGGCCGATATCGACCCCCTGGGGTCGATATAATTTTTCTATGGGTCGATTGTTTCAATAAAAAATTTGGGGGTCAACGACAGAAAAAATAGACCCTCTTACTACTGCTATTTGTTTGTTACTTCAAAATATCAATGATTCCAATAGGTACCTAATTAAGGAGCAAAATAATAAAAAAAAAAACACTTTTTTGATAAAAACACATTACATACCAAACTTGTGAACGAAAAGGTAAAATGTGTCATTAAAAGAGTCTATTTTTTTGCTTTAATTTTCGTCAACGCAGATTTCAATATTAAATGCTGCAAAAGATAATGCCATGATCCGTAGTCCTTTTATCTTTTTCAATCCTTAATTTGCAAGTTATTAAAATGAAAAGTTTGATATCTAGTGAAATATTTTATATCGAGTACTGTACAAACTTATTAATTTGAGTAAGTAAAGTAAATGACTAGGGGGTCGACGGTTTTAAAAGTTTTTGGTAAAGGGGTCTGCGCCCGAAAAAAGTTTGGGAACTCTTGATCTAACATATATTTCATTTTATTATTACTATTTACAAATTTAAAAAGACTCATTGTACAAAATGTTTTGAGACAATTCTTGAAACCATTTTCAAAAACCGCCCCAAAATCGCGGAATAAACTGGTTTAGTCTGTGAAATATGATAGGACGTTACCTAACCAGCTTTGCCCGTTTGATTTTATCTTCGGCACCGAGTGTATGAGGCACAGGGATCGGGGTGGCTGTAGGGGGTGTATATTCGAAAATGGGGGTAGAAGGAGGCACTACAGCCCCCTACACATCAATCAAGTGACCCGACGTTTTTATATCAACTCACAAAATCGTATTTAAATAACATTAGCGGAGTTGCGACCCTGACGTGCAGTAATCCTTTGTTATCACGTTAAATACATATTTATCAAAAAAATACACAATGCATTTTTTTGTTATGTCGGTTCCACCCTGTCAATGCTGATGGTGAAAATACTTTATTTTTTGTCAATGAATTCAATGGAAATATCAAAATTTTCACAAATTGTGTGATGAGTACATTATTGGGAAATGCTGTAGAAATGCGTGCACTGAGAAGAAAACATGGCGGGACAATGTATGACAGAATACGGAATGAAGTGATTAGGGATGAATGTGCACTGAAAGTTGACGTACTCGTGATATATTAAGAGCACTTTGAGATGGTTTGGGCATGTCGAACAAACGAACGAATGAATATTAACGAAATAAAATATACAGTGCAAATGAGATATACAGTGCAAAAATATACAGTGCAAAAGAGAAGGCAAGGTAGAGGAAGACCAAGGAAATTATGGTTGGATAAAATGAATAATATTTTAAAAGAAATAATTATAAAAGTTATAATAAATCGTAGGAGTTGTATGAGAAGGTGTATGGATGTAGAAGAGGTAAAAGATGCGCGTTGCGATAGGAAAATCTAGCTCTCTCTGCATTCAGCAATATATTTTATTTGTACTACTTCTGCAAAACAAAATTACAGAGATTGGGCAATCAGTATGACATTGTATGGACTTTCATGTGACTTTGACTAATCATAAGAATGACGAGAAATTGTTTTACCGGGAAGAATTGAGTAAATTTTATATGTTTATTTTGTTATCGTGATAGGTTCATCTTATGATATTTTTATCTATTATATATGTATAACGTCGTCGTGGCTGGGCATCGTGTCGAGGACTCCCTTACCATTCCAACGTCAATTAAGTTGGAAAGCGAAACAGTGCCATGCAAACTCACCGGCCACACCATTGTACTGGATCCGATCCTGTACACCGAAGTCAGACGATCGGAGTATACCAGCATATTGTTTTTTTTATATAACACTGCTCACATGTCATCGTCGATTTTTAGTTTTTTTTATTTATATTTTTTTGTCTCAAAAAAGGTTATTTGAATAAATTAATTAATAATAAAAAATATTTCAAATGAACCAAATAAAATATTTTGGTGTTGATTTTTTTATATAAAAATATTATCGTCCTTGCAGGGCCTTCTAGTCTAAGATTCTCTCGTCATTCCAACATCAATTCAGTTGGAAAGCGAAGCAACGTCATATATTTTTTTTGTTTTGAGTGAGTCGTTGCACACCAGCAAATTCATCGGCCATACCATTGTACTTGATCCGATGGCAGGCTGAAGGGAGATGATCGGATCACACTGGCATGTTATTTTTACTCTTTTTAAAAGAAAATATATGGTGGAAGTCATAAGTATCCTCATACCCCTGAATACTACTCGGAAAAAATGCTTATATCGTTCGAGGAGAGTAGCACAGCGCGGGGTTCGAATCGGTGATCTTCCACACGGAAGTCTAATGTATTACTACGAGGCTATGCACCTCATAAATATACTGCTTTATCAAAAGTATTTTATGAAAGGTAATGTGAGGATGAAACACGTTTCTGATAATGAGCATATTGCATGTGCATCAGTTCTTCATATTCAGTACTTTTATATCTTTTCAGTTATAAAAATTGACTATAAAAGATCAATATGAGGGTCGGACGGGAAAAAATACTTGTACATATTTAATTTTCATTTTCTTACTAGAGTTTTGTTAAATACTGTTGTATAAATTACATACATATAAACATGGCATCACGACTTTTCCCCGTTGAATGGGGCAGAGAAGACAGAGCGCTAGACCTTCTTTTCTCGGAACCAATCCTTCGCCTCTTCTAGATCCATACACATTCTCATACAACTTCTACGATTTCCCCGACTTTCTACGTTTCCTTTTTTATACTCTCCTTGGGCGTCCTCTCACATTCCTTCCACTCAGATTTGCACTATATATGCACATGGCCTGTCCAATGGGAAAGGTGACGGATTTTATTTTCGCGTACCCACCAGCGCTATCTGTGGATGAATAAATGAGTTAACTAGCGATACATTTCGACTACCTTTCGTAAAAGGTTTAAAGCGCTGACATCACCGGTTCTTAAGTAATGACGTAACAATTGACAGTAACTTCTGAGTCTCGGTCGGAAAAGGAACAATGGAGCAACGTGCCAACATATTTTTTTAAATTGGGTTAAAGTTCTACAGAAACTTGAAATGATTCAAACTATTTATGGTAGTGAAGCAATGAGTCGTAAGAACGGTTTTATGTGGTATGCAAGATTTCGTGATAGATCATTGAAAATGATCCACGGCCTGGACCATGATTGACAGCTCCAAATGAAGATAATGTTAAAAAAGTGACTGAAACTCTTCAAAACGACCGTTTTGCGTCTACTAGGCTCATCGAGGAGCTCACTGGAATTCCGAAATCTCCTGTTGATCTCATTTTAACGGAAAATTTGGCTAAACGAAATGTCACATACTAACTGACGATCAAAGAGTTTGCAGAGTGGAGCACTGCGGAGACAGCGACTGATATGGATTCAGACATAATGTTAAGCATTCCAACAGGTGATTAAACATGGTGCTTTTAGTATGAACCACTTACAAAACGCTAGAGATCGGAATGGAAGGGTCCACAATCTCCGAAACCGAAAAAAGGGCCATGCAGAAGAGACGAATAAAGACTCTGCTAACCGTTTTTTTATTTAAAAGGAATTATCCATAAAGAATTCACGCCAGAAGGTTAAATGGTAAACGCCGTTGTGGACTTGGGTGTTTTCAATTCGTTTATGGGTCAGGATTCTTTGAGTTCAATTATACTGCACAATACATTATAATTTTACGAGAAACTTGTAGAACATTTTTTATCTTGAGTTGGTCACATTGTCTGTTCCAAAAGGTATATAAATCACAATAACTTAACCAATATATATTCATACCATGGCAACACTTCCCCATCGCGTGAGGCAAAAAAGAGAAAGCGTCTTTCCTATCATTCTTATTTTTCCTCGTTTACATATAACACATACATCTACCCATACTTTGGTTTTTCTTACTCCTTACCATCCCTTCTTTCAGATATTGCGTTCAACAGTACTATTGCCTTTTGACTGTTTTATTAGGAAAAATTCAAACTCTATTTAATTTAGATTTAAATAATTATGAATTTTATCCGTTTTAGGCATTTAAAAAAAGTTGTTAACTGTAGCTTACGTATAATTATTTCATTTGTTAAATCTTAATGTGAAATTAACCACAATGTAAAAGATGCGAAATTTATGTGTTGAGATAGGAAAGTCTGGCGATTTGTCCTTTCTGCCTTATCTAGCGAAGAAGTGGTGTGAAGTTATGTATGTATGTTTATAAGGTTGTTAATATCCCAAAAAGAAAATATAAATACTTTGTTGTCATTTACGGTTATGTAAATTTACATTTAATCTTCAAGAACAATAGTGTGTTGAGATAATAAATTTTGCGTTTTGCACAATAATACTTTACTAAACTCAAGAGGACATTGGAGTATCTTTCTTAGTCCGCCCAAGGTACACTTGGTATTCAACAATGAATTTATATTTTAAATACCTCCAATCTATACAATGTGAAAAACACTTTTATACTTTACTAGTTAAAAGTACTTTTTTTTTTAAATAGGCGACCTAAAAATGCTATTATAATACTCAACACAACAAACGGTGTTTAAAAATAAACAACAACAACGGTGGACAGTTTAAAACTTCAACTGATTAAACTTAAAAATTGAACAATCGATCAATAAGTGGTAAAGTTCTTCGAAGAATGAAAAAAACCGCAAAATTCACAGGGCGCGGCAGAGATACGGCATTAAGTAAATCAAATCTAACACGTAAAGATACCCAAAAACATATGAATTAAATATTTACATACCTTAGAGGTATGTAGAGCTCAAGTTACGGTAAATATACATTTGAGATAAGTCATAACTAAGAGATTGTTTAAAATTTAAGATTCAAATGAGAACTTGCAGTGAATTTATGTAGGTGGCCGCATTATACGAGTAAATGTATGCCAGCGGTATACCGGAGATGAGGTGTACTAAAGGCAGATTAAAGCTTATTCAATCAGATAACGTTTGTTTCTGTTAAATTAAAGCTTATTCAATCAGGTAACGTGTTCAGTCCCTGTATTGTTTGCAAACAACACAAAGTTTAAAAATGATAAGTTTTACAAGAAAATGTACATCTGCTCAAGTATTGTGTACGGATTGATTTCAAACGTTGTCCAATTGAAGTCCTTTAATGGAATATTTCCATTGTAACTTTCAGACCTGTATCTGAGAGATGTTCCTTTGGAGAGGAGTAGATTTTTAAGGTCGTTTACTTATTCATCGAATACATTTACTGTTCTGAATCCATCCAATAGAGCGGGATATTTTGGTCGAGTTTTTGGCGTTGCAGGTCTTATGGCGTGGAATGGTCTGATTTTAGTGTAAGCGATATGGGTGACGTATACAATTTTAGGAACCACTTGAAGATTATTCTTTCTGAGAGGTCTTATCAAAGTTTATATACGACCTAAAGTCGAACGTGTTACTATCACATATAGGATGGTTTACGAGTACAAATGTTGCTTCGTAGGTTATCTTTTATTTATCAAATATCTTTTTTAAATATATTTAGATGCGAGGATGTACAACATTCATATTTTAATATTCAACGTAAGAATAAACTAATACATTTTTTAAAATAATTTTGTTGTTGTCTGTCTTCCCAGAATAAGTTTTCTATGGATCTTTACGAAATCTGTTGGGAAGTACCCTATCAATTGGCTGCAACTACCATTTTCCTATCCTTGCATTCAATATATTTTTTTTCTTTCAATTTATTAATAATAGTTTCAAACTATTAATAATAGTTCAATCTTTTGATAGGAGTTCGAATCTCAAGTTGAAGCGCCGTTGCGGAGAGTCTGTTATCTAAATGTCACTATAAATGTCCTTTTATTATTATGAATTCATAAAATCTATGAAAACTTTTTTCAAATTGAAATTCACTACCAAGGTATTTATTTGTTATATCGATATAACACTCGACGCTTGTAGGCTCGAAACAATTCAATATTGATAGCTACTATTTTCAGATAATTTGACTCAAGATCCTGTCAAAAAAATACTTTTCCGTGAACTTAATGTTTAGTTTCTACGTACACAATTTATTTTTCCAGTTCGTAGAATTTTAATCTTTGAGTCAAACTTTATTTTATTCATTAACATTTATTTGCAAAAACAAACTCGCGAGCATATTGACAGTCGGCAATCTCTTCCAGCCAACCAGATAACAGTAAATAATGCAAGTCAAAGACGCCTGTCTCCCAGCCTAGAGGTTGCGGGTTCAAATCCCGGTGCAGCCCAGATTAAAAAATAAGCGGTCCAGTCTCAAACCGTTTTCAAAAACCGCCCCAAAATCGTGGAATAAACTGGTTTAGTCTGTGAAATATGATAGGACGTTACCTAACCATCTTTGCCCATTTGATTTTATCTTCGGCACCGGGTTCAAATCCCGCTGCAACTCAGATTAAAAAAAAAGCGGTCCAGTCTGATTTTTTTACTTAAGGCTTCTTAAACATATTTTTGGTTGGTAGAAAGAGATTGCCAAATGGAAATAAGCCCACCAGGTTGTACTGTATACAACGAAAGTTTAATATTATACAATAGAATTTACATGGTTTTAATAAATATTCAAATGAATATTCATCTTAATGGAATTTATGAATCTTTACATAATTAAGTAAAAGTGAGATATCTGCGTTATATTACTGACTAGAAATTAATAATTATTTTCAGTCGCTTCTTAAATCATACCAAGATCGGAGTGAGTTTAACATTGGTTTGTAACTGGTTCCATGGGTCTCACTGGATGGGCAGTAAAGGATGACGTAAAAAAAAAGAGCGGTGAACTGGGAAGGTCAATAAATAATCTCTGTTTGAGCGTAGCGCAAGCCGATGATTGGAAAGACGCTGAAAATTTTCGGCGTGATAAGAGGGGGGGGGGACATTTAAGAATATTATACAATAGAGCTAGTATGTGAATTTGACGTATATTTTTTTTAATAAAACACAAATTCTACTTTAAAATAAAAATTGCATAACTCCCAAGCTGAATGTAATAATTTGTTTATCGTGAAAATAATAAATAAATAACGTTTTTGGAAAACCTCCAAATCCCCCAAATGTCTACCTCTTTACCCCTCAAAGGTTTGGGTTTTGGAACCAGTTACCACTAACATCAAACTCGTTTCATCGTAAGCGTGTTTTAAACAGTGACTCATAAAATAATATATTTCCCATCAGTGACGTAGCGTGTCTACTGGTTCCCGCACTATCATCTTTCCCAATACTCCCTACTATCTCTTAGCTGCAGATACAATTGTTAAATTTGTTATATAACCTCCATGGCCTCCATGGTAAGACACATGTCTCCCATCCCAGAAATTGCGGGTTAAAATTTCACAGTAACCCAGATTTAAAAAAAAGGAATCCAGACTGGTTTACACTAAAAGCCTCTTTAATATCTTTCTAGTCAGTTGAAAGAGATTGTCGCATGACAAAAACCCACCAGGTTGTACTGTATACTACGAAAGTGTAATACAATATAATACATACACCGTTAAATGATCCACGTTTTCTTTTAAATTTGCAATTCTTTCTGTAATAATAATTTATTTATGTTGTTTATAGTTGAGGCATTAACGTTGTGGAGGTTTAAAGACATTGGAATTTATTTTTATCAAACACTGTTTATTCCACTTTTTTGTGACGGTATAACCCTACCGGTTTCAAGGCTTTCACCTCATCTTCAGGGGAGCGCAAGTTTGCGCTCCCCTGAAGATGAGGTGAAAGCCTTGAAACCGGTAGGGTTATAACGTCACAAAAAAGTGAAATAAACAGTGTTTGATAAAAATAAAGTACAATAATTTATTTAATTTTTTATTTATTTATTTTACACATGACAAGAAATATACCTAATTTACGAAACAACAACAAGTAATTTAATTTGGACACACAATTTTAATGGATCTGGGCTTGTTGCCTTTTATTTATCGTGTCCACAGTAAACTAGACTTTTACCTGTATTTCACTGAGGACATGTATCATGAAAACATAAATCGATAATTCTTTCCGATTTTTGATTATACGAGTATATAAAACCCTGTTGCATATTCTCATCAACCTGACAAACAGTCACACTCAATTACATATGTATGTTTTACATCACGCGAATCAAACCCTTCACACTTTATCTTTCCAGACAGACCAAAACGTTCATCCCACAATATACCGTACATAATCATAAAAAAGTAACAAAAACCAATAAAAGGATAATTTATATAGCTTCGTTTAGAGGACTTTCTCGAAGGGTGCTCTTACTCGGAACTCAAACCCACTATAATTGACAGATTAAAAAAATTACAAAATTAATAAATATAAATAGAGTGTAACGATCGGAAGGTGGTGGCTGCGGCCATTATATTAGTACCCTCCCGCATCGACATATGTTTATAAAAATATATTGAGTTAGAAAACTGCAGATTTCTTACCGAGGGGTCACGAACTACAAAGAAACCTTTTATAGATTTTTCGATATGTGACAGTAACACATTCGGCTTTAGGTATAGTGTTGTCTCTGTGTGTAGTATTGATATATAATCATTAATTAAAAAAAAAAACCTTCCGAAAAGGGTTGTCCTTAGGGGCTCTAAAGTTGCACACACCACTCACATATCTAACACTAAGAGGTAGACCATGCCACAGGATCAGCAACATAAAAAATATCTTATAATATTTTCCCTTTTGGATCGATTCGGAACAATCATTTTATTCGAATGTAATTTTTTTTTATTTACATTGTATGGATCACAAATGTACATCTTTCATTGAAAATTTAAAACAAAATTCATCAACATTTTTTCTACGAGAAGTTGTTGAAAAAGTTTGCACTTTGGCAATGAACGCGCCAAATCGTAAATGAACATTGAAGTGTTTAATAAAAATAATTGATAAAAATAAATTGCATTCATATGTAACTAGAAAATAAAAGTTTATATTTCGAAATAAATAAATCAAATCGAAAGTGTTTACTGAACTATAAACTTGTTTTTGAAATAAATAAGTAGCCATATTATTTTCCTGGCTTGCTTAATATGGAAAATAATGGTCTGAAGTAAAAAGTAATTACTTCTAGCTAGGCCAATTATTGATTTTCTTATACCTTTTTTATTCTATACTCATATCTGATACTTTTTCTATTCTATAATAGTTAGGCCACGCCTTACTTCTGTTACAGTTTTTCTATTCTAGTTAGGCCACTTAATACTTCCCTCATACTTTTTTTATTCTTCTTAGGCCAAGTATTACTTCTCTGATGATACTTTTACATCCTACGCGTAGGTAGGCCTAGTATTTTTACTCTGATACTTTTTCTATTCTAGTTAGGTCAAGTAAAGTTTCCTAGGTAATTTAACTTTTCGTGGATATCAAGTGGGAGCAGGAGTTTTTTAAGCAATAATTAAGGACACTCTTATATAGATAGGAGTTGAAAATACTAGGAAAGAGGATAGAGAAAACATATGAGCGAAAGTGACCAGCCTTTGTGCCTCTCCACCAAGTCACCAAGCGGGTCTATACAATTTGCGGAATATGGCCGCTATCCGTGGACCGACATCTATCTGGAGCCAAAGGTGAAGATTTCGAGACGTTACCAGACCAGGAGTTGAGTACTTTATTGGTGACCCTAGACTAGCCAGTACTATCCACAAGGTACTATCGCTTAACATCTTGATACATCCTTGTTTAAAAACCAAGACAACCTTCTTGAGAGTCACTGCCTCAATTCTATGACATTTAAATGAACAAGTGTAAAAATACCTGGGTAAATAAAAAGAAAACATAGCTTAAGTATTTCATAATTTTTCATTGAATAAAATAAAAGTGAGAATTCCACATTGCTGAAGAAGGGAAAAGTAAAGTAAAGGAAACACAAAGAAAGGAAGTAAAGTGTCGCCTGGTGAGTTTGTCAGGTTTGTTTCAGAAGGAGCGTTAGTTTTTTTGCACAGGAAAAAGAAAATTGTAGCCCAAAGGTAAGAAAACGAACTTACGTCGGTCCACACAGGACCTTTTGAAATCCAGGTGAGTGGCTCTCGGAGAATATTACATTTAAAATGTACAATTTTTATTCCCTTTGTTGACAATTAGTTTTACAGCGCAGCTTTATGAAAGAGTTAGTATTATTGTATAAAGAAATCCAAAAGGAAAATGTGAGGTAACATTTTTAGTTTTTGAATTAAAAATTTTCAGTTAAAAATATTGAGCATTTGAAATTTATATTTAAGGGATGTGATAAGTGAATTATATATGAGATATCTAGTAAAGCGGTTGAAAATGATTCAAACTAAATCAACGGTAATGATTATAGAAATAGGTGGGGTAAAAAGTTGTGAAGGTTAATTCAGAGAAACTAGAATAGGTTGATGATGAGTTCTGTTATCTGGGCAATATGTTTATGTGTGTTGCGCGAGTTGAATGGGACATTAAAATAAGGGTGGTGAAATAGAACAAGGTAAACACAGAGCCCTTCATGTAATATACAACAACCATGTAATATCAACAGTAGCAAAAATGACAATATATAATGGTGTGTTGGTGTCTACCTTGACATGGAAATGAAACCAGGACTTTGCAGAAAAATGATAAAAGTTAGATTAATGCTGTGCAGATACGTGCACTAAAGAAAATTTGTGAATTGTCAATGTATGAAAGAAGGCGAAATAAAGACGGCAGAAATGATTAAATGTATAAAATAGATATTTTAAGTAGGATAAAGACAGGATTTTTAAAATAGTTTGGAAATATGGAGATAATGAATCACTAAGCGAGTCCGAGTGCAAGGTATCCATGGAAGAGATAGATCGAGGAAAACGTGACTTGATCTAATGGATAAGATTTTGAAAGAAGGTAAAGTGAAAAGTATAAATAATAGAAGATTGTGCATGAAGAAATATATAAATGTAGAGGAGGCGAAAGTTTTGTGTTTTGAGATCTGTTCTCTCAGCCTAATCCGCAAGAGACACGGCCTGATGATATGTGTGTGTAATTCACAATTTTTGTATTATTTATTATTAGTTCATGAAAACATGTTTTTTCTTTACAATAATGTTAAAAAAAATCTCTCAATTCTGATTATTGATTTTTTGAAGGATTAGATGTTGGTTAAAAATGATAAGATAAACAATCTCTTTACAACCAATCAGAAGTTGTTGAATTAAACAACTGTTAACAAGTGAACTTACTACAGCATAGCACTTTTATGGTTCTCTGGCACTTTTCACATACCGAAGCCATTTTACGTGTTTTTTCGTTAGTGTGTTGCATCTCTCGAAAATTAGTATTTTGATTAGTTTCGTAAGAGCTTTTGGATATAACATATTGTCGTGTTTGGTTAGCTAATAAGATGATCAACATATGTTGCAGTCTGCATCTTGGAGTCGGTTTTAAGAAAATATTTGAAGATGTTTTTTTAATACCACCGTGAGAATGAAAATTGCAAAGGCTTTTAAATGTCGGCCAACTTTTAAACCAATCAAACCAGCTTATATATCCGAAAATTCCTTACAACAATAGCGTTTTATCTTTGTAGGACTTATGCATCTCTTCATTTGAAACCGTTAACAAAAAAGTATTTAAGGTTTCATTAAAAAAACTCGGCAATATAAGGTTTCAGAAGTTTCTTCAGGCCTGAATAAGGTTATAAAACAGTATTTTTGCTTGTTGGAGTATTATTAACACTAAGTGTAACTTTATGTCATATTACTCGTATTTTGAATAGATTGCGCCCAAAACATTCAAAGTCAATAATACAGTATCCAACACTTCATTTGTTATTATTGGGAACAGAAATATACCACAAAATTGTTAAGAAAGTGAATGTAAACTATGTGTCCATTATAATGGATGCCAGGTCTGAAGAGGTTAAAATATTCACTTTGGGTGATAAAAACTCTTTTTCGCTACTTGACACTCGTGTATGCTTTTCGAAATAAATTAATTCACGATTCTTGTCCAAGAGTGACTGATTTTAGTTTAGATAGATGACACCTAAAACGTTCAAAACCGATAATGCAGTATCCTACACTTAATTTGTTATCAACGAATAGAAATGTACTTCAAAGTTGTTTACAAAGTGGATATGTATTCTGTGTCAATTATAATGGACGCCGGACGTCTGAAGAGGAAAACCGGGATGAAAATAATTTATTTACATTCGGCGCTACATGCCTGTCTAAATCTTAATCCTGGATACTTTGTTTTCACTTGAAAAATTGATATTTGGGACTCACTTGGAACAATTTCAGCTGTCAAATCGTGTCAATATGTCTTTCAAGTTTGTTGTTTCTGAGGAACTTTTGGAGACGATTTAATCGGAGTTTTTTAGCCACAAAGGTTTCTTTAAATCGAATCATCATATGTTGTCTGACAAGTCCAACTACAGTATTAGTAAGAGAACCAAGGTCTAAGTGAATGTGATGGAATGCAAGTAGCCTGAACGAGTGGGCAAGTACGTGCTAAATATTATAATAAGTCGTTATCTTGTCATAAGTACAATAGTATGTAGGTGTGAACTATTTCTCAGAAATGAAATATTAAGATTATTAGAAATAAAGTAACAAGTAGGAAATTGATATCATGTTAGTTAATAGTTATACTATATAAATAAGATTAGTTATTGCGATATAAATTTGTATATAGGTATAGCCTTTGGCAAATGTTTGTGTTATAGATTACTTTACTACATAATAAAATGTTTCTTTGAATAGGTCGTATATGGTATATCATTGTTGTATCGTCATACAGTGCACATCGGTGCACCTTCAGGAATATGGTTCATACAGTCGTCGTTTTCCTATTGGGACAAGCCGAGAGCGCAGAGCACCAGACTTTCCTATCGAGCATACTTCTTTCCCCTCCTTTACATCCATACACTTTCTTTCACAATCGTTACAATTTCTCTGATTTTTGTCATTTATTTTCTCAAAATATCCATTGGTTTGTCCAACTATATTTTGCTAGATCTTCCTTGACCATGTTTTACACTCATATTTGCATTATATATTTGTTTTGTTGGCTTTCATAATTCTTTCGTTCTACAATTCAACTTCCACAATATCTTAGACTTCTTACATTTCTTGCTTTTAAAATATCAGATATTTGTCTTCCAGCTCGAACAATGCGGATTTGATTCCTTTTGGTACGATCTTTATTCTTAAAAAAGGTTTCCAATCTGATTTTTATTTCAGTCCTCTTTAACATCTATCTTGTTGATTGGAAGAGATTACCATATGGCAATTAAAGCACCAGGTTTTATTGCATATAACGGAAGTAAAATACGATAATCGCTTTATTTGTTTCAGGTTATCGAAATTATTTTATAATTCAATGTAAATTATGATATTTTCATACGACCATTTACACTCCCTCTTTTTGTTTGTTTTGACAACCTACGATGGTAAGACTCTTAATTTCTACCAGGGGTTTTGGGTAATTACCGATGGTACCTGAAAAAAAAGGATACTTAGGATAGGTTGTTGCTTCTCTGCGTTTGGGTAGAATTGCCAACACGTGTGATGACGAACCACGAGTTCTGTGCCAACTTCAGTGGTTCTAAACCTGAATATTTAATATGCTGTTTCCTGGCCACGCTTTTCAATATTTCCAACTCGCTAACTTCGAAATATTGAAGATTGCCATATGAACTAACGAGTGAAATGCAACTACCACAAATTATCCTCTTTATAGAATGAAATGCCTTATTAATTTATTATAATGTCGTTTGTTATTGACGAAAAACTAAAGCAATATAAGAAAACATTATCAAAATAAACAGTTTAAATTAGATGCTATCAAAAGGTCTGGGTCCATTTTGTGCGAATCCTTCGATCAGGCGTTGTGCCAGTGTAAAAATAGGAAACCTGACCGGGTTGTAATAACTTGACTCCCTTAACCATATTTTTAATATAAAGTCTTTAATATTAAAAAAAAGCTAATTAAATACAGGTTATTTTCTTTACTTTAGAAAATAATGCAAATTTATTTTATTCCAGAGGATGAAATATAATATTATTTTTTAATGTATATAATAAAGGTTTTTTAAAAAAAGGCTCTCTTGTTTTCATCGCTATTCATTAAAAGAACTTTCTGCGTGAAATATTATCTGTATTTTCAAACATCATGGCCATTTCTTCTTAAAGCCTCTCAACTGAATGGCGTTGGAGTAGATTATATTAACTCAAATTCTCGACCGTAACGTGAGCTCTTGATGAATTAAGTGAAAAGTTTGACAAACAAAGGGAATGACGTCCAAAATATCCAGGAATATTTTAAAATTAAAAATTTGAAAATTTTATAAAAATAATTTTGTGAAGAATGAAAATAAACTAAATGTATTCATTTTTTTCTCTGCCTCTCCGTTAATTAGGAACATTTAATGTCTAACGTTGACTGTACAACGGTCGTTTAAACCTCCCGGTCTAGCACAATCTTACTCCGTAGCCCATTCGTTTTAAGGTTTTGTTATCATTTTTTCAATATTTTAAAATATCTTAACTGCCCCTCTGTATCATCCTATCTCACCAAAAATATCTGCAACTTTCCGATCATGCACTTACGTGCTAGGCTCAAGCTGAGTTGTTTATTTTTTTAAAATTGTTCTTTAGTGCCCATGTGGTGAAACTCTGGAACTTGTTATCAATCAATGTTAATCTCGCTCAATCACTGGTATATTTTATAGATCTATCGAAAATACTCAGTATGTTACGTATTTTATTCATAAAAAGAAGTCAGTATGTTACGTGTTTTATTCAAGATTTCATTTCCTCTCAAACATTTCTTCGAATATTTTTTGTATTCATGTAACTTCCTTTATTGATTGTAATTTATTTTTATCAAACACTGTTTATTCCACTTTTTTGTAACAGTATAACCCTACCGGTTTCAAGGCTTTCACCTCATCTTCAGGGGAGCACAAAATTATTTTATTTATATAATTATTTACAGTTAAGGCATTAACATTGTGGAGGTTTAAAGACTTGTTATTTGTTTTATCAAACACTGTTTATTCCACTTTATGTAACGGTATAACCCTACCGGTTTCAAGGCTTTCACCTCATCATCAGGGGAGCACAAACAATACTCCTATCAGATGAAGAGCCAACTCATATCTGCGAAATCTTCACCATCAGTTCCTCGGATTTGCACATGTCAATGAAGACTTTATCAGATTACACCAATTTAAAAAAAATTTTTGTGCTCCCTTGATGATGAGGTGAAAGCCTTGAAACAGGTAGGGCTATACCGTTACATAAAGTGGAATAAACAGTGTTTGATAAAACAAATTATAATTCCTTTATTTACTTTTGTTGAGTTGGCTGGAGCTGCTTACCATCTGGCTATAAGGTCGTCAGTTTATTTTACGGTGAAGTGTTACAAATAAATGAAAGTGTTCGCATATCTTTTTGTATTATTTGCCTATCGAACAAGTAGTTTGCCTATCGAACAAGTAGTTTGCCGATCGAACAAGTAGTTTGCGAGATCTATTAAAATAACTATTTTGATAATTTTGGAGTCATTGGAGTATTCTGAGAAAGTCTTCATTGACGTGTGCAAGTCCGAGGAACTGATGGTGAAGATTTCGCAGATATGAGTTGGCACTTCATCTGATAATGGTATCAAATATTCAGTCATCCTTCTTAATAACTTTGCTTATCATTACCCGAATGTAATTTTAAAGTTATTAGTATTTTAATAATTAGTTAATTTAATACTAATATTTAATTGTAAAATGTAGAACATGACGAGTTCAAAAACTTGACTTGCGCTTTGAAGCAATCTTTTCTAATCAATCATATAATTGAAGTAGTTTAGGTAAAAGGAGAAGGATAGTAATTTGAATGATTTATGCGACCATGTAACTTGCTTCATTTACTTTTGTCTGGTTGGTTGGAAGAGATTGCCGCCTGGTAAGAAGCCCACCAGATTATATTGCAATAAAAGTGTTAAATAAAAAAAAAATTAGTATTTATACTATTTTATGTAGAGTAAAACTATACAAAACAACTAAAATAATTATCCATAAATTAATTATTAACTAATTACAAGATCATTAATGACCACAAGACTGAAGGATATATATGGTAAGAAAAAAGGAATGGTGGATAACAAGGAAAAACACACTCACTAAACGTAGATGTTATGTGTTTTAATTCATTAATAGAAAAAAATCAACGATAATGGGAGTCTTATAATAAGCTGGTAGAAGTTTCTAGAGTACAATGTGATGTACAATAAACGACGAAATGAAAAAAATATTTTCCTTAAGGTTTAGGTAGCGAGTTTGATTTCCGTTGGTATGCAGAATAAAAAAAAAAGGGGTCTCAGCCTGGCATTCAATTTAAGGTTAGTTTGAACATCGTTTTTGTTAGTTGGAAGAAATAATCACAAGGCAATAAGCCCTGCCAGGTTGTACTGTATACAACGAAAGCATAATTTAATATTAATTCAATGGGGTGGTATAAATTAGAAACATCTTATTCTTTTTAATAATTCACAAAAGTACACTTACGGTTCATTGATTGGATAGGACCTTCGTCTGTCATATAGGAAAGTAGCGAATATATTTTCTAAAACACGTTATACGGGCAGGGGAAGAATCGTATTTAATACTTTGAATTCTATTTATTCAAATCCACTATGACCCTAGCTAATGTTGGAAGAGATTGCCACATGGCAATAAACTCTTCAGGTGAAATAAAAAATAAAAGAAAATGTTCCCTATATTATTTTATTTGCTTGCGAAATAAAATATTTCTGTTGATATTTTGGCGTGTTGCAAGAATATTTACTTGACCATACCTTTCATTGCCCTTGAGGAGAGCTTGCTGTCTATATGGCGCTATTTAAATTATCCTAACGTTCTTCTTCATATTTAAAAAAAATCAGTTATTAATTAGTAAAAATAAAATACATGATATCACCTAATCTGAGCGAGAAATTAAAAAGGAGTGGTTTACAGTTTGCCAATAAAATAAACAATTAACATTTTTAGGCACTGAAATCCTTTAAATATTGTGAAACGAAGTTTTGAACACATGGATCCCAAATAGTGATGTCCAGTGTTAAGATACTCGTTTAAAATTGTTGCCAACAATTTGTTTCCAACAATTCGTACTTAAAATTGTTGCCAGCAAATTACTTTGTATTTTGTCTCATATAAACTTTTTCGAAAGCTTTGGTGAGATGTTTGTTTATATATTTGTCAAAATAAAATACGTGGAAGTAGGTGATCTGAACAAGAAATAATAAAAATGGGTTTCAGTTTAACAATAAAACAAACAATACACTTTCTTAGGTACCGAATCCTTTAAATATTTTGAAACGAAGTTTTAAACACGTGGATCTTACATAGGGATGTCCAAGATCAAGATACTCGTATATAAAATAGTTGCCCATAATTCGATTCCAACAATTCGTACTTAAAATTGTTGCCAACAATTTTTTTGTATTTTGTTTCATATAAACGTTTTTTAACAAGTATAACTAAGTCAATTCATAGGAGGCATGAGTAACACTGTTCCTGTAGTCATTATGATATATATAATTAAATTTTCCCTTGTTATTTGAAGTCATTGAGTTAAACTTGTATTAATTGAAAAATAAAAAGAAAGTTAAAAAAGGTGAAAGATTGAAAACAAAAAATTTTTTTTTTTCAACAGTCATTGTGTAACTCATTTTTTAAAAAGATGAATTAATTTTTCAATATTTTTTTTATTAAACTAAATATTTTTTTTTTAAAAAGATGAATTAATTTTTCAATACCACTGAACAAATATTCTGAAATTATATTCACAAAGTAATTTAACACTGCAGAAATGACTTATTCGTTACAAAGATTTTTTTTTCATGCAAATCAGACTTCAGTTTTAAAAATAAACAATAATCATTAGGGGCCAAGTCAGGACTACGGAGTGGATGAATTAATTCTGAGAAATTTCTTCTTGTTGTTTTAATTTTGGTTGTTTTTGTATTTGTGTTTCTGTGTATTTTTTGTTTTAATTTTTATTTTTATTCTTATGATTGTGTGCGGTATATTGTGGGATGAATATTTTTGGTCTTTCTGGAGTGATGATGTGTGAGGAGTTGAATTTCGCAAGATGTTTCCAGTTGTAGTTGAGTGTCAGTGTTTGTCAGGTTGATGAGAGCGTGCAACGGGGTTTTGTTTTTGTGTAATCGAAAATCGGAATAAAGTATCAATTTATTTTTTCATGCTAAATATCCTCAGTGAGATACAGGCAAACACCTAGTTTACTGGGGATACGACAAATGAAAGGCAACAAACCCAGATCCATTAAAATTGTATGTCCAAATCAAATTACCTGTTGTTTTTTCGCAAATTGTGTATATTTTTTGTCATGTGTAATAATAAATAAATAAATAAATAGTATCGAATGAAAGCCTTTGCAGCAACAGAATGTGAACTGGCGCACTGTGAACTGGCGCACAATACTCTCACGCCTCGTGACAGCTTTCCTTGGCCTTTATATATTAATGATGAATACTCACCAGTAACCATAGTGTTTCTCCATTAAAGTAAAACTCCCTCATTCTACCAAAAAATGTTGCTATAATATTTTTTTAGACTTGTCCGTATTAAAAATAAAGGTATGTTGGGAGGCAACATACGAATGAATTAATAAATACATCGAGAAAAAAAAATCTTATAAAAATATCTACCAGATGTGTCCGCTGGAATCTGACGGCGTAACCATGGCAAAGTTTGCGAAGTCATTTTAAGTTTTTCACTTAAAAACATCCCTACTGCGAGAATTAATGACAGAATATGAAAGTGAAAAATTTAAAAACGAGAAATGTCGCCCAACTTTAGGATCCGCGTTGAAAACTATTCAACTTGTCACCAAGATTACATTTTTTGAGAACTAGTAACATGGAAAAGGCGTTGTTAATAAAATTAAATAAAAAAACCACATACCTTAATCTACGAGGATATTTAACAATGAATAATTAAAAACAGAATGATTTGACACTTAAACGTGAAAAAAAAATCTACACAACTTTAATAAAAGTGACAGATCTGTTTCATTTTACAAAAAAACATTGTCAAGCTTTTTGACAATGCTTTTGTAAAACAAAATAGACCTGTGACTTTAATTTAAGATATTGTGTAGATTTTTTTCGTATTCAAGTGTAAATTTATTCTGTTTTATAATGGAGTTTATTTAAATCAATAAATAAACAACTTTGTTATCACATTTATTATTATAATCCTGTTAAAATTTCATATGCGTTGTACATACGCCACAAAAATTATACAAAACATTTAACATTATGTAAAAACACTAGAGATATACAAATCTTGATGCATAAAACAAAAAAAAGTAACAACTAACCAAATAATGCAAAAGGGTTCACTCCTCTTAAATATTTTTTCTTTGATTCAATAGACTACCCACATTTCCGACATAACATGACATCAGCCTGACATAAATACTGTCCTCGTAATAAACCGGGATCGTTCCCGTAACACCTGCCTAAAGAGAGCCTTGAGATATGAGGTAGAAACACCTGTAGCGGGAATTTATGTAATTAATTGAACACCGAAGTAATTTATTGTTAAATGTTTAGTTCCACAGAGCTGAAACTGAAACGTTTCATGAATTAAACAAAATAGTTTTACGGATATGTTTTTCGTTATGGGCTCGACTACCTACTAAATATGGGCTCGACTACCTACCAAATATAGGCTCGATTACCTACTAAATATGGGCTCGACTACCTACTAAATATGAGCTCGACTACCTACTTAATATGGGCTCGACTACTTACTAAATGTAGGCTCGACTACCTACTAAATATGAGCTAGACTACCTGCTTAATATGGGCTCGACTACCTACTAAATATGAGCTAGACTACCTATTAAATATGGGCTAGACTACCTACTTAATATGGGCTCAACTACCTACTAAATAAAGGCTCGACTACCTACTAAATACGGACTCGACTACCTACTAAATATGGGCTCGACTACCTATTAAATATGGGCTAGACTACCTATTTAATATGGGCTCAACTACCTACTAAATATGGGCTCGACTACCTACTAAATATAGGTTCGACTACCTTCTAAATATGGGCTCGACTACCTACTAAATATGGGCTCGACTACCTACTTAATATGGGCTCAACTACCTGCTTAATATGGGCTCGACAACCTACTAAATATGGGTTCGACTACCTACTTAATATGGGCTCGACAACCTACTAAATATGGGCTCGACTACCTACGAAATATGGGCTCGACTACCTACTAAATATGGGCTCGACTACATACTAAATATGGGTTCGACTACTTATTAAATATGGGCTAGACTACCTACTAAATATGGGCTCAACTACCTACTAAATATGGGCTCGACTACCTACTTAATATGGGCTCGACTACCTACTTAATATGGGCTCGACTACCTAGTAAATAAAATGAATTTGTATTCGTATAGCTTTGTTTATTAAAGGATATAATATGAGCTCAAGAAAGTATTGTTTACAAATTTGTTTTTTTATCATTCATTCGTATGCTACCCTCAACATATCCGAATTAATAATGAGGATATGTTATAGAGCGTGATCGGGAGATAGTATTGTTAACAAAAACAAAACCTCGGGATAAGAACAAATAAAGTAGGCAAGTAACCCCCCCGGTTTGCAATTTTACGTGTTGGAAAAACTATCCCACATGGATAGAAAATAATAACCGTACGCGTATGTATACTCGTAACGTGTACTCAAACCATACGAGTACACTATCAAATTCTGCTAAGATTATAGTCCACAGCAGTATTTTAGTGCCATCTTTGATGTTTTTTTTATCATTTATTTATTTGCTAAAGTAATTTATGATACACACAGTTGTCAAAGGCTATATACCCATGCACTAATTTATTACTTAAGACCTAAAGGACTAATCTATTTTTTATGGTATAACTACTGGCTTCCTTAATTAAAATTTCCTACATGTAATTTTTATTTAAAAAAAATATTTAATTTCTTATAAATAGTTAACACTTACATACTAATTTATAACCAGACAACATTTTACAACTCTTTGAATACTTATTATTTAACACGTACATGTCAGGCTTCTTGCATTTCCTCACTTTCACTCAAACCTTGGTCCTCCCTGCTGTAGATGGACTAGTCAGGCAACAGATGATGCTTCGGAAGCCTGTACTTATAACGGAAAGGTAGGTCGGACTTCTCTCGTAAGCCCCCAGGGTAGCGATAAGAGGATTGCATTGGTCTTGTTGGTTTTTTATAAAATTTCACGGTCCAAGCGAAGATATGGTGCTGGAGGGGTTCTTCACGCTATTCGGTGTGAAGTCGGGAGAGTTTTTTCTGGGGTGGATGTTGGAGACCTTGAATTTCATCATTGATGTATGGGAGTGACACGTGGACAAAGACAAATATTGAAAATAACTTAATAAATGGTTTAGAAATGCGTACACTTGGAAGAATATATGGGGTAACAATGTATGACAAAATGTGAAATAAAGTGATTAAGGATGATGTGTTGAGTAAGATAAAGAAGAGTATTCTTAGTAAGAGTATTAGTAAGAGTAAAGATGGTTTGCGCACGTGGAACGAATGAATCAAGTAATACTTATAAACAAATGTACAGTTGAAATCTGAGTGGAAGGCGTGTTAGAAGAAGACCAAAGAAAATATTGTTGGATCGAACGAATGGTATTTTGAAAGGAGGTAAAGTCAGAAGTAAGAGAAATGGTAGGAGCTGTGTGTGAAAGTATATGGACGTGAAAAAAGGGAAATACGATTATGTGTGTTGAGGTTGGCCTAATGTTCTTATATCATAGTAAATTTTGATAAAACCTCCAAAAGAGGTTGTTTTTAAGTGCATTCTAAAGCTGCACACGTTACCCAATATCTCTTACACTAACAAACATACAATTTAACGCCACAAGACCACCAATGAAAAAAGTACGCTTCAATGTTGACAAATTACTGACATATGCCAAAATAAATGGAGAGATCTTCCAATAGGGTGATGTAATGTCATGTGGTAGATATAATAAACAATATTAAAAACTTTAAGTTATTGCGTAATTCGGTTGATAAAATATATAGTTCAATTTTCATTTTATTGAAAATACTATTGATACTATATATGCGCGTCATTGGTAACGTAGCAATATCCATCGATTAATCTCATAATGTGCCTCGGGGGTAACCTGATAGCTCTAATCTTATTAACAGCCCCACACTCCCAGCACATTTTTAAAAGGATCCATTTTATGAATGGGAAATTCGGTGTCATATCTACGTAAATTGGGAGGGTATTAACTGTCATTAATGCTTCACGTCAAACAATAAAACAGTGCCCCACAAACTTTAAAAAAAATATTGAGATATTTGTTTTTTCTAATGAACTAGAAAAGTCCATAATCAAATGAGGTGCATGGCTTCGCGGTAACGTATGGGTCTTCCATATGGAAGGTCACCGGTTCGAATCCCGCGCTGTGCTACTCCCCTCGAATGACACATGCATTTTTCTGCCTAGTATTTTGGAGGGTTAAGGACACATATGATTTCGGTTGTATCTATTCTTTCAAAAAGAAAAAATATTATGCCGGTGTGTTCTGATCGTCTTACAACGGCGTGCCATCGAATCAAGTACAACTGAGTGGTCGGTGAGTTCACTTAGTTGGTAACGGCTCACTCACTCAAAAAAAGAGGCAGGGCCTCGTAGTCGAGGGGATCCTTGACTACAAGGCCCGGCAAGGACGAGGACGATGGTTAACAGTATATTTATGGATTATAGTCCTGAGTACATTTTAGAATTTATATTACTTAATCTAGATCAGTGAAGTTTCCATATATGATTATGTACTCGTATAACAAAAATCCCACTCAAACGTGAAGCAATAAAAAAAAACTTTATAAATCGAGATGCTTTGAGGTTTCTCTGCCTTTTTAAGTGGTAGAGGGTGTGTGGATAAAATTTTCTCTTTGCGTATGCTTGTGGAAAAATGTATGGCAACATTAAAAGCGTATATTGTGTCTGTGGACCTGGAAATAGCATATGACCGCGTGATAAGCGACAAGCTAAGGAAAATATGAATGAATATGTTATTGAATGTAAGCCAATACGTGGTATTGCGTCATTATACGCCGAAAGTTGAACATATATTAGAGTGAACGGTACCTTGACTGAATAGTTCTATATTAGGAAAGGAGTAAAGCAAGGATGCATGATGTCACCCTTGTTGTTCAATATTTATATAGATTCATGTGCAAAGGAACTACACAGGTCAATTGGTAGCATACAGATTTCAAATGAGAACGTATACGGATTACTGTAAATAGATGACATGGTAGTGTTGGAGGTGAGTGAATATGAATTGCAATGTTTGATAAATAAATTGTACGAGAGATGCGAAGATACGGTCTGAGAATAAATGTTACAAATTCAGATCGAGCAAAATTAAGATAGGAAAGTCACGTAATAACATATGTTGGAATCTTTTGATTTTTCTCATTCAATGAGTTGAAATAGCAAGCTGCCAACTAGAATTAGAAATAAACAAAAATAAAACGGAAGTCTTTATCGTGGACCGATTCGAGTCCTTTGCAAGAAGTAATTTGATAAGGGATTACGAGGAGGTGAACAAATTTGTCTAGCTAGGTGCTCTCATTTCAAAGAATGAAGGATGTGCAAAAGAGATCCGAAGACGATTGGAAATTAATTAATCAGCAATGACAAGGCTGACGAAGGTATTAATAAATCAGTCTTTACTCAGAAGAACTGAAATCCATTTAATTTTTGTCTAGTATTTACCATAGCACTGTAAGTAACAAAAACTTAGACAATGAAAAAAAAGGAAGAAAACATGACGGATGCTTCGAGATGAAATGTTAAAAGATGAATGCTCCGTATCCCATGGATCGCAAGGTACACCAATGCCTCCATCAGAAAGAATAACGAAATCTGGAGAAGCTGGTGAAAAATTACGGGAACAGTTGAGGGAACAGCAAGGTGCCCCGCCCCATAAGACTGATGCACCAAGTCTAGTAGTTAAAAAAATAATCTTTAAAAGTTACATTAAACATGGGCCAGGCTCGGGAAGAATGAAAATCGATGATGCACCTAGTTACTTATACAGCAAATGACCACGACGCTCAGCATTGAGTATACTAAAAAGAAGAAATGAGTCTATTCATTAAATAAAATTCAAACATATAAATTAAAATAAATCATGTTAAGTAATTCTATATCAAGTAAACTTGTTAAGAGATGTTAACAAATATACAAATGTTTGAGAACGACTGGATTTCATAAATGGGGTAGGATAGGACGTTTTAACAAACAGTGGAGAAGGAAGGCTTTTCAAACTGTCTCGTTAGGAGCGCAGTGGTTTTGTGTTGTCAAAATGACAAATTTTATGATATTGTACTATTATTACTCCCAATTACCGAACAAAAGATTAGACGCCAGAACCAAAGACTTATAACTTGTTATGTACACAAGACTCTAGTTTTGTTAATTATTTTAATACGAAATACGAGTATATCGTCTTGTGGAATTCAATATCAATTTAAGTTAGTTTGAAATAATATTTATGTGACGTTGTTTTTTCGCAGTAACATTTTTTTTATATTATTTAGAGTTAAATCATTAGCGTAGTGGAGGTTTAAAGATATTGTTATTTGTTTTATCAAACACTATTTATTACACTTTATTAACCTGTAACCCTAACAGTTTCAAGAAATATATGTGTTTGCCACACATATATTCCCAGGATCTCGCCGCTATTTGTTAAAGTTGTTTCCAGCCTCCCTCCACCCACAATCCTCAACTCGAATGTTTACCGTTAGAATTGTGTATGTCGGTACCAGTTCGAACAGAATTCAGTCTTGTGTGCTCCCCTGATGATGAGGGGAAAACCTTGAAACCGGTAAGGTTATACCGTTACATAAAGTGGAATAAACAGTGTTTGATAAAAACAAATAACATTTTTTATTTTCTTCGACGATCTCTGTGGCTTAGCTGGTAAGATGCATGACTTTCAATCCAATCATACATTTCTTGGTCCTACTCCACCATTCTTTCTACTCACATTTGCACTGTATATTTATTTTGTTAATCTTTCTTCACTCATTCGTTCCACATGCATTTTTTCGCAGTGTACGTATTTCTACAGCATTAGATCGGCTCTTTTCTTTTTCCACATCTTTGACCCATGATTTAAGTTGGTATTAAAATGCTATTGTAGACTATTAGTACATCAGATTTTATACTATCCGTTTCTATATTTTAGTGTTTCATTGATTTTGTTTACTATGGCTACACGTCGTTCGATATCCCTTATAATTTTTCCTCTATCTGATAAAAGATTATCTAAAAAATCGAATTCCTCAACTGGCTTTTAAGTTCTAATATTCTCCTTGTATCGCATATACTTTTCCTTTCACACTTTTCATTCATCCCTTTTCTCCACTAGCACTATTACTAAATGTTCAATTATAATTTTATCACAATATTTTTTATTAAAGATAAAAACCGACTGTATTTTACAAAGAAATAAATATTATTATTAAGCTCTAACCAGCTCGCGCAATAATTAAATTGACGGTGGATTTGGAGTGTGGTCTAATGGTAAGTGAACAATGTACCTTGAAGAATTTGGAAACAGCCTCCAAATACTATAACCCCATTTTGGAACGATTTTCCTGACTTAATCAGATGTGCTTCATCCTTATCGATTTTCGAGAAAAAACTGAAGGAAGTATATCTTTAAATAAACATTTATCGTCCCTTACTCTTACACAATTTATTGTACATTTTTTTATTTTCCTCAAGATTGATCTTTTATTATACACGTAAGTTGAAAATTATACCCATTTTCTTAGTTTAGGATACGGTCATGACAAATGCCATCTTTTAAACAATAACTGTCGATTAGAAAAAAAATGTTTGAAAGTAATAAATACGCCATATGTGTTTACGAGCATATAAAAGTGTTAAATATAATTATTCTTACTATTTTTTATTCTTTTTCTATTTCACGATAAGGTAAAAATCAATAATAAAATAGTAACAGTTTAAATGCTCACATTTTAATAATTATCATATATAAAAATAACATATTCCCCTTCCTCATAATACTTTTTTTATACTCAATATGGCAGGCGAACTAGGAATTCCTGTTTTAAGTCATCCAGCTTATCACATGTGTAAATTAAATACTCTTGTCACTGAAAAAGACATAAAAAATAAACTATAGAAATATATGATATTTACATATTGCAGTTAAACCAATAAAAAAAAAAAAAAATACTATTGTAAATAAATATCTGGATAGTAATTAAATACTGTTTTTTTTTTTTTTTTTTTTTTTTTTTACCTGGCGAGTTTATTGCCATGTGGCAATCTCTTCCAACCAACCAGAAATATGTTTTTATAGGCCCTAAGTGTTAACCAGACTGGAGTCCTATTTTAAAAAAATCCTATTTTAAAAAATATAAAAAAACACACTAGAAAAATATGATATTTACATATTTCAGTTAAACAAATAAAAGATAAAAAATATTAAATAAATATTCTGGATAGTAAAATAAGCAGCCGTATAATCATCCTTTAAAAAATATGGGCAAAAAATAGGACAGGTTTTCAATATTGGTAAAAACCACATAAAAAAATTGTGAAATTTGGTTAAAATTCTTCAAATATTATATAACAGATAAACTCATATAAATTTATTACCAAGCTTTAGTAAACTCTAGGATATTTATATGTATAAAGTCACCTGAAGTTCCCCAAACAGCCTCTGAAGTGGCACCGTTTAAGGACGGGTTCCGGGGGAATTACCTAAGGACACATGGAATGGTCATTAATGATGCAAGATTATTGACAAGTCCTGGGAATAGTTAAAATATGTTATCAGGTCGAATGGTGAATTCCAAAGAGTTTCGCAACTTCATTGGAACTTTCTTGGAGGTTCCACAAAATGGACTATAGAAATACAGAGGACGTCAAATAAAAACTAAAAAAATTTAATAATGTGTATCGAATGGAAATGTGCACTCTTCACATTTCGCGTTGTCCATTATTCTTAATGGCGTTTTTCTCTAGAAACAGTCACCATCCATAATAAGGCACGCTCCGTCATTGGCATATTTCAAAAAGCGCCTTAAAAATAATTATATTTCCCTTAAGTGAACCATCATATTTCCTGTTTTCCCCACTATTTTTCATCCTAATATCTCCTCCTAGTTCCTAATGAAATGTTATATTTAAATTATCAAATAATTCTTATTTTATTTACAATTTTCGGTTATTTTAACATTGTGTATTTTATGTACAAAGTTGATGTTAATATTTCCCTCAACACTCGAAATCAAATTGTTAAATACGTTTCTTATGTTAGTTTGTTGGAAGGGATTGCTTTTTGACAACAATTCTGTCAAATTGCACATTGTACAATAAAGTATTTAAATAAATAAATATATAAGTGTGTAAAGTTAACAAGTGTTATGCCTACTCCAGTAGTTCTAAAACCCAAAGTCCTGATTAATGGAGCCAAAGGCAATGTTGTCTCCTGACCATGATATTCAAAAATGTAATTATCGCCAATGCAGATTTGTTGTTTGCATACGAATGAAATAATACATTTGTTATTTCTTAGCTTGGTTAAATTCTATTGAATTTCTGTTCGTGTATTTATTTATGTTAATGAGTATTGATATCGAAGCAATCAACCGCAGTAGCTACAAGCTTTCAAGTATTTATTTATGGGCCTTTCTAGTCGTATACGTATAATTATATTCTTTTCTGTTACGCCCCTGTCCGTGAATGGGGGCTGATGAATAATTCAATAAAGTATGGTTACGAACTAGAAACAGTGATTAAATAAGTCGAATTATTAAACATAGACTCTTCATAACGTTATATTTCGAGGGTCTCTCGGTACCTGATAACCTAGAAATAGATAAGTATTAATTGACTAAAATTTTAACTGTATATAGGCGATATTTTACAAATTTATAATTCAAAGGATTTATAGTTTGCTTTTTAATTTTCCCCATACTTATTTTAATTTTATTTATATGGGTGTCATACAAATTTCGAATGGGAATTTGTAGAAATTGCTGTATGTAATGTCATTACAGTACAGTACAGTATGAGGAGAAATTACATTTTGATAATGAAGTTGTATGAGGGATGTAAAGAGAAAAAAAAGAGAATGAACGTCCTGTAATCCAAAGTGATGGTAATAGGGAATGTTAAAGGGTAGTAAATACGATAAATGTGTCAGTAATGAAACATTAGAGCAAGTCCAAGAATTCTGCTATTTAGGTAGTATTTTCTCAGAAGATGTAGGATACGAGGGATATCGAATGGCGTGTAGCGATAGGAAACAAAGTCAATGGTTCACTAAAATATATATACATATATACCAGAACTAATCAGTTTCAAAATCTGCACCAATGATAGTCAACAACAGTATTTTAGTACCAACTTTTATTTATGAGTGTAAAACGTGGATGTGGAGAAAGACTGAAAAGATTCGAGTAAATTCTGTAAAAATGCGTGAACATAGAAGAATACACGGGGTGACCAAGAACGACAGAATACGGAATGAAGTGGTTAGGGATAAATATGAATTTAAGGTCGATGTGTTGAGTAAGATGAAGAATATAATTCTAAGATAGTTTAGACTCGTATAACGAACGAGTGAATGTGTATATGTGAAATGTTATCTTACAGTGAAAAGTTATCTAAAATAAATATGTAGATGTGAAATGTTATCTTAGTGTGAAATATTATATAAAATGAATATGTAGATGTGAAATGTTATCTAAAATGAATATGTAGATGTGAAATGTTATCTTAGTGTGAAATGTTATCTAAAATGAATATGTATCGAAAACATTTTTCATTATTCTTCACAGAAGCATTTTGATTTCATTCAAAAGTAATTCAGAATACTATAGTCACATACAAATTTGTTTGTTTTTTATCAAACTCTTTGTTTTTGTATAAATATTATTTGATAAAATAAATATTGTATGAAACGTATTAAAGAATTTCATTGATATTTCCTTTATGATAAAAAAATTGCCAAATATCGTGAAACATGTTGGTTTTGTTTTTGGCAATATAAAGGGTTGTTTAACATAAATTTTAATTGTATTAATTCCTTGAAAACAATCTTTTTATCATCAACAAATTAAATGTTAAGAGTAAATAATAAAGATAAATCGAGCCCTTCCGGGAATAATACCGTAATCAACATTTTATCAATTATCAATCTGTTTTACTGAATTCTAAAAATATAAGTATTTTTACGAATTCTGATTTACGGAAAAAATATAATATTCAAATGAGAGCGTTGCGCGTAATTTGTGGAAAAAACAATGTTTGATAAAAAAAAATGAGGATATAAGGAAAGAATACGGAATGAAAGAAGATTTGGTGCTTAAGAAGAAGTAATAAGGTTAACTATATGTTGGCTATGTAGAAAGAGTGAATGGTGAAAGATTTACAAAAATATATACGAGTAACAGTAGAAGGTACGAGAGGTTTGAGAAGATCTAGAAAAAAATTTCACGATTAAAAAAATAAAAAAAATTAAGGAGAGGAGAGTAACCTTTACAATAGGGAGTTTGCATGACGATGTGATTTTCTGTGGCTAAATATGTGGATAGAATGAAGTGGGAATCGGATATTTTTGCTTTCCACAATAGGAACATGGCGTTTTGACAATGGTAATAAAATCCACCACTGTACGAGTATATATGTTCTCAGATCACCACCGGAGAAGGAATCCTTTTTGGCTGTTCCTTCTTTGTCACTACGCGACGTCACGCTCTTAATAAAAAATAAGATATCGATCTTCTAGTGTAGATCGCGCTAGATGGGGACTTATTTTGTCCTTCATAAGAGTCTGATTGGTGGAGGGATTGAACTGATAATATATGCTGTTAATTCAAGAGTCGCAGGGTAAGGATTGACTTTCGACCATGTTAACCAAATAAATGAGGGAAAACAGTTGATGAAAAATTGCCCTAAACTATTACGTTTCATTATAAAATAAATTGAGCAAATTTGAAAAAAAGTAAGCACCAAAAATGTTGTCCTAGTGACATGTCTCCGAGAAATACGAAAGAATTTCCCGGATAACGTATCATTATATTTAATCAATAATAAATTGCTCCATTATAATTATAAAACAAAAACAATCGGTGAAACAAAAAGAAAACAAACACCATGCATTAAAAATCAACTTTAGTCTTAATGCACAGCATGTCACATATTGTGAGATGAAGTTGGGGAGGAGGGAAAGGAAAAGCGAATATAAAATATATATATTTTCTTTTATCACTTTTAAATAAGCTTAAAGATCGCATTTCGGAGAAAAGCGCTGAGGGACACCATGAAAATAGAAATAAATGAATTGCAAAAAAGACTTAAAATAATTTTGATCCCACACTTCGTCAGATTTATTTATAAAATGTGTATGTACATACTCCCACATATAAAGGATATTTTTGGTTTCACTTTTTTGATGAAAAAATACCCAAAAATAACCATATCATTGACATATCCTAAAGATGAAAAATACCCATATCATTGACATATCCTAAAAATCTCGTATTTTCATCCCTTTTGATTTCACGCATCATATATCCGTCGATCATGTATAGTAAAATGTTTGATCTACAATATAGTTGAGATAATCTACAATTGTGTTTTCAGTATTTTGTTAAATCAATTTAATATAAACATAAGTCTATAATTCTAAACCTATAAAATATAATTATTGTTAAAAATTAACACATAAATATTTTTGCAAAAAGATAGAACAGTATTTCAATAAAAACATAATAAAAAATGGAGTCTTTTTTAAGTTAAAATTCAACCATTTTTATCGATATAGTTGTTTAGAAAGGAGTGTTAAGTACCCCTACTTATCATCAAACATTGTAAAATTGGTTGTACTTATGTCCATCTGTAAGAAAAGGGGTTGCCATTGTTACAGTTTTATATTGATGTTTTGATAATTAATGAAATAGTTATGGTTTAGTATTGTTAATAATATTGTTGGCTAAAAATAAGTAAATTATCGCCATAGAATTTGATTTATTAAAAAAATAATAGATCCACACTAAAGCAGAGCCAAGTGCGCCCAATATATGCGGGGTAACAACGTAAATTACAAACAACAGTGAAAGTCAGTGAGCGTCGCACTGAACATGATCAGCAAATGCGAAATTTTCGCCAAGTGAAATAACAAGATATTGAAGAGGTGGCCAACGAGTGTCGTGCTAAAAAACATAGCGATCCGTCAACATTCTGAGAGAAGACTTAAAGTTTACAATCATGACAACGACGAGAATGGAGTTGAAATTTATAACTGTGAGTCAATAAATATTGAATGCCAACTCTGCTAGTCCATCAATTTTGCAACTGAAAGATCTGAAAGAATTGTTCATTTTGAAGATGAAAATTAACCACGTCAGTTCCTTCAACTTTTGATGCAATGTTAAGCAGTCACATTTTTTCGGATCACTTTGCTATAAAAATTCGTTCGTATAACTTTTTCAGCAGTTTTTATTTTAAAAACTTTCAGCTAAGCAAGTCAATTTAAATCTCGTGATTTTTCAAGGTTTACAGCTGTTATTTCATAATAGTTGAGTGAGTAAGAACACAAGCATAATTTCGTTATCCAATCTGATTGATTCAAAATACATTATTAATCTCAATTTTATATGAATACAAAATTGAGAAAATCCAAAACTATAATATAATCTGGTGATATTAGTGGTGAATTTGTAAAATAGTGGTGCTTTATTCAGATAGTTTCTATGTTGACTTTTATCCGATTGACGAAAAGACTTGGTCTTTTTTGCGCAAACTTTATTTTTTTGTATCATGACCTAAATGCTAAGATAAATGACCAACACTGAAACTGTTGTATCTTGTGTGTATTTTTTTCCTGTTCTTCTAGATTTCCACTGTTCACAAAGCCTGTGGCAAAGGCAGCCCCGTAGCACTCTGATTTGATCGTTCCAGCGCACTTCTGCATATGTGACCCTTTAAATTGTCAGTGACTTGCGTAAAACATGACCAAAAAAGCTGAATAATGTGTGGAGTATAGTATATAATGTTAAGTTCTCCTAATACATATACGAGGGCGGTCCGATAAGTACCTAGCCTCACCACCCAATGGCACCACTATCGCAAGAGCAATTTTTTATCGCGTAGTACATTCTTGTTGACAGCTACTGTCAAAATTTCAGCCGAATCAGACTCGTATTTTTGTTTTGACCGCGTGTGGAAGCGAGCGTGTCCGCGGATTTGAGAAAAATGGAAAAAGAGCAATATCGGTCGGTGATTCGATTCTTGTTTTTGAAAGGGAAATCGCGTATATGTCTTCGTCATTCTGTCCATGAAACACCCAGCATTTCGTTTCCAACATCACATCTCGATAGTTTAGTCATCATTATATTATAGATCCTTCTTTGACCTTTATTATTTCTAAGGCATGTAAGAATACTAAAAAAGGGAGTTAACAAAACGCATTTTAGCCCCTTGAGGGATGTCTGTGTTTTTTCAGCATAAATATTTTTCTTCTAATTTCAGTTTCACATCCCTCATTACCAGCAATTGTAGATCTAAAATATAGAAAAAAAAACTGTAGAATAATATCATGTGCGATATATAAATCTTATTAAGGATGTTTTTATTGTATTTCCATGATTTTTTATTTATTAATATGAGTCACATTAAGGGGTTTTCATCTTCACAAAGCTTATTATTTTACAAATACTGACCTGACAATTCCATTAATTAAGGGTCAAAATAATATCTTTTAATTTATTTTATCAAACACTGTTTATTCCACTCTTTTGTAATGGTATAACATCTGGTAAACACATATATCCCAAAAATCTCTCCGCTGCTGGCCGAGATCGTCCCATGCCTCCCTCAGCCCTCAGTCCCCAACCCGAATATCCCCAACCATTGAAGCGTGTATATCGGTACCAGTTCGAACATAATTTAGTCTTGTTTGTGCTCCCCTGAAGATGAGGCGAAATCCTTGAAACCGGTAGGGTTATACCGTTACAAAAAAGACCGGAACAAACAGTGTTTGATAAAATAAATTACAATGTCTTTAAACCTCCACAACGTTAATGCCTTAACTATAAACAATATACAAAATAATATAAATAACTTATCTATGTTAGTTATATCGATATTGATTTATTATTTTTTTTCTCGTGTAACATAATGAGACTTCATTTACGTGTTCTATATTGAAATAAAAACTGTGTGTTTTCACTTAACTAAAATATTCAGAATTCTGATTTAAAAAATTAAACATGTCTTATTTGATATATGCCCAGATAATCAGGGCACTATTGAACTACAAATAACAATTTCCTGATCAATATTGAAATATGTGTGTGATTAAGAAAAGAAACGAATGACAGCTCGTTAAATATTAAAACGCACGTAAATCAAAATAGACATGTATCAAACTATGTAGAAAAAGAAACGTATATTTATCGGAACAATTTTCTTTTATCGGTGATTTTAACTTGATAGTATGTTATATTGAAACACTTGTATAGTGCTTGTGGAATTTAAGTATGATTTCCAAATAAATAAAACTTGATTCTATTCAATGTATCAGGCGCAGCATTTATTTTTTGATAAGTTCTATTGATATTTAATCATAAAATATATAATTGTTTTTTTTTTATTTATTTAAACGCTCAAATGACCTTTTTTTACAAAACGTTACGAAAATAAAGTGTTTAACAATCTCAACCTCTTCATCATCCCTTTATTTTTCTTCGATAGATGATATCATACTTTACTTTTATTATGTATTGGGTGTTAACATAAGGTGTGTCCGTTTTTTTCCAAATTAAAAATGAGCACCAAAAATAAAACAAAATGGTAAATGTTATACGTCATTCGAAAGAAAATTTTCTGATCTACAAGATATTGTGTTTGCTTTAACGTTACGTTAATTCATAGCATCTTCATTGTACACTTCGCAAATATCGCGAGCAGCTTTGGCAGCTTTATTCCCTCGATTGAACACGAACAGAAGGTGTCGAAAATGTTCACTTTCGTCTACTTGACATTAAATTTTGAAGGCTTGTAATCAAATAAAATAATATATGTAACGTAAAAGCAAACACAATTTCTTGTAGAACAGAAAATATTCTTTCGAATGACGTATACCATTTACCATTTTGTTTTATTTACTTTTAGTGCTCATTTTTAAATTTGAAAAAAAAAAAAAACGGACACAACTTATGTTAACACCTAATATATTGTTCGTACATTTTGTAAATATTAATAGTCCTTTGAATACTTATGCGACCATGTAACTGTCTTTACTATTTTTTGTTTGGTTGGCTGGAAGAGGAAACTCGCCAGATTGTTTTTTTAACGAAGTGTCAAATAAATAAATATACATGTCAAAGAGATCTGATTTTGTCTGGTGGGTTGGAAGAGGAATCTCGCCAGATTGTTTGTTTCAATAAAGCGTCAAATAAATAAATATACATGTCAAAGATATCTGATTTTGTCTGGTCGGTTGGAAGAGGAATCTCGCCAGATTGTTTTTTCAATAAAGCGTCAAATAAATAAATATACATGTCAAAGAGATCTGATTTTGTCTGGTGGGTTGGAAGAGGAATCTCGCCAGATTGTTTGTTTCAATAAAGCGTCAAATAAATAAATATACATGTCAAAGAGATCTGATTTTGTCTGGTCGGTTGGAAGAGGAATCTCGTCAGATTGTTTTTTCAAAAAAGCGTCAAATAAATAAATATACATGTCAAAGAGATCTGATTTTGTCTGGTGGGTTGGAAGAGGAATCTCGCCAGATTGTTTGTTTCAATAAAGCGTCAAATAAATAAATATACATGTCAAAGAGATCTGATTTTGTCTGGTCGGTTGGAAGAGGAATCTCGCCAGATTGTTTTTTCAATAAAGCGTCAAATAAATAAATATACATGTCAAAGAGATCTGATTTTGTCTAGTCGGTTGGAAGAGGAATCTCGCCAGATTGTTTTTTCAATAAAGCGTCAAATAAATAAATAAACATGTCAAAGATATCTGAATATATTCCACAACCTTTGGGTTAAGATATAAATCTTATCAATTAATCTATTAAGGTCGTCATCAGTTAATTTGTTAAGTAATTTTTTTTTTAAATATTCGGCATATTCAGTAAACAGAAAATAAAACTACAATAGGACCATGATTTACGAGATTTATGTATTTATTCAATTAGAACTAATCGGGGAGCACCTGTTCGGAGCATATAATTAGAGAAATAAAGTGCAATAATATAGTCGTAAAGTGCGGCAAGTCCCTGGGGATTATGCGAATCTGTGGGAGAGTGCGCAAACATCTGCTTACCGGGTGAAATAGAACGGTAACGCGGCTTAAGCCCTTGTTTGCCTACTCTAAAAACAACCAAGGCAACGGTATCAAAACACATTTTCCTACAGCCTTGGGTTTTGTTCAGGGCGTTTAGTTGGAAAAAAGTAAGCTTGGATAGTTGGGAAATAATTTAAACCATATTTATTGTATTTTATTTTTATACTATATAGTATTGTACAACGATTCTATCGTATAGGTTAGCTTAGAGAAGCTTGATTAGGTTAATGCACTATGTTATATGGACAATAACATATGTTTACATGTGATGGACATCGATACAACTTGAAAGGGACATTGAAAGAAGGCTATCTAAAGAGCACATAATGTAATATAGAACAACAGCGATATATTTACATACCATCACGCCACCTTCCTTTTGGGGTAGGCAAAGAGGTCAGAGCGCCATACTTTTTTAACTCGACACACATCATAAACCTCTTCCACATCCATACACCTTCTCGTACAACCTCTACGATTTCTCTGATTGCTTTACCTTATTTTGAAATATTCACTTGTTCCAACCATACTTGGTTTTCCTTCCATATGCCTTCCCCTTATATATGCATTGTATATATCTGTTTAGTTAGTTTTTCTTCATTCATTCGTTCACGTGTCCTAATAATCACAATTGAACTTAAGGTGTTAAGTAAGGTAAATAAGTATTTTTATTCATCTTACTTAACACCTTAAGCCTTAGGTTTACATTCATCCCATGTCGCGTCATTCCGTATTCTGTAATACATTGTCATTTCATGTATTCTTCTCAATGCACGTAACTCTACAACCTTTATTCGACTCTTAGGATCTTTTTCACGTTTCACTCCTATACTCAAATTTGGCACCAAAATACTATTATGAACTATCACCTTAGCAGATTTTTATACTGTGTGGTTCGAGTATATGTGTTTTAGTCCCCCAATGACTTTGTTTCCTTATTCTACACGCCATTCGATATCCCTCTAAGTCTTCCATGATCTAAGAATATATTACCCAAATAGCAGAATTCGTCAACTTTTTGCAATCTTAATTTTTCCCATATGCCACAGTTACTTTTCTTTTCTATCACAAAACTTCTATCACAAAAGTAGCAAAAATGACAATACATAGATAGTGTGTCGGTACCCACTTGGACAAATGGAAGTAAAACTTGGACTTTGCAGAAAAATGATAAAAGTAAGATAAATGCTGTAGAGATGCGTGTACTACGGTAAAAAAATGGAGTGTATGTATAAAATAAGGTGTAATGAAGACATCGGAAATAAATGCACATATAAAATGCATGTTTTAAGTAAGACTTTAGCACTTCGGTCGTTAAAGGAAGAGATGATGATGGTTGTTGATGAATAAATAAACTTGTTAAATCGCAATGCGGAAAGAGAGAGTGTTTATTTTTATAGTAACGTAGGTATTTATATCTTTTTGGAATGTGCGCGAGAGTGCGCTCGCGATATGCTTACGTCTCGCTTCTGTGAATGCAGAAACGGTTATTGTCGTATGTAGGTATTCATCTAAATACGGAACTGGTGAGATAGCCGTGGTGCGTTCTCTCTCTCTGGCGTGTGGTGCGGTCGCTCGGCCGGCGTCAATGGCCGGCATGTGACCTTCGGACTGTTTACGAATCCGAAGGTCGTTTCATCGGTCATTGACCGTATGTATGCGACAATATTCCGCGACGACCGCCACAAGACGAAGAAAGGAATGTTAAGCTAGTTTGGACATATGGAGAGAATGAACGACGAAATGACTAAGCGAGCATACAAGTCAGAAGTGCTAGGCGTGCGCGGAAGAGATAGACCGAGGAAAATTATAGCTGGATCAAGTGAGCCAAATTTGGAAAGAAGGTCAAGTGAGTATGAATAATAGAAGATTGTGCAGGACATGTATGCATGTGGAGGAGTTGAAATTTGTGTATTTATCTACACATGTAGGCAGAGAAACATGTCTAAACTTTTCTATCCATGTAACATATATAACATTCTCCTTCTACACATTCAACGATCTTGTCATTCTTCTTCTTCTAGTGTCATGTCAGGTCCCCCCAACGTTGACTATCACCTGAGAGTAGGCATCTTTGTCCTCGGCAGCCCGAAAAATATCCCCAACGCTCCTTATACCAGTCCAATCACGTATATTGCGGAGCCAGGAGATTTACCTTCTGCCATCGACCCTCTTTTTTGCCTTGGATGATCAGGTGCAGTAATTCGTATTTTCTCCTCTAGGTACATGATCCAAATAGGACACCTTTCGGATTTTAATATTAGTCAGCAACTTTCTATCAACTTTGGCTCTTTGAAGAACCCTTGTGTTGCTGACCATATTCGTCCAGGATATCCGTAGAATTCTCCGGTGCATCTACATTTCGAATGCTTCCAGTCGGTTCATACTACCAACTTTGAGGGTCCATGATTCCACTCCATGCAATAACACTGACCAACCGTAGCATTTGACTAACCGTTGTTTAAATTTCAGGTTTAGATTATCATCTTGTCATTCACATTTCTCAATTTACCTTCTTTCAAAATCTGGTTCATTTGATCCAACCAAGTTTTTCTCGAACTACTACTTCCACGCACCTTTTGCACTTTTGACAAACGTGATGAATGTATGTCATTATGAACGGTAATATTTTTATCCATTTGTTCGGCTATTGTTTACCCAAATTCGTTGGGTGTTTTACTGGCGTCATTTTGAAGGTGAATTGATAAGTTGTTTTTTCGGTGCTTATTGCTTTTTTCCAATCGCAAAGAAAAATGTGTGACAGAAACAAAAAAAGTGTAGTGTATGACGACAGTGTAGTAAGTGAATTAATATAATTTAAAAAAATCGTAATGGGGATACGACACATTAAAATAGTGTCCACTCTGGAAAGCTGTTGATGACCAAATCAAGACATTGATCAGCGTTCTACATACAACATGAAAGATTGCTGAGATATTGAAAATATCGGAAATCACCGTATTCGAGCATTTGGTGCAATTTTTCGTTTGAATTTGTTTGAAATACGATATTACTTTAAGGCCAATCCAATATTTTTTAGCTCGCCTGCGCTTGACATATACACAGTTATCGACAGTTTCCTTCAACCGCCGCAGGACGATCGGCTCAGATATTTTCAGTGAAATATATTGAATATTTTTTACTTGGTTCCTTCATCCATTGTGGCGTCTCGATTGTACGGAGATAATAGGTTCGTGGCTCGGATATATATACATCCACTTTTCCCATTTGACACCTGCAAGTTACAGCCCGGGAAGACGCTAACAAATGTTGGGAGGATTTTTCTTGACAATATGGCGTCTGATGAGACTATATTTGATGGCGTCAGGTCAAAAAAATGTAATGGAACATACCTGTACACATCTTAATTTTTATTTATTTATTTATTTTACACATGACAAGAAATATACATAATTTGCGAAAAAACAATTTTAATGGATCTGGTTTGTTGCCTTTCATTTGTCGTGTCCCCAGTAAACCAGGTTTTTGCCTGTATCTCCCTGAGGACACATCTCACAAGAGATCATCTCGCCATGTCCTTGCTAGTATCGCCTGAGATAACTGATGTCAAAACTTTTCTATTCAAGCACACTTTAGTTTGTTCCTTATTAACACATCTAGTCATGTACAATTTGATATTATTCTTTCATTCATTCATTTAAAGGACAATTTTATATACATATATCGCCGTTTAGAAAGCAAACTCTTTTCAAGGGCGCTCTGAATTGGGATTCGAACCCACAATGATTAAAAAAACAATGTCTGTCAGCTATGACAGCGCCTGAGCGAATCGCGCACAACACTTTCGTTGTATATAGTACATGCAGAAAGAAGTTTATTAGGCTTTAAGAGAAAACCAGACTGAAAACGTTCTTTTTATTTCGGTTCCAGCAAGAATCGAACTCGTAACCTCTGGGTCAGAAGACAGACATCTTACAAACTAGGCCACGGACGTCGTCGTTCTTCTTAAATCTGGTCCACTTGATCGATTCACTTTTTCCTTATTCACGCACACCTTTATTATGACTTGTATACTCGCTTAGTAATTCATTCCCTCCACATGCCCAAACCAAATTGAGGCCCCTTTCTTCATCTGACTTAAGACATCTATTTTATCCATGCATTAATTTCTGATGTCTTCATTTCGCCTTCTTACAAATATTGGTAATCCACATTTTTTCTTGAGTGCACGCATCTTCATAGCATTATTTTTATTCTTCTATTGCCAAGTTCAAATTTCACTTCCATAAATCAAGGTGGGCACCAGCACAATATTAAGTATTTTCATTTTTGCGACTATTGATATTGTGAGGTTGTTGTATATAACATTAAGTTAAGGGTTCCGTTTATCATCCGCCTTCTTTCATACATAAAACCTCCATATTTTTTCTTAGCGCACGCATCTCTAAAGTGTTAAACTAACATAAACCTCATTCTTTAAAGTCCAAGTTTCACTTCTATACGTTAAGGTGAGCACCAACACACGATTATATATTGTTATTTTTGATATAGTTCAGTTGTTGTATATTACAATAGGTGCTCCGTTTATCTTGTTTCCTGTTACTACCCTTCTTTCAATGTCACTTTCAACTCGCCCTTCATAAGTAAACATAAGGCACAGATAATAGAACTCACCAATTTGCCAGTTTCTCTTAGTTAACCCATACATCGCACACACTTTTTACCACGCCTCTTTCTAGAACTAAAACGTCTGATTCCGCTACTTAAATTTTCAAACCTTTTCCTACACATATCTCATACAGCTTGAGCAATTATTATACTTTTGACATGAATTTACTTTAAATGAAAGTAATTTTTCCTCGTTCCACTTTCATAATAACAGATTTTAAAATGCCAATGTGTATGACTATTTATTGATGTACATATAGAATTTTATTCATTCATGTTACTAAATCTTTTATTTTTATTTTTTTTTTAAATCGTATTATTGTGTGTTTTTTTTTGTGTAAAATGGAGTGAGCGAATTGTGTCTGTGTTTTTGATTTTATTTCAACTTAACACATTTTTTATATATTGATGTGTGCTTCTATGTGATACTGTGTAGGTTCCTTTTCTGATTGTAGTTTTGTGTTTTTCATTTTTATATTTTTCTGTTTATTTTTCGGAATGAAGGTTTTTAAAAATTTGAGTGCTGTTTCAATGGTCGAAACGACCTACGCTGTTTAAATAAATAAATGGTTTTGAATAAACAAATATTGGATATCTACAAACCAAATATGAAAAAATTAACTGAATGTTATAAACCAGTGTTTCCCAATCAGGTTCACGGCACCCTTAGTCAGAATATTCTAACAGTAGCACTTATGTTAGTGGAGTTAAGTAAGTTAGGTTGAAAAAATAAATGAATCATATATGTTACTCACAAAAATTTTAACTTTTATTATATCAACACATCGATGTTCCCCCTCAAAAACCACGTTATTTTCATGTCACTGAAAATATTGGAACATTATAATCATATATCTCGTCATACATGATCTGTCGTTCACATTTTTAAGTTCATCCACAATTTAGATTTATTTACTTACTTCCTTGCCCTTTTTCTTCGGTCTACTTTTCCCTCGTTGTTTATTCATTTTAGATCTACACATGTATATTATATTTGTTCTTCAAGTCTTTCACAACTCAATCGCTCAATGTGGCCAAACATCTAATGATTTGTTCCTTAATTCTACTTATAATATCTTTTTTTAAGAAAAGTTATCCTTTATTCAATCATTTTTACTTTATCAAACATTGTTATAACTAATGTTCTACGCAAAGTGCTCCTTACGAGGGTCAGTTGAAAATACAATATATAAGTTTTACCTAAAATATATGTTACCTTTATAATAATTCACCTAACCTCTAAGATCAGCGCAGACTACAACAGGATCAAACCTATCGATTTCCCTGAGAATTAAAAAGAACTGCTCTAATATAGAAACCGACTGAGAAACAAGGGTTATGAGCATACATTGTAATATTGTTGGGGTTATTGTAAATGGTGATTGGTTTGTAACTGAATCCAAAATTTGACTGCATGAATTGTGAAGGGCGAGGTATAAAAGACTTATATAAATAAAATAAATATTTATAACCAAATAAGTTCATCGCTCCTCCTTCACAGTCCTTCAATGCCCATTCCATCAGGAATTTTCTACAACTTTTGTTCTGCCCTTATCACACACTCTCTTTCAATGTCCAGGTTTAGTTTCTGTACATTAAGGTTGGTAATAACACACTACTGTGCTTAATATCGTTTAGATATTTTTCAAATAATTTAATACCAAAAGTAGCACTAAGTGCGCCGTTGTCATATTTTTCGATAACCTTGTCTATCTTACCATGAGTTGCATGGCCGCGCAGTAATGCACTGGAGTTCCGTTCAGAAGATAGACGGTTCAAACTCTGGGCTGGTTACTCCTCTTGAATGACACAGGTATTTTTCCACTTGGTATTCAAGGGTATAAGAATACATGTGACTTCAGTTATATATATTCTTTAAAAAAAAAAAAATATGCGTGAGACTCTCGCGCGGTAGAAGTGAAACTTCTTAGCTCGTAGGAAAAGTTGATTTTATGCATTGCTTTTTTCCATTTAACGATTTTTTTTAGGATTAGGAAATGGTTATGTGGAATTTAATTCCAGAAAATCTCTCTCAATTAAATAAAAAAAATATTAATTTTTTAAATTTTTAATAGTAAATAATAATAATTTTAATAGTAAATAATAATTATAATAATAATATAATACACTAAATAATTTTAAATTTATATTTTTTAATATTAGATTAATTAATATTTTTACGTTATTATTAATTATTCAATTAATTATTTTTAATTAATTATTTATTTATTATTATATTATTAATAATATATTATTAATAATATTATTATTATATTATTAATAAATTACATTAAAATTAATTATAATATAATAATAATATAATTATCAATATTATAATAACATACATCATATATATGTACATTATTATAATTATGTATATTTTAAATTAATATTAAAATAAATATTAAATAAAATAAAATGATAAAATATAAAATAAAAATAATAATTATTAAATATATTAATTTGAAAATAATGTATAACCAAAAATATTTTATTTTAATAATTTTAATAATAAATAATATTTTTATTAATAATATAATACACTTAGTAATATGAATTATTATTACTAATAAATAATTATTAATATTAAAATAAAAATAATTTATGAATAAATAAAATATTTAATAATAATTTAATAATAATAAAATAATATTATAATACACCGTTTCACTTTTCGTGACGTTCAGGCCAATTTACCCTATCGCGCCTATCGAAGTTTCACTTCAAAAATAAGCCGGTGTACTCTGATCGTCTCACTTCGGTGGGACATCGGATTCAGTACAGCAATGCGGCCGGTGAGTAAGCAACTGCTCACTCTTATAAATAGGAGAAAGGGAGAAAAAAATATAAACTTCACGGCACAGCTTCGCTTTCCAATTGAATTGAGGTTCAAATAACGAGGAGCTTTTCAACTATAAGGCACAATAATGACAACGACTGTCTTACCATCTCTCGAAAACATCTAATCCAAATAGTACAATTTCCCAATTGTTCTAATCTTTCAGTATTCACCCATATGTTGCGATTATTCATAGGATCACTCTTTTCAATTTTATTAAAACTGTAGCGACCGTGCGTGCGGTCACTGAACCCACTAAGGCGACCCTTGCCCGCGCGGTCATTGAACTCGCAAGTGGCGAGTGCGAGGCGGCACCGAGCGAAGGTCGCCCGTGCGGTCATTGAACTCACTAGTAGCGAAGAACGAGACACCGATATATCTCTTGCCTCTCCTGCAGACCGTAATATGAAATGTATATAGAACGTGCAACAATAAACATGTGCCCAGCGGAAGCGAGACAGCGACATGTTCTGCGCCGTTCTATACATTACAAATACAGACGCTTACAATAAACTTTCTCTTTGCATATTCCGATTTCGACGACTTTTATTCAAACAACCATCATCCTTCTATTCGGAACACAAGTCCCTTAAAAACGTCAACTTGTGACATTTTAGTTACGAAATTTAAATTTCATCCTCTATCTTCCGCCATTACCAGGTACATGACATGATGGATAGCGAGCCTCACCGATGTTCTTGCGGATTTGCATCAGCTTATATTCAGCTTAAACTCAAACTAACTAACTCAGCTTAAACTCAAACATAACATAAATAATGATTTAATTAGTTATTTCAAGATGCTCTTGTAACTTTTTTTTGATAGCTTCTCTATCAAATGTATTTTTTTCCATTATCTTTAAATATACATGCAATTTCAAGATTATATGCACAAATATTGTATGCTTTTTTTTATTAATACACTTATATTTATTAATATATTTTCCTAGATAATCGAAGAGTAACGAATGATAACGAACGACGTGTAGCGATAGTAATTAAAGTAAATGGGGCACTAATACATATATACTGGAACCGGATAGAATCACAATTAAGAAAGCACCAATGAAATGTAGGGTCAGGTAAAGGAATAGTCTGGGGGAAGTCTGTACAATGCCATGCCAACGGCAAGTGACTAAGCGGAGTGGAGACATGTCGTCGCAATCCGTACCGCCAACGTCCTATAGATCAGATACATACAAATATATCATCATGCCGTGTCCCTTACGGGGTACGCAGAGATCTCAAAACGTTTATATCCATGCACAAAATTTTCGTCTCCTCTACATGCATACATCTCATCCTGCACCACCTTTTATTATCATACTTCTCACTTTAACTTCTTTCAAAATCTGGTCCATTTGGTTCAACCATGTTTTCGTCGATCTACCTCTTCCACGTACACTTTGCACTTCTTATTTGTATACTAACTTTGTCATTTTATCATCATTCATTCTCTCCACATCTCCAAACCATCTTAAAAGTTTTATTTTTACTTAAAACATTAATTTTATCCATGCATTTATTTCAGATGTCCTCATTCCGCCTTCTTTCAAATATTTTCTTTAGTGCACACACTGCACATCATTAATCTAAATCTTATTCTTCTTGTTCCAAGTCCAAGTTTCACTTCCATACATCCATATAGGAACCGACACTCTATTGTGTATTGCCAGTTTTGCTACTGTTGATATTGCACGGTTGTTGTATATATATTAAGTGTTCAATTTACCTTGTTCCATGTCGCTTTTCTTCTTTCAATGCCCCTTTTAATTCGTCCATTACACGTAAACATACTGTAAAGATAACATAACTCCCATAGATCACGACCCTCAGTAATAAGGGATGACAGAGAGGATGATACCAATACGAAAACTGAAATTACTTCTTCATAATTTTATTCCGTAATTTCCTATAAGATACATTGTCACTACACTACGCTCTTTTAAATATATAACAATTTATTTTCCAATAACCTTATAAGAAGAGTTTCATCTCATGACCTATTTGTCATAACGAGGCACAAAAATGTACACCAAATAGCTAAACTAACGAGCCTGACAAGTGGTGTAAATGTCGTTTCTGATATTTCAGAGTGCCACCTTTGTAATACCTATGACGTGCCTCGTTTTTATCGCATGAAAAATCTCCACGGCCATGTCGCATTATTATGTAATACTGAGTCAGCCAAATAAAGAGTAGGCTTCGCAGCTAAGCCAACGAATGTGTGTATGAAGGTATGTATGTGGAAAATCGTAGACAATCTACTTTCTGAAAATGTCTTTTGCCTTGCTGCGGAGAAAATGGGTGAATTTTAAAATCATATTACTTCCTTTTCCGCAACCCTGAAATATACATACGAGCACATACATAACGTCAAATTTTAGAGTTTTGCAGAGAGAGTGTGGCTTCATGGTTTTGCATTAAAATATAAACACGTGTTTCAAAGTTAACGCATATGTAGCCTAGTTTTTAGAAGAACTGGCTTCCAGTCCCTAGGTTTCAGGTTTAATTATCGATGAAACAAACAAAACAATCGATGAAATCAATCAAAACAATCGATGAAGTAATCAAAACAATCGATGAAATCAATCAAAACACTCGATGAAACAAACAAAACAATCAATAAAAACAATCAATCTTTTATGTGCTGACTGTGATAATTTATATATAGGAAAGACAGGAAAATCATTTGAAAAGAGATTTCGTGAACACAAATCCGCCTTAACAAATCCCCTAATTTATTTTGAAGTGGCTAATCACTGTCACCGTGAAAAACATACATTTTCTATCGATGATGCCAAATTCTTACATACCAGTAGTAACGGAAATAAATTGGACGTATTAGAGTCCCTAGACATTTTTAAGTCAATGCGTCGGGGTGAACATCTGGCAAACACATATATTTCAAGAATCTCGCCGCTGCTCGCTGAGGTTGTCTCCTTCCTCCACTCACAGTCCCCAGCCCGAATGTTCACCGTTAGAAGTGTGTATGTCGGTACCAATTCGAACAAAATTCAGTCTTGTTTGTGCTCCTCTGATGATGAGGTAAAAGCCTTGAAACCGGTAGGGTTATATCGTTATAAAAAGTGGAATAAATAGTGTTTGATAAAACAAATTACAAACAAAACAATCATTCATGTGATAAATTATCAAGCCAGTTTAGAGAGTTTTTACGGTTAAATTACGTCGAAGAAAAACAGTCCCTTACGAGCTCTAACAAAATGACTGAATGTTTCCTATATGTGGGTCTTTTGTATAGTACATATATCACTTTTGCATGTATGATACATGATGTTCGCCAACCGTGATTAATGGGGATCGAAAAATTGCCATTTTGAATTAATTTCACAATAAGTGAACAATCAGTTTTCTTTTAATATACACTTGCATTGATGTTATATATGTATGAGTATACAATTATAATATTTATAGATCGATATATAATAAATCAACAATAAGATTGGGAAAAATACCGCACAAGTAATAAAAGGAACATTTTTATTTATAACATTTATAAAAAAAAAAGAGAAAATTGAAACCAAACATGGTTTTCTTTGGCAAGCATGTATGTACTCGTAATATAAAAAAGTACGTATATAAATATATGCCATCATGCTATTTCCCTGTTGGGATAAGCGGAGGTCAGACATCCTTAGCTTCTTCTACAATACATTCATGGATTTTTTCATAAAATTCCTACGATTTCTCTGACTATTAAGGTATGTTCTTTCAACGTATCATTCCCTTGTTCCAAGAGTTCTTTCCTTGGTTATCGTCTACAACGTATTCCACTCAACTTTGCATCGTATAGTTTTGTTAGTAATATAAGTAATTAATTAAAAATTGGCCGATAAAGAGGCGCAAACTTTTTTTGATTCAATGTTGTTAGGGTAGATTTTCCAGGGATGAAGATGAAGAAGAAACTAAAGTCCTATTTAAAAAAAGGATCAATTGTGATGTGCTTTGGTTTAGACAGTCGTTAAAAAAATCATGGTTATTTTTATTTGATATGTTCCAAAAGGCAAATCACGGTGATGCGAATATCACGGTAAACGGAATTACGGTAAGCGAGACCATTTTCATTTTACTTTACGCCACTCAATTTCTGATGATAAGTTAACGTTTCTAGGGTTCCGAAACTCAAAAGAGAACACATTTTTTATTGTAATGTTTTCATTACTAGAGATGCACGAATGTTGAGATAATGCTATCGACTTCTAGTGGAAGGTCGTCGATACGTTAAAACCGCACTGTAATACTTGATTTGGGTAAGAACAACCGTTCCTATAATTAGTTTTCGGGGTTGACGATCTACGTGGCCTAGTTGTAAAAACACATGTCTTCTGACCCGGAGATTGCGGGTTTGACAGCTTAAAAAAAGTTTTCCAGTGTGACTTTAAGTTGTTCCAGACTATTTGTCAACAAAGGCCCCTTTGACGTTTATTAGAACGATAAATATGTTATTTCATTACCCTTACAAGAAAAAGAATTCCTCTTTAGAGAGCCGTTGTTATTATTGGACTTGATCTTGTGAGTGAATTGACTGCAATTCTTATCAGGCCTATTCATCACGTTGATGATCTGTATCGTGATTGGGACTTTAATATTTTCTCTTGAATCACCTTTCTGCCCATTGTATTTTCCCGTCTAATAATATGAAGCATATATGATATCAGGAAGTACCTGAGTATTATCAGTTGTATTATTGAGGACTGGCTTTTTTTGGTTTGTAGTTGTTATAGTTCTGCTTGCTGTGTATGGTATACGTAATGTATATGTGTACGTTGCTAGTACCAAATCTCCAAGGCGTCTATTTTTGCGTTCCTTTTCACTTAATATCCATGTTTGGACACCATACAGAATAAAAAGTAAAGTGAAAGTTATCAGAAGTTAAACTTTGGTAGACCTAGTAATATATGTCTCTCAATATGTTGAGCACCTCTACAGTCTGCCGTGTGGCAATTGGTAGACCTAGAAATATATGTCTCTCAATATGTTGAGCAGCTCTACAGTCTGCCGTGTGGCAATTGGTAGACCTAGAAATATATGTCTCTCAATATGTTGAGCAGCTCTACAGTCTGCCGTGTGGCAATTGGTAGACCTAGTAATATATGTCTCTCAATATGTTGAGTAGCTCTACAGTCTGCCGTGTGGCAATTGGTAGACCTAGTAATATATGTCTCTCAATATGTTGAGCAGCTCTACAGTCTACCGTGTGCCAATTGAACTATGAATTTTTTTGAAGACAGACACTGATGGAATATTAATTTAACAAGAGTATGGAGGAATTAGTGGTTGGAAATTGGGATGCATACTTAAATAGTTAATCACTTAGATCCTGTTTGTTTGTATACTTAGGTCAATTTCTCGTAGCTTTTCTTCATTATATTTTCAACCTTCTTTTCTCCTTGGATGTTGGCGATCTTCATGACTAGAGGCAGCAGCTGTGAACTAATATATGATACCAAAATCAAAGCATTCTCGTAAGTTCTTCCACCTAGAGATGCGTCTTATTCCCAAATTTCTTTGCCTTGAATTTTCCTCAGCAATTCCAATTTCTAGTTGAAAAGCTACATATTTTCTCTCCGCTTTATATGTTCTAAATTCTTAAATTTTCTTATTGTCATAGTGGATACTACTTCTTCATCTTGATTCATCTGCATCACGATATTATTATAAAGAACGTTGTCAATTTATGATACTCTCAGCATTCTTCGATAGCACCACATTTCAAAGGCTTTTAATTTTTTCGCAGGAGCCTGAATACATATACATCTTTGAACGTCATAGAGACGTACGAATATGAAGTGACGCAAAGTTTAAAAAAGGGGTTTTGTATATGTAGTTTAATGTATTTAAAATCAACGTAACTTTGATTTTCTCATCATGCTAAACAACAAAAGAGATTAGTATTCAGACAAAAGAAATAAACATTTATCTCTCCATAGATTCTACTATCGTTTGAACCGCATCAGGGGTGATAAACGTAAATAACGCGAGCGGGGTTAACCATCGCTTCGACATCGGTGTTGGAGAATTTTTTACATTATTTGTCATGTCGTTTTTTTTATTTACGAAAAAAATCATCTATAAATTTCTTATATATATATATTCCATAAATTTGTTCCCTAAATGTGAAATTGATCGGAATAGTCGTTTCAACGAGTCGATAAAGAGAAAAAGCTTAAAGGACGATTCGGTGGAAATGTAATTTTGCTGTGTTTTATCTTTCTTTTTTCCATCGCCAAAGACCGTTGAATATTTTTTATACTTACATTAGCAAATATGTCAATGTTTTATCGTTGGTTAACTTTGAAAGGGAATGAGTGAATGTAACTTGGTGAGACAGATATTTATTTCCTAAAAACATCATAGTTTTATTTTTCTAAGCACAATACTCTTTTCCTTTTTACAAAGAATCTTTATATTGATCTCTAATTCTAACACTTTTAAAAATTGAAGTCTGGTAAGAATACCCCCACGTGTCGAGTATATGTTCGAGTAGTGTTACATATCAACGTGAGGTTGTGTTGCTAATACGTGCAATGACGAACCGCGAGTTTCGTGCCTTCTCCAGTAGTTCTAAAGATCAAAGGCTCGATTAATGGGGAAGAAGAGTATATTGTCTTTCCGCCATGATTTTTTAAATTATTTATACGAAATAAGAAGCAGTAGAAATGATGATCTAAAGAGTCTAGTTGATCAGACACAATCCTGTGAGTTGCGGATTCAATTTCCGTTGGTATCCAGATTTTTGAAAACAAGGTTTTTGAATGATTTTCACTTAAGATTTGTTTAACGCTTTTTTTGTTCATTGTAAGAGATTTCTACTGGACAATAAACTCTCAAGGTTTTACTATATACAATGAAAGTGTAATACAAAACATTCTAGAGGAAATTTATTACACGGTTAAGGTTCTGCACTTAAAATAATTTATTATATGGAAGTTGGTTATTGTTGATAGCAAGCTGTGGTTTGTTTTGTTTTAAATATCTTTCTTTGACGCTCCGTTAACCTTGCCATTTTTAACTTACTATGTTAAAGGTACTAAATTGTTCCCGCTAGTAATTCTACCACCTGGAAAGTACTGGGCGTTCCACGTATAAAGTCCTGCTTGGCGCAAGGCACCAAGCTCATCGGGTACTGCAACAATTATCGCATGAACTTTTCCTCACTACATATACAAAGTCGATCTATCATATAATTATTCCCCATTTTGCCATGTTGTCCCAATTTCTGTTCGGAGTCTGTTGATAGTATCGATCCAAATTATCCGTGTCGTTCAAAACGAATAAACAATTACACAAACCCAAGAACTCTAAGACAATTGTAATAATTTCTAACTCTCTTTCAATTTAACTAACATAACTATCGTTCTTTCAGTCCGTATTAGAATTTAAGTGACGGGTGAAACTATTTAAATTTTACTGTGGTACATTCTAAAACTTTCTCACCGTAATATTACTCGTAACTCTTACATCATCTGAAAAAATATTAGTCAAATAGCATAATTCCTCAACGTGATCAAATGTTTTAATGTTCACCCATATGTCACATTTACTTTTCCTTCCACACTTTTCTATCATCGTGACTTTGAATTTCACATCATTCATTCTCAGATCTTTCTCTTTGCATCTCTCATATAGGTTATTTACCAAACTCTTTGATTCATCTTCATTTTTTACTAGCATGTTAATATCAATCCGTATGCATTTCCATTCAACATTTTTATGGCAGTTGTATTTATATTTTCGTTATTTTTGTGCGTTGGCTACAATTTAATATAAACGCATATCTCTATTTTCTATGTTTTTTTATATTTAATAGAAACTTGAGTAGTAGTTAATATATCATATATAATGATACTTGTTGTCTATATATATCGATTTGGATGTCTCCACTGTATCTTCGAATCTGTGTCTGAGATATATTTATTTTTCTTCTAATTTTGCCAAGAAAGTTGTCTCCTGTATTTATCTCCTTGTATTCAAGTTTCTTAACGTGATATCTCCATTGCATCTTTGTCTGAGAGTGGTTTCTTCAGAGAGGAGTAGAACTTTGAGGTTGATTTCATCTTCGATCCAATAGGGTGGGGTGTTATGATAGAGCTTTTGCTGTTGTTGGGTTATGGAGTGTAATGGTCTGTTTATTAGGGTTAGATATATTGGTAATGTATGCAGCTTTATGATGGACTTGAAAACAACCCTTTTTGGGAGGTCTTATCAAAATTTAAGTTTGTATAAGAACACTACATATATACACTACTCTACATCGAACGTGTTACAATAACATATTGGATGGTCTATGAGTACAAATGTTTCTTTGTAGTTCATTTTCCCTTGGTAAGTTTTCTGCGGTTTTCTTAGCAAATATGTTGTCCCAAACCTATGTTTACGCCGTTTTCTTACTAAATATGTTTTAATGCAGATGCAAATAAGTACCTTATTTAATAGCCGCAGTTGCCACTTTCCCATATTTACATTAAACTTACATACATTAATTTTGCAATATTTCAATAAGAGTGGGTTTAAATCCCACACCAGAGCTGCTTTCTTAACAGCACTATATAAACTATAGTATAATTTGGTTGAGAAAACCTCGAGGTAGGCTTTAATAGCCACATTTTTTAGTTAGCGATAGAAATAGAGCACTGAAATATAAAATTGCATGAAAAATAAATTAACATTTATTCAAGTTACGTGGATGATCCCATTCGTGTTCAAATTAATCAAAGCGAGTCCGTTATAATAAAATAAGAAATCAATAATTCTCGAGAAGAAACCAAAATCATCCTTCATAATCTCTTTCCTGTTTCCGTGTTCTTAACTCAAATTGGATGAGTATTTGCAAAAAACATCCAACCCACTTAATGTATATTTCAGTTTCATTTTTATAGTATTCTTCAACATATCTGAAATTATATTGTATTGTAGACGACCTCCGTGGTAAGACGCTTGTCTCCCAATCCGGAGATTACGGGTTCGATTGGAACGTTTAACTTGAGGTTTCTTTAACATACGGAAGATATTGCCACATGGCAATACGCCAGCCAGGTTATACTATATACAAAAAAGTGTAATACAATACAAATCATTTGGCTCCAGTGATCGAGCTTTTGGGTCAATAACCACTTTATTAGGTAACTAGTTCACAATTCGCCATCGTACGTGATGGAAATATTGTGCACGTTTAACGTGCGAGTATTGTTACCAGGTGAACTTTTTAACTAGACTGGGATCAATTTTTTGAGTTCTATCAGGATTCAAACCAGAAATCTGTGGTGGGCGATCAGCATCTTATTTATTTATTTAACACTTTTATTGCAATACAATCTGGCGGGCTTATTGCCAGGTGGCAATATCTACCAACCAACCAGACAAAAGTAAATGAAGCAAGTTACGTGGTCGCATTAATCATTCAAATGACTATCCATCCCCACGAAATCCATAAACATATACGCGAGAACATGCCCACGAACCCCACAAAGACGGACAATCACCCGAAAATTATTTTTCATATGAAGTGAGATATCATCAATCAAAAGGAAAGGAAAGGATGGTGGAGAGGAAAGGAAAAGAAAAATCAGGAATGAAACACGTTATTTTACTAAGTGGACAGAACGAAGTCATATTTTTTACGTTAGTTTTAATGAATGATTGAGATAAACTCATTAAAATATTGTAAATGCTTATTATAACCGTGTATTTCATGATTGAATCTAAAAAAATAATTTGCCATGCATACTCGTACATGGCCTTAAATGAATGATTGTGATTTATTTTTCGTCAATTAGTAAAGTTTTGGTATACCAGGGGGCTCTTGGATGTCTTCTTTTTCAGCCTCCAGATAATACTCCAAGTGCAGTGTCATAAACAGATCATCCTATCCAATATCATTTCTCTAAGGTCTTTGAACACCATGAAGCCCAACTTATAGACAACTTTCTATCGAACCAAAACCAGCGGACTTTTTATAAAGTATCTGAAAAATCATCTGACTCGGATACGGGCGGGCCCTACTATTGGTGGGGGTGTATTTCGACTGGGAGGATGTTATAAGATGAGCCAAGACTTTGATATGTTAGCTTCTATCCGAAATGCATTTCTTTTCCATGGCCTCTACATAAATGTGTAATTTCTGGATATATTCACGAGGCTTAGACTTTCAATCCGGGGGTTGTGAGTTTAGTTTATTTTGGAACCCATATTTTTTTTTAATCCAGAAATTATCTTTATCATTTTTCTGGTTGGTTGTAAGAGATTGCAGCACGGAAATAGGTTTACCAGGTTTTACTGTATACTTTTATTTTTTTTATTTATTAAACAAAGTAAATTATTGTACAAACATTTGTCAAGGCTATACCTATATACAAATTTATTACTTAACTAATCTTAATTATATGTTATAATTTATGAACTTACTTAATCTTATTATCCTACATATCATTTTATTTTATTTATTCAATCTTAATATATGAGATCTTAGAAATAATTAACACCTACATACTACTTATAACTAGATAACAATTCTTACAACTAATTATTTAGCAAAAACAAGTCCACTCGTTCAGGCTACTTGTATTCCATCACATTCACTCAGACTTTGGTCGTCCCAGCTAATACTGTAGGTGGACTAGTCAGGCAACAGATAATGCTTCGGGAGCTTGTGCTTATAACGGAAGGGTAGGTCGGATTTATTCTCGTAAGCCCCCAGGGCAGCGACTAAGGGATTGCTGTGATTTTGTTGGCTTTTATAGAACTTCACGGTCCAAGAGAGAATGTGGTGTTGTAGGGTTACTATTATACGTAAGTGTAATATAACATAATACATACTTTGTTGCTATCAATAAACCTATTATTTATTTATTTATGAATCTTATAGTTCTAAAAGCCACCTTGAGGTGACTTTGTTTACTTTTTGTAACCATTTCATCACTTGACAATCTCACGTAAACAAAAAAAAGGTTCCAGAGAAAGAATTATCATAACTAGTCCTACAACCTGGAAAGGGTCTTATCTTGATGGCCTCCGTGGTCTAGTTAATAAGGTGTATGTCTTTCAACCTGGGGGTTACGGGTTCAATTTACGTTGACACCAATTTATTTAAAAAAGCGTTCCAGTTTGGTTTTTACTTAAAGACTTTTCAACATCTTTCTTGTTGGTACGAAGATATTGTTACATGGCAATAAACTTATCAGGTTGTATTGTTTAAAACGAAAGTGTAACGTGTTTAAGCTGCCTGTAAGATTCTGTGCCATCTATCTCGCTCAGGAGCATCCTTCCTCCAGTTGGTTATATCAATTGTGCGACAGTTGAGAAAATATCACCAATTTACATAAAAATGAATTATTTAGTGACCATATAACACTCGTTCATCGTTTAAGTTTCAATGTAAATCTTTCAAATATACTATAATAGTATGCATTGAGGAAGCTCTTTGAAATCCTCCATGATATTAGTCCGCCTAAATTCCAGAGCATTTACTGATACTTAAAAATAACATTTACTGATACTTAAAAAAATTCAGAAACTTCAAAAAACCAAACCTTGCAGCTAAGTATGTTACTCTAATCCACCCAACTAGATGATAAATATTCTAAGATCCAGAAGATCACAATGTAGCACAACTCGCAGAGGGCACTACTCTAACGCATAATATACAATAGTTGATTCGTTCCTTCAAATATCCCGTAATAGGTACAAAGCGAGTTGGAACTTTTTTGCGAATATTCGTCAAATTGGTCAATATATATATCGAGCCCAGTCTGGCCCTGTAGGATAGGCCAGGGCGAGAGTGGAGGGCGGGCAGTAAGGCTGAAATTAATCGCAGAGCCCCCCTTCTCACAATCAACCCCTACACACTTCTGGAGGGTTTTTGATGAAAATTGTGGCTGTGGTTTTACCATTCCATTAGCCCATGATAAATTTTATTTCTCCACTTTACATTACCACGAATGCCACTGTGTGTGTACTGTACAAGTTTTAATTAAATCAAATTTAAGTATTTTCTACCCTCTCGTGAGAAAGGAATAAACGAATGCACGTATTACTCCTTGAACATTTCAATAGTCTTTTTAAGTGTTCTTGTTGTGCTAAGTAAAGTTTCGAAATGGAACATTTAAATTTCTTGAGTATTGGCGGTTTGGTGGAGCAGTTTTCAAGTGTTTGGAAAGAGGTCAATCAATACGTTAAATACAGAAATTTCTTTATCAATTCAGTTCATTTCACGAAGACGAATTGCGTTGCAATCACTCAACTTTATTGATACAGTTTTTAGTACGCATTCCCAAGTTTGATAAATTGCGCCAGATTGTAAAGTATTATTTTTTTTTTTTTTTTTTTTTTTTTTTTTTTTTTTTTTTATCCACTTTGCACGGATTTCTCCTGTTACACAAAGAGGGTTTGCTTCTAGCGTTAGCTTATTCGTTAGGAATAATATCAGCCAGGATTCTTCTCATACTGCTAGACGGTACCGAGAATATATCAACCGTGTCATTAAGTTGGTTCAATATCTCTATACCACGGGTGACTGAGTGTTTAGCCATGATATTCGTCCTGTAAGTTGGTATGTAGAACAGAGGATGATTCCTTGCACGGATATATTTGTTGGGTACATATAAACTTAGTGCTTCTAGAATCGCGGGACAGTTAAAGGAACCTTGGAAAACCTTTATTAGGAATATCGCAATGGATTCTTGCCTTCTTGTTTCAAGGCTTCTATAGTTACACACATTATATTATACTTATGTTGACAGTTGATTTCGAGAAAACTTTGCAGACTGTTTGACCTCTTTTCGTTGAGTTTACTAAGAATACAGTCATCTATAAATACAAAACAATCCAATAACTATAGGTTTTTATCTTATTATCATTATATTCACTTGATTTTTTTAGTTTGTAGTGTGACAATAGGTTATAACAAGCACAAATTTATTTCCATCAAATGCAAATGCAAATGTTTATAACTTTTGCAAATGCAAATGCCAATACTCCATGCAAATTTTTTGTGAGAAGTATTATTTGTTTTTTTTTAACAAAGTTGTCGATAAAACAAACATTTGTTAAAGGCTATAATATCTATATACAAATTTTTATATCTCAATAACTAATCTTATTTATATATTATAACTATGAGCTTATTTAATTTTAATTTCCTACACGTATTTTTTTTTAAATATTAATATTTTATTTACAAGTTTTATATAAATAAATAAATACAGGTTTATTGATAGCAACATAGTATGTACATAATACATTTAGACACATTTCAAGAACACATTAAAAAACATAAGCTATCAAAGGTCTGGGCTCATCTAATAACATCACCCCGGCCAAGATACACCCCACCAATATAAGGCGAGCCCAGCCACGGGGACACCAGAAGTTTTTCAGCCCAATATGATATACTCATGCGCAATTAAAATTCTTATTTGAGTATTACTATTGTAACCTTTTTTAATGGTTTATAAAATACTGTACATTGTAAGTAAATAAATAAAAAGAATAAATAAAAAATACACAACACCTAACTATTATATAAAGTATATTACAAACAACATACCATATTTGCGATCATAAAATAAAATATGAGCTAAAAGAAATATAATTTAAGATACCTCGTATATCTTTAAAAAAAAAGCGTGAAAATACTAACGTACCCGGAAAGTAAAAAATATCAAACACTATTAATTAAATTCACTCAATACAATACTTAAGTAGGAATAGATAGTCTCTCTCAAGGGCAACGAGAAAATGATATTTTAGAACAAACTAAAAAAAAAAACTCTCAATATAAAATGACGGGAAATCAGTTTGTTAGTCAAGTAATAAAATCGAGGAAATTTCGGCTAAGGACCATCGCAAACTCAACAATATTTACATTAAAAATATCTTCTAACGTAGACTTGGATAATATTTCTGCCATGGATAATACCTCACAAGATGGAAAATTTAATTGTGCTGTAATAATTAATTAAATAAGAAATTATTTTGCAATTTCACTAAAAAAAATAATTCCTACGACACGTTTTTCTATCTTCCATCTCAAGGTCCTTTTCCGACAAAGACATTTCACCTGAAGAGAATCTCGATATAATTGTAGGAGTAAGAAATGTGTTTCGCGGGATTCGTGAAATAATGAAGTAATTTAATATCAATTATATTAAACTGAACATTTCCGCAAAGTTTAAACCGGAACCTATAATAATCTAATTGTACTAGAATAAAAAACACGAGGGGATTTTTAAGAGCTTTTGCCTCTGATTAGCAGCTTGATGACCATTCAAGTCTTATAGTTGTACTCAGTGCTTTTTTTGCGGTGAAGCGGCGCTCTACAACCTTTTTTACGGCATACAAAAAGCTTGACAAGAAGTGAGCTTCGGCACCCTTTTTTTTAAAAAAAAAAGCACTGGTTGTACTTAATTATTAAAATAATAATTACCTAGATCTATCCAAAATGTTTTAAAGATTGAACAAAGGTTTTTTAAAATCTAAAAACAGATGTCTCAAAAATATCACACCATTGTCTATAAAAAAGTTTGATAGTTTTGTGATAACAGCTGTCACACTATTTTCACTTTTGTTAAACAAATAATAAATCTATTACAAAATTTAAATAATTCATTTTTATCCCCATTCTGATATAGTTAGTGTTGAATTAAAAACGTGTGTGAATATTTTATAGTTTTAACATTCAGCTGTCCGGTGTGTGTCAGGGTTGTATTGTTGTGTTAATGCGGTATTTTTATTAGGACAATTGATATTAAAATGTGTTAATAGTTAATAGCAGTTAACTCCGTGATTATTTTATCTAAAATATAAGCACTGTATTATAACTGTTCAGAAAAGTTATAAAAAAAACTCTTTTTTTAATAAAAAAATAGCTTTTTGTATTTGTCGTAAGAATTGGATTTCCACTGATTTGATGTTAACGTAGAATATGTATATCTGGAACGTGGTATTATTTTATGTCCAACAACAGAGAGATTTTTTTCGTTACGTATTCATAATTTCGCTTAAATACATCGTATAGATTTGAATAATGTATTCATATTATTTAGCAAGTCAAATACATTTCTGACGCTAAATATATAGACTCATTCGTGCTGCGATATAACGTAGATATTACGTTGCCAATATATTATACATTTGTATACAGGTTGATATAAAAAATTTATAAGCATACGTTGTATTGTATTGCGTAACATTTTCGTTGTGACATAAACGTATTTGTAATAAAAATCATCGAGATATCTAAATTGGGAAACCTCGGCCCCAGTAATAGGATAAACTAACGAAACTTGGATGTGACGAAATATTAAGTGATGAAAGTAAGATTAATGCGACAGAAATAAGAGCGTTTCGAAACATTGTATGGCCGAAACAGGACCTTAGGTAAGAATGTAGCTTGAAAGAAGATGCATTGCTTAAGATGACGAAAGCAGTATTGAGATAGTTTGCTCACTTAGAAAGAATGAATGACGAAAGATTTACAAAAGTAGAATAGAAGTTACAAAAAGTTTAGAACTTACGAAAACACAAATAATCTAATTCTGAAAGAGTGAAAGCCTTTAAAATTGGAGACTACTATATATGTGACAAGGTGTATAAACATGGTAGAAGTAAATGACGCCAGAATATAATGAAGTGGACATTTGTTCTCTCTGCCAACCTCAATAGGGTCAAGGCGTAATGGTGATCATGATGATTTTATATACAGTGCAACTTGACGAAATAATTGCAATGTGGCAATCTATGATAGTCGATCAATTGCAAGAACTCTGTGTAAAATAAATTGGATTCCAATGGGCATTAAACCTATAACCCCTATATTGAAATACAGGCGTCTTAACAACTACACCACAGATGTGGTGATCGAGACCATAACTTATCTTATAACGCATCGTTTACACGATAGAAAAACTAAACACACGTCTTGCGTTGACCAGATTCATGTAAAAAATTAAGTGTTTTGAATTTTTTGTCGAATGATGAGGATGTTTCAGCACGACGACCTTCGTGGTCTAGTTGGCAAGACGTTTGACTACCATCCTGGAGTTTCGGATTCAATTTCTGATGGCAGAAAATCGAAAAGGTTACAGTCTGGTAAAAGAGGTACTAAAACTCAGATGCGCTCGACGTGTCCGTGTATTGTTACGTATTTACATGCAGTAATATTGCTAACACGTAGAATTATGAACAATGAATTCTTTGCCTATTTTAGTGATTTAGTATATTGATTCATAGAACCTAAGATATTATAGTCTTCGGGTCACAATTAAAATTATAATTGAAGCATCATAAGTTAAAATTAAAAGGTATCGGGTAAGTTAAAAGGGATCGTACGAATGAATGAACGTTTCGGCATTTAATTAACATTTATTTGGCTTAATTAATTAAATTTAGGAACCATAATTACTTAATTTCCCCTAGAATATGGCATTTAGAAGCTGGCTCAAATAAATTCCCGATTCCTATTGGGAAACATATATATATTAAGGACTGGGTTTTTGTAAATCTATTTATTCTGGTATGTCTGATTCGCATATTTCGACACTGTAGTTTGTTTCTAATGCAACTTTTAGCCTATGTGTTAGTCATATATATTATAATATTTGCCCAATTAAAAAAAATCTACATTGACTCGATGTATGGGGACATGTCATGATATGTGGGGAAGTGTCATAATATGTGGGGAAGTACCTAATCTAATGGCTGCCACCACATCTCCTATCCATACACTCAATTTATATATATTTATTTTGTGATATTTTTATTCTGTGAATAACAGTCGAATCAAATCCCGAGTTAAAGCGCTCTTCAAGAGTGATTTCAAAATGATGATATACATTCTCCTTTTATTATAATTATATAAGGTGTTAACATAAGTTGTGTCCGTTTTTTTCCAATTTAAAAATGAGCACCAAAAATAAAACAAAATGGTTAAGGTTATACGTAATTCGAAAGAAAATTTTCTGCTCTACAAGGTATTGTTGATTTAAGATGGCAGTATACAGTCATGTGACTACGATTCATCTACTCAACCAATTATACGGTGGTTTGAAGGGGATCATTCATGAATAATACGGTTTAAGCGGTTCTCATCGAAGTCCACTGGTCGTCCGGAACGCTCCATGTCTTTCTCGATTGAACGCGAACAGAAGGAGGTGTCGAAAATGCTCACTTTCGTCTACTTGACATTCTATTTTGAAGGCTTGTAATCAAATCAAATAATATATGTAACGTAAAAGCAAACACAATACCTTGTAGAGCAGAAAATTTTCTTTCGAATGACGTATAACCTTTACCATTTTGTTTTACTTTTGGTGCACATTTTTAAATTTGGAAAAAACGGACACAACTTATGTTAACACCCAATATATTAATAATACCCTTTTTTAGACATCCTCGTTACATTTCTTAATTCACATACTATCTCTATTGTATAATATCCTTAACTATCTCACCGCCTCCTCTTATCTCACCGAAAATTTTTAACGTCTTTCCGATCATGGACTTACGCTATGCTCAAACAGAAATTGTTTATTAGTCTTCCCAGTTCATCCTTTATTGTCCACGCAGTGAGACTTCTGAATCAGTTACAAACACATATTAGACTCGCTCCGCCCTTGGCATGCTTTAAGAAGTGACTGAAAAAGTCTTAATTTCTAATCAATAATATAACGTGTTTCATTCAAGAAATTGATTTAATAAAAATAACTTTGGTAGATTGTACAATGAACAAAGAAAGACATAAAGCTTAGAAAATTGTATTTTAAAATTTAATACATATAATAAAATTTAAAGATTTATTTAGTTTATTTTTCGAAGAAGATCGAAATTTACTTTATTTTTTTATGAGTCGATGTTACGTAGTGACGAAGAAGGAACTGCCGAAAGAGAGTCCTCCTGATTGTGAAAATAATAGTAGTGATGATGGACTTAAGGTCCGACATCAAACCGAAGGAAAGTGACTTGCAGCGCAGTAACATTTTTCTTTCGACGTAGCCAGTTGGCAGTACTTGCACAGGAAATTTCAAATGCAACAAAACCATCATTTGACACCACTAGATCGAAGTAGCCAATTGACCTGATGAACTGATGATGTTCCCTTTGGAAATTACTGACTCGATTATCAACGTACTACCACAGAATGTGCTCTGCGGATTGATCCAGATGGCCGCAAAGATTTCAACAGTGCGATGAGACAAGGACTAAAGCTAAAGAGTTTACTATTAAAGCTTTATTCTGATGTCTTTATTTTACATTATTTCATACATAGACACTATAATTTTTTTCACGCATCTCCATAATATTAATCTTAATTTAAACATTCTTCTGCCAAGTTCAAAATTCACTTTCATACGTCAAGGTAGGCACCAACACACTTTTATGTATTGTCATAAACCATTGTCTTATATAAAAATATATGAAGATTTAAAAATAAATAAGTTACACTCCTCAAAAATCTGGGGATGGCAGCTATCCACACTTTTTTATATGCTAAACTTAATTACATAACATAAATACAGAATCTTTGTATAATTCTGTCTTTTGGTAACGAAGAAATTAATGAACATTAAAAAAGCCCTCAGTAACATCCCAATATTGAGTACTAATTTGCCCAAAGCAACCTTAATTTGATTTTAGTCTGCCTATGACCTGCCTTTGACAAGAAATTTCAATAATTATCCACCAGACTCTGAAACAAGTTTAATCTCTATCATTAAATTTTCAAGGAACAATATTTTGATCTGAGAATTTATTAAAATTATGTTTCGACGAAATTTTGGGCGAAGTTGATACCACTATTAAAGTGATATTTTGTATAGGAAAATTTTATTAAGTGAATTTTAAAATAGACTCTCCTGTTTCACATCGTCTAAGGAATTTTGGGCGGGGAGAATAACACTATACAAGTGATATTTTGTACAAGAAAATTTTACTAAGTAAAATTTCAAATCTCTCTCTCTCTGTGGTTGCAGTCCTAAGACTGGTTTGCAGCAATTTCAACTCTTCTCCTCCATTCCTCCCTGTCCTGTGCGGCTCTTTTGAAATCTGTATATGTTGAGCAGCGCACGTCCACCAACAGGTCCTCCAGGTACTCTCGGCGTGGGCGTCCCCTAGAGTTTGTCCCCTCGGTCATACCCTCCATTATGGCATGCAAAAGGCCCTCTTGTCGTATTATATGACCGATCCATCTTGCACGCCTTTCGGACAAGATCCTGAGCAGGTGCCTTCCTCCTTCGATTCGTTGGAGAACCTCTTCATTCGTGATGTGGTCTCTCCAGGAAATTCCTAATAGTCTTCTATAGGACCACATCTCAAAAGCCTCTAGTCTCCGTCTATCTCTTTCGGATAGGCACCATGTCTCGCAGCCGTACATCAAGATACTCCATACATAGGTCTTGATGAGCAGTATTCTCAGTTTTCAAATAGGCTATCCTTTTTCACATCGTCTAAGAAAACTTCAGTAGGAGGCAATTAAACTATCGAAGGGGTATTTTTTACACGAAAAAATATTAAGTGAATTTTAAAATACACACTTTATACACATTGTCTAAGGACATTTTGGGCAAAGTTAACAACATTATTCAAGTGATATTTTATGTAGGTATATTTTATTTAGTGAATTTTAAAGTATACTCTTGTTTCACGTCGTCTAAGGAAATTTTGGGTGGAGACAATAACACTACTTAAGTGGTGTTATTGTAATTAGCTAACGGAATTTTAAAATAGACTCTTTATTCACATGTCTAAGCGAATTTCGGACGGAGTTAATAACTCTATGCAAGTGATATTAGTTGTATGTAAATTTTTAAGTACCCGTATACTTCAGTTTTACGTCGTCTAAATACGTTCCGAGCGAAGACAATAACACTATTGAAGTGATATTTTGTATTTTTTTTAAATAGACTACAATTTTACGTCGTCTAAGGAAGCTTTGGTTGGAGGCATTGACAGTTTTGAAGTGGTAATTTTCACAGAAAATTTTTACTGAGGTGATTAAAAAACCACTTCCCTGAGTCACACCGTCAAAAGAAACTTCAGGTGGCGGCAATAATACTACTGAAGTGATATTTTGTAGAAGAAAATCTTATAAAGAGAATTTTAAAATTTGTTTAATACTACTGAAGTGATATTTTGAAGAAAATCTTATAAAGGGAATTTTAAAAGTGTTTCAAGTCACCCAAGGAAATTTGGGTTCAGAACAATAATTAAGTGATATTTTGTACAGTGACTCCTGTTGCAATGGAGAGTACACCAAAAATAGGGACTTCTTTGAAATCCTTTGTAATCCGCTTTAATATGCAATAAATTATAAACTGTCTGTATACTACACCACGAAAGTTTGCAAAAGGTTGATAAGGAATATGCTTATGTAAAGCGATCATCGGTATGATCATCGGTAGGTTTATTTTGCTGCAGTCGATCATCAGGTATAGTGTTATATAGTGCTGTTTTTTTGTGTTGCTTAGTAGCGCTACAATAATTTACGATAAGCATCATGGAGCTACAAGTATATAAACTTTGAAGTATAATGGTCTGAGTAAAACCAGACTAGAAGTGAATCCGCAAAAAATCAAATCTGTAGCGCCAGCTTCCTAAGTGTGAATGCTAACCGTTAGACCACGGCCATTGACAAGTTTAAATACGTTAATATTTATTTATTTATGTTCGCGACACATAAAAATATGTATTTATATGCACACGACAAAGGTAAACAGTTAAGTAATTCATGGAAATAATGACAGCATATCTTAAAAGAAAATCTGAGAAATTTATTTCTCATCTGGCAAAAGTTTCTTTTGAAATGAAAAAAAATGTACTAACGCGATATAAATGGGAGAATTTCTAATTTTCCGATAAGGAAATTGGCCAAGTTATTGTTATTGACGCTTTTGATGTTTTCTTTTGATTTTCATGACATAACATTAATTATATATATTTCTGTAACCTGCCGCCATGTTTTCTTTCAAGTGTTGCCTTGAGCCGGAATAAACAATATTTCTTTCATTGTTTTCTATATCTATTTTTGATCCATTGACAAGTGTGTTGTAATTGAAATACAATTTAGTATTTTAAATACAAATTTAACTTCAAACGAAACTAAGTCAATAGGGCACTTAAACCTACTAAGATGATATAGTCCACAAGTGTATTTTAGTGCCAAATTTAATCCATGGGAGTGAAACGTGGACGTGGAAATAAATTGAAAGGATACGAATAAATGCTGTAGAAATGTTGCGTCATATGAATGTGAAAAAGGTAAAAGTTGTGTATTTGGATAGAAAGTTTTAGAGATCTGTTCTTACTGACTACCCCGCAGGTAACAGTGCGGAGATGATATGTATCTATTGTGTATAACGCAAACAAATGTGTATCAAAAATCTTTGTAAATTATGATTTTACTATATTATTATCCTTTTCCGAGTCCTTCGTCCGGCAAACCAAATAATAATTAATCTAAATATAATGTGAATGATGTAAGATCGAGGTCTTCTTTAATGGAAATAAAGGTTGGCTTGTGTTGAAATGTATCACCGTTGTTTGAAATAAGTTTGATTGTCAAAGATATCATAAAAGGAGCTCGAAACTTGAGATTGGTCAATTTAAACGTAAATCTAATCATTACCGAGCTTTAGATTGAAACTGGAAACTTAAAAAAATGGTTTAAATTTGTTTATTCTCTTGAAAGGGAACTGTTTTTAAGACCCGATTAAAATCAAGACAATCTTCTCCTGTGCCCGGCTTATTTTTGAGGAATTTCGATCTTTGTGAAGGGTAAAACTAAAATTGCTGCTTCATAGTAAATATTAGGAATATTGTAATGAAACATTATATATTTGTTTAAAATACTTTGATAATTTAGTTTTGTATGGTAACAACACACATTATCTTTGTGGTGTGCTACGTCATACTCCTTACACATGTACTGGATCTCAATTATCTTCTTGTACTCTTGCACATACTCGTACTTTGAAAGTTCTGCCAGGTTTTTAATGTATACTTAAGATATTGTAGCACCGTTCCTGTGACAGTTCACAAATTTGCCCTAGGGATGGGGTATTTGATAATTGGATTTTCGATTTTTTATACCTAAAATTAAATGTTCGTAATTAGTGTTAATTCATAGTGGATCTTGGCCTATTTAAAGATAGATACAAATCATACAATACATTAGAAAGTCAGCATAGTGATAATTAGGAATTAAAACGTCAGTTTAGAGAAAAAAAAATCAGTTTATAAAAAAATTATTCGATTTGTAAAAAAAAAACGATTTTACCTCATCCCTTTGAGACATGACGTTTCAAACGTCACAGGAACCATCCTACATTTTCCCAAGTATAATTCATTTCAACATAAGTTTGTTTTTCTTCTTTGACAATCTGTTAGGAGGATTTTGCAAATTATTTAATCTATTTGGACCCGGAGAACGTAGTTGCTCTTTAGATTCAAACGTCTTTTTTAAAAGTCTGACACTTCACTGCACTCTGATGACACAACGTCAAAATCTTCACCATAAAACAATTCAATTTTATTGCAATTTGTTTTATCAAACACTGTTTATTCCATTTTTGTAACGGTATAACCCTAACAGTTTCATGGGCTTCCCCTCATCATCAGGGGAGCACAATATAGACCGTGTTTGTGCTCCCCTGCTGATGAGGTAAAAGCCTTGAAATCAGTAAGGTTATACCGTTACAAAAAGTGGTATAAACAGTGTTTAATAAAACAAATTACAATGCCTTTTAACCTCCACAATGTTAATGCCCTAACTATAAATAATATATAAAATAAATATAATAATTCAATTTTAATTGTCTAGCGTATTGCCCATATCTGAAATCAGGAGACAATTGTTTAGAGAACAAACTGTTTGAAAACATATTTGCTAGATTCCAGTAAAATGTCATTTTTTAAGAAAAGGTATCAAACACGGGATAGGGATACAAAGTGTTAAAATGTCAATTAATATAGAATGAATTTAAATATGACTGTCAAAAATTTACGATTTTTTTATTTTGAATATTAAGAGCCTTAGACGAGGGTAATTTTTTTTAATGTCGTCGTTGCCGGGCCTCGTAGTCGAGGATTCCCTCGCCACTCAAACGCCAGTCTTGAACCATTCTCCCACGTCGATCGTGTGATCTTCTGTGAGAGAACATCCCGATCCTGGATGCGCACTCCCTCCCGCAAATGTCACAGATATGTATGTTAAGTCTGGAAAGCTCTTGCATACGATATGGTGGTGACTTACGTATGATCTAGAGTGGTGGGTAAGGGTTGATGAATTAAGATATCTGGCTCCGAGCATTTTCTTCCACAGTTGTGCCGAGTGAACTAACGAAGATGTGTAAAATGTGGTGAAATGTGTTGGTATGCAAAGGAGTATCTCATAGTTTGATCGAAGAGAACGTCCGTGTTCTGAAAGAAACTGGAATTTTTCGCGAAGACTTTTACTTTGCTGCCCGATTTTGAACCATTGAAACCATTTCGGAAACACTGACACGTGGTCATGCTTTCTTAAATTAAAAATTTAAAACGGTTAAAAATGAATTGGATGCAAACGTTTTGGAGTCTCCAATTTATCCAACATCTCGTCATTGACATCCAAATAACACATGCCATAGTAATCAAGTAATGGAAGCATAATATATTGGGATATTAGTATTTAATTCAAACTTCGAAATTCTTTAATGTATTGAAAACGAAATTTTCATTAAATGAAAATTTGTTTCTATTTTATATTTGTTCTCCAATGTGCATCCGAACCCCGTTTCAGTTTTAAATCTTTATCTCAGTAGGGATGTAAATCAATTCCAAGAAGATATTTTAGCAAGATTTCAGTGTTTTCAGGATTCTGGGGAGGTAAGATATAGTAAAATCTGTACAATAAATTATGTTCTTGATATAAAACCCTGTCTTTACATTTTATACTCCAGAAAATAAGGAAAATAGGTAAGAAGCTCACAATTGAAAACAATTTGGTAATGCCTTCATTCATCGAAACAGATAACGTATTTAAATTTAATACGTAACATATTTATGAGTGTACGACTACAAAGCTTGAATATGATTAATTAATTAATATTTGAATTTGACTTTTAAACTATATATATTTAGATGATATGTTGTTTAACTTTTTACACGATATTTTTGAAATCTCCATTAACACAAGTGCGGTTTCTACCTTTGACTATACCTGTAGTGTTTCTTCTAGATATAATGGGATACTACCTTATAAGCCTAAGGAGGGATGTAAGGGTCTCTTCTAATATATACATGTAAGCTGCTGACGGAAGCAAAATCTAATGCCCTAATTTAACTATGTTGAAAAATATATGGGTTTAAGTTCCTGGCAAGTATTCGAGGTACAGAAATATTTATCTTTTTAGACTGACAATAAGTGGAACTAACTTGCTAAGTGCTTTTTCTTTGTTACGCCGGTTATATATATACATTTACATGCAAAATATAGATTTACATTCTGCTCAATGCATCAAAATCTTGAAAAAAAGACATGATAATTAGTTTATGTACTCTATCAACTATAGTTTCAGACGTTTCACTCCAGCCGATCAAACCACAATCATCACCCTTAAGTTCATATTTATCCATAATTAAAAAAAAACGTTCTGCTTTGTTGAATTATACATTGTCATCTCTTGTGTTCTTTTCAGTGCACGCATTTCTTATAATTTATTTTGCTCCTTTCAGTCTTTTCCACGTTCACGTTTCACTCTCATACATCTATGTAAGATGAAGAGGAACACTCTAAGATGGCTAAGGCGTATGAATAAAGAATGTCTAATTTATTAAACATATCATACACATTTGAGTAGAAGGTGTAGAAGAGAATGACCTGGAATGTTGTGACTGGATCAAGTGATATTTTTAAGGAAAGAAATGTACAAGAAAGTCGGAGAAGTCGTAAGAGTTGTATAAAAATTTGTATGGATGTGGAAGAAGCAAAGGATGTCTGTCAAGATAGAAACGACTGGCACCCTACCCTCTCTGCCTATCCCGACAGAGAAATGACGAAATGTTATGGACGTATTAAATATTATACATATATTCGTTTGACCAAATATTCTGAACTATTTTTAATACATGCACCAGTTTTCTTATTTGTTTATTCAAATTGTCAATGTGAGAGTCCTATGTCATAAAGCAATCGTTCATTTTCATCTTATCTCAATCCACGTGTAAAATAATTATCTTTCACATTGAAATCGAGAGTTAGAACAGCTCATGTTATGAATCAACATGTGGCTCTGGTTTCCAGGTTGCCTTGTTCCAGGTGCGCTGAAACGAATATAATTTTATTTATCCAACGATTATTTTGTTACCGCCAAATTCTACATTTCATTAAATAACATTGCAGTATCAAGTGGAGATGTTAAGAGATACCAACCCACATCCAAGCCTTATTGATTATGATTAATGTAAATAACATTGCAGTATCATGTGGAGATGTTAAGAGATCCAAACCCACATCCAAACCTTATTGATTATTATTAATGTAAATGATAAATAATCCAGGCCCTAATAAGCTCCCTTGTGGAACCCCGAAATTAATTTCACAATCGGTGCTATGAGTATGATTAATTATTCTGATGTATAATTTATGATAGTTTACTAGCTTCCAGACAATTTCGTGAGTTGTCTAGTTATAAATATTTTTTCCCCTTAATTTTATTATTTGTAAAACACTATTTGAAAGATTAAAGTTGATTCATTTTGCTTTCAATATTCTTTTTAGATTTAAAGTCCAAAATTAAAAAAAAAAAATAACAGGTTACTTTTTTAAAAACTTACTTATTCTCCAGTTTAAAAAAAAATTGTATCCGCAGCATTGTTACGAAGTAATGAATAATAATAAAGAAAATCACGAAGCCTTTAAAGGCTTAATTCGTTAAATATCACATTATAGACTCACGGGATATAAGCTCATCATCAAAAATGTTTAGATTCGCAGTTCAAACGTAATCTCGGCAGGGCGATAAAGGAATAGGTTTAAAAGCCGTTATTTCCCTCCGAATAGCCTTTTTTATTGTTAATTATCTAAGTAAATACGTGGAAATGGATTCCGTGAGCCAATTCATAGCTTTCATGTTTTAAAATCAGTGCGGTTAGAGTAATTATTGGTTTCGATGTTACAGGCTATTTATTTTTGGAATAGAATCATATATCACAGGTCATGACGAATACACGTACCTTATATTTTTGAAATAGACTCATATATCACAGGTCATGACGAATACACGTACCTTATATTCGGCATATTGCTGACTTGAATACATCATGTACGTAATAATAGACTTCTTTAAATATAGGTACTTAGCAATATGTAGCAGCGTTTATGTAACAAATACCAAAAAAGGTTTTTAAACTCTAACGGTTGGATTCTTAAATGAAATATGAATAATTGAAAATTTTCGGATGACAACATTTGGTGAAATTCAATTGTTTAATAAATCAAAATTTTTATTTTTTTATTTAGTCTCTGTTACTGATTTGTTTCAACAAATATCCCAAGAGTGGACAAATTTGGCGCATTTTAAAATATTTACATATGCACTTTTCATTGATTGACAGAAAAATGTGTGATATATTATCGTTTTTTATTAATTTGTTAGATTAAAAAAGGAACGAACGTTTAATGTAATTTACAGCAACGTTTATAAAACAAAAGATAAAGCATTAACATCTTTAAAAAACAACATATTCCGGAATATATATTTTCTACAAAATATGAGGCATGAAAATACCAATGTCTAAAACGAAACCGTCTATGTCTAAAGTAAAACAATATTAAAATGTATTTTTTTTATATTGATAAAAAAATAATCAACAATAAAAACTTTTTTTGATATTGATAAAAAATAATCAACAACAATTGATAAAAAATAATCAACAACTGACGACCTATATGCCCCAGCTGGTAAGGCGCCTATCTTTAGACTAAATGAATGAAGACTTTAGACTAAATGAATAAAAAAAATCAAACAATACATAAGACTGCAAAGTAAGTACAGTACACACTCTCACAACTTTGCCAAAAATCGACTATTGTATACCCTTCCAAAGGTGGACAGTTTAGTTCAAGCCCGCCATCACCCACGTTGTTATGGAGGACAAAATAAGTTCCCATCCAAGGCGATCTACACTCGAAGATCGAAATCTTCTTTATATTTATGAGCGCGATGTCACATAGTGACAATTATAAAACTGCCCTGAGGGTCTCTTCCAGTGGCAATATACCTGAGTGTAAAAGGAATAGTAGTGACGACGGACTTAAGGTCCGACATCACATGGCGATATCCAATAGCGCCCACCATGGACCACCAATCAGTATCCTCCTGGCATCTGAGAGCCAAATTCTGTGCACCCAGCATCTGGCTTCATAGCACACAATTGCCAAAAATACTGCACTAGCACACAATTTCCAAAGGTGGACAGTCTGCACTACATCAAACTATATATTAATCGATTAATTGAAATCAAAATATAAAGGACGGAATAAGAAATCTGTAGATTCACACAACTCCTTCCGCACAGGGTAAAATATTAACATCAATTAAAAATCTGTTTAAAAAAGTTCCCAAGAAAGGCAAATGCAGAGGACATATTGGTATGTTATGTGCCAAGACACTCTCGTTGGTAAGTCTAATGCACCACGAACCTTTTGAAAAATGTGCTAACCTCAGCTGCATCTCTCCATAGTAGGAGCTTCTTCATCTATATCTTCAAAACTTTAAAATTACGTATTGTTAATGACGATAAATGTCAGATTAAATTATAAGTCAGTTATGTTGTCTAATGAACAGTTTTGACCATATCACTCACAGGAATTTCCATTTTTTAATAAGAGTATTTGAACTTACAAGTATTAAATGCAATTTTCCTTTATGAAGTAAAGTTTCATTAAGTTCTAGAAAATATGTTCTTTGAAAACTGGTAAAAATTAATTCTATATTTCATTTTTTACATCTCACTTTATTCTTCGGAGGTGTCGGAGGGCGTTGAAAAGTTTTACGAGATAAGATTTTTCTATCAAACTTCAAATACGTCTTGTGTGAGAATAAAATTAAAATGAACTTTCGATTTCAAAAATATATTTCAACTAATCAAATGTTATTACACAGTCGTTCATCAGTAAGTTGTATTCTTTTAGTGATAAATCTATTGATATATTAATTAAATTAGATGCCCAGCGTGCTTGATCAACAAATCTGGGTTGAAAGATTTTGCTATTTGAGAAGCACGTTCTCGGTTGGCGAAAAGGTTAAAAGAAATATTGAGTTGCAAGTACAACAGATAACAAATTCAATGGGGCAATAAAGCACATATATTCAAATCAAGAAATATCAAGATCTGCCAAAACGTTTCTAAATAGTGTATAAGTGTCAATACTGATGCATGGGAGGAAAAGGTGGACGTAGCAAATTAGTGGAAATACGCAGTGAGAAGAATATCTGGTGTGTCAATGTATGACAGAATAAGAAATATCATTATAAGGATTAATGTTGGCTGGAAATTGACGCGTTAAGTTGAGTAAAAAGAGCACGTTGTGTTTTACACATGTTGAACGGAAGGGTGACGAAAGATGGATTAAACAATTTTACAATGCAAACATGAGTGGAAGACGATTTAAGATGACTAAGAAAATTATAATTGAACCAAGTGATTGAAATTATGAAAGAAGAAAAAATAGTGAAATCGTAGAAGTGTTATGAGAAGGTGTATGGATGTAGAGGAGTTTGGTGATCTTCCTATCAGACAACCCCCACAGGGAAACTACGTATTATTATGTATGTCCCGGGTTGAATTCCTGACAGAGTCACTTCTGGGATAGTTTTCAGGTCATCTTAATTTATGTACTGGTATCTGCCTGAAAAACGCTTCGAGCACTTTAGAATTAATAGGTTACCTTATTTTTTTTAGAACAATGAAGTCATCGTCAGTGGTATTATATTTAACGTAGTTCCAAAGTAATTTTACTCAACCCAACATCGTCAGTGGTATTATATTTAACGTAGTTCCAAAGTAATTTTACTCAACCCAACATCGTCAGTGGTATTATATTTAACGTAGTTCCAAAGTAATTTTACTCAACCCAACATCGTCAGTGGTATTATATTTAACGTAGTTCCAAAGTAATTTTACTCAACCCAACATCGTCAGTGGTATTATATTTAACGTAGTTCCAAAGTAATTTTACTCAACCCAACATCGTCAGTGGTATTATATTTAACGTAGTTCCAAAGTAATTTTACTCAACCCGACATCATCATATCTTCTATTATGTGTACTTTGTACACAGTACACGTGGTCACCAATTCCATCCAATCAGAAATATATTTAATGAAGCCTTAAGTGAAAACTAGACTGGAACCTTTTTAAAAAATATCTGGGAATCAACAGAATTTAAGCCCATAACCTGTGGATAAGAACACGGGTGTCTTACTAACTAGGCCACGGACGCCGTCTAGAAGGCTTCTTCGCGGTTAATAGAAGCTCTAGACGGGAATAAGAAATAATTTTTGTTTAACTTCGATACATTGAAAATGATACAAGTACACGGTTGTCCGGAAAGTAGTATCGATTTGAAGAATAGATGTCGTTAGGACAAAAAAAATATTTAAAAATGTTATCGTTTAGTTATTTTTTTCGGCCATTGTATATCGAAATTCTTGAGTGGTCATTTGGAAGATGGAACAAAATATGTAACTTGACTTGATGTTATTTTCCTACCGTAAAAGAAAAAAAATCAACGAAAATCAAAACGAAAAGATATATACTCATACAGTGTATGGCGACGATGCAGAAAACTACGTCACATGCGGTTTTAAAAAAAACGTAATAAATAAATAAATATAGGTTCATTGATGGCAATATAGTATGTACATAATATATTTAGATCCACTTCAAAAACACATAAATGGCCGAAAACATATTTAAAAAAGAAGCTATTAAAAAGTCTGGGCTCATTGAATAACATCCCCCTGGCCAAGATACACCCCACCAATATAGGGCGAGCCCAGCCGCGAGAACACCAGATGTTTTTCAGTCCACATCCTTAAACAAGACACTAAAAGGTCCGGGCTCATCCCACAACATTCCCCCGGCCGAGATACACCCCACTAATCTAGAGTGAGTACGACCGCAAGGACAGCTTTCAGCCCACACCCTTGTATTCGTACATATGGAATAACAAAACAAAACAAAAATTAATATATGGCAGAAAATAAAAATCACTCGAAAATGGTGTAAGCTCTGGCACGCCAATTACCACTGATGACGACAACCAAATAAAGACTTTGGTCGAGAATAATCAGTGTTGCACGATACTGAAAATATTGAAAATCAATGTGCACAAGCATAGGGTACTATTTTGCGTTTGAATTTGATCTAAACATATGAAATGCTTCCGTACAGCCTATTCCTGGTGCGCTGTAAAGTAAAATTCTGAAATAACGTACGGTAGACGAATGAACTTTTATTTACCTGCCAGAAGAAATAATTTTGCGAGAAAATAGCACATAAAATGATCAAAGCTATTCCGCTGATTGGATTTTCTCCACGTTAAAGTCGCTTTTTGAAAAATTGATTTGATTTTGCTAAAGGGAACCTAGTCAGTTCGTGTTACGGGAGCTTTTATTGAAGCATAATTGCTTTTATATGGGAGGAAATGTTATTTTCAATTCAAAGTGTTTATTAAGAAGATGGTTTTTAATTAACACGTGCAAATTGCAGAAATAATATTCAGTGTATCAGACCTGGGAAAATTGCGGTCTATATGCGGCCCGTTACTTTTTTTTAAAAGGCTCGCAAGATATATTGTAATTAACTATGAACAAAAATAAATTTTGTAAATGGTACCTATTGGAGTTGGCAAAATAAGGGAACAATACAGGGGGAAAATAATACCTTGATAGTTATTGATGACCTTCATGGCTTAGTAAGTTCGATGACTGTCTTCCAGCCTGAGGGCTACGGGTTCGATCCCCACTGGTATCTGATATTTTAAGAGTTGTAGTCTGATTTTTACTTACCGCCTCTTTAAAAATCTTTCTTGCTGACTGATAGAGATCACCAAATAGTTATAACCCTCCAAGTTGTATTGCACGTAACGAAAATATAATATAATATTATTATGCCATCAATTCCCAAGCATAGCGAAGAAACAACATATTTCACTGTAGTTATAAACAATACGAAATTTTTTATATGGTCTTTTACAGTAGCTGTGTTGAAGAAGCTAGAATCCTTAAAAATATGATGTTATCGGAGAATCTTATTTATAATTTGTTTTATCAAACACTGTTTATTCCACTGTATGTAACGGTATAACCCTACCGGTTTCAAGGTTTTCACCTCATCATCAGGGGAGTACAAACAAGACAGTCTTGTTTATGCTCCCTGATAATGATGTGAACACCTTGAAACCGGCAGGGTTATACCGTTACATAAAGTGGAATAAACAGTGTTTGATAAAACAAATTACAACGTCTTTACACCTCTACAATGTTAATTGCCTTAACTTTATAATAACTTAACTATCTTAAAAGTATAATCTGTAACATGAAATTTTTTAGATGTGCTTCAGAATAATAGAGAGGAAAAGAGATAAAAAAAAAAAGGAAGCGATTGTTAGGTAGGAAGATGCTCTCCAACTAGAATTTGATGGGCCTTGAAATTGAAGAGTGGTTTCATTTGGTGAGGAACCCGAAATTTGGAACTGTGGTGGATGTCGTCTGTGGTTTTAAATCAACCATGTCCAAATTACGGCCCGCGAACCAGGTTTTGTAACCCGCGTAGGTATACAGCGTCATGTCACTCGTCATAAACATCCATGGGTTAGTTAATTAAATACAACGAAGATTTTAATGTCTTCGAGACATGGGAAACATTTTATCAATCATTCGCAACCCCTTGTTTTCCAATGTTAATTCTACTCCAATAAATATTCAACTAGAATAAAATGATTTGCAATGCGACGATGTTCGCGTTGAAATAAACGGTAAATAAAATATATCTCACTTGAATAAAAATCTTAACACAGAAATATACGAGTATATTAATTTCCAAGAATAAGTAATGAAAATGCTTGTCATATTTAGTTCAATTTATATATGCGAACAAACTTTCTTAGTAATGAATATCCATTAAAAGCCAACAAGATCAAGATTAACCCTTCAGAAGCGATATTAAGGATGTCGAAAAGCTTGGTTTGGGAAAAATATGTATGATACAAAGCAGCTTAATATTTTTCACTGATTATTTTTTTACTTGATAGCAATTTATTTTAATTATAGCACTTGAAAGTGTAATTACTGATTGATAATACATATATAAATCGTTCAATTAAATTGAAGTATTTTTCTTCTGTCAGACAGAATATTTCCAGTCCAGGTGACAGCTTAGCCATATCTGTTCTAGATAATGAAGAACATTACCTGTATACTGGTAAAGCAACAGAAGAAGAAATTCTACTTTTTACTGTAATGTACGAGTAGATGGCATCATCATGCAATGTTACACAATTACGTGATGATCCCATCTACGTTTGTTACATCTCTCCAGCTTCTTCCGCGCATCTTAGTTTCAAGTACTGAAAAGTATTACTTTACTGTCCCCGCTTTATTTAAAATTTACCAATAGATTATGTAAGCATTAATTTTTGTGGAAATGTTCACTAAGTACATATTGTTTAAATTTGTTTTTATTATATTTACAGTATTTCAAAACTTTTTAAGAGAAAGCTAGAAATTTATATGATATTTATTAACATATTTTGATCCCATTAAGTAACAGTTCCTCTTTTACCTTGCCTTATTTAATCCATTTGAAGTCAGCTGCTTAGACCTTTTTTATTCATATCTCTCGATCTTGCTTATCATTCGGGGATCCTCCTCCACTTTCTTGTATAGGCTTTTCTGGGTCTCCTTCTGCGTCTATTTGGGAGTTCTCAATTCATGGCTGTCTTTAGCATAGACCCTTCATCTCGCCGTTGCATGTGCCTATACGCACATCGTGCTTCCCGGGCTCTATCTACTAATAGTGCCACTTTAATTCGTTCATTTTGAATCTTAATTAACCTAGTGACATCAAGTAGCAGTTGTTCTTTATAAATATCTTTAAAATTATAGAGCTAGTAGGAACATTTTAATTTCAACCCCTTTTAAATAAAAAAATCCTGAAATGTAAACCTTCATGAATCTAATTGACTACATTTTCACGTTAATCTGATATTTACATAGATTCGTGTGTGAACGAACTGTAGAGGTTAATGAGTGGCATACAAATGTCGAATGGGAATGTGTGCGGATTGCTGTATGCTGATGACATGGCAGCGTTACCCGTGAATGTGGATGAATTATACTGATATGTAAATTTAAGAAATATGTAAAGAGAAAGATCTGAGAATGAATGTTGCAAAATCCAAAGCCAATGTGATTAAAAAGTTTGACAGGAAAAGTAAATACGATATATAAGTTGAGTAATAAAAGATTAGAGCGATTTGAAGAATTCTGTCATTTAAGTAGCATTTTCTCAGATGAAAAACGAGGGCTGTAGAACGGCGTGTAACGATAGGAAATAAAGTGAATGTGGAACTTGAACATAATATTGTATTCTTGAACCGCACAGTATCAAAATCTGTCAAGATGATAGTCTACAACAGTATTTTAGTACCAACCTTGATGTATGAAAGTGAAACGTTTACGTGTAACACGGCTGAAAATAGCCAAATAAGTGTTGTAGAAATGCATGCATTTAGAAAAATATATGGGGGGACTATGTATGACAATACGGAATGAAATGATTAAGGATGAGTCTCAACTTAATGCTGATGTGATGAGCAAGATGAAAGAGACTACTCTGAGATGGTTTGGGCACGTGAAAAGAATGAATAAAGAGAAGTATACAGTGCAAATGCGAGTGGAAGGTGTGGTAGACCAAGGAAAGTATGGTTGAATCAAGTGTACAACGTTTTGCAAGAAGGAAAGGTAAAAGGTTAGAGAAATCATATAAGCTACATGGATTTACAAGAGGCGAAAATGTATATCGCGATAGGATAGTCTGGCGCTCTCTCTTTTCTGCCTACCGAGATAGAGAGACGGCGTGATGGTATATACGAGTACGTTAAGATGAAAAATAAAAGTAACATGAAATATTTTTTTCTCATTAGTGCTTCATTGGCGAATGAATCTATGTTGCATGATATCGAATTGATGCTGCATTTTACGATTACCAAGTTGTCTGCTCCACGAATGAAGATCTTCTTTACTATTTGTCGTTCCTTTTTGTGCGCACATACAAATCGCTAAACTTCCGTGAACCTTCTCTCTTATCGATCTTCAATCTTGTTCTAAAACGTTTGATGTTTCGTGATTAAAATCAGAGCACCTTCTAGTCCTCCTATGATCCTGATTCTTTATTCATCCAACATGTTTTATCTATTTTCACTTTGTTTTACTTATTTCGTGATTAAAATCAGAACACATCCTAATCCTCCTATGATTCTTTATTCTTGCAATGTGTTTTATCTATTTTTACTTTGTTTTATTTAATTCGTGATTAAAATCAGAACACATCCTAATCCTCCTATGATCCTTTATTCTTGCAATGTGTTTTATCTATTTTCCCTTTGTTTTATTTAATTCGTGATTAAAATCAGAACACATCCTAATCCTCCTATGATCCTCTATTCTTGCAATGTGTTTTATCTATTTTCCCTTTGTTTTATTTAATTCGTGATTAAAATCAGAACACATCCTAATCCTCCTATGATCCTCTATTCTTGCAATGTGTTTTATCTATTTTCACTTTGTTTTATTTAATTCGTGATTAAAATCAGAACACATCCTAATCCTCCTATGACACTTTATTCTTGCAATGTGTTTTATCTATTTTCACTTTGTTTTATTTAATTCGTGATTAAAATCAGAACACATCCTAATCCTCCTATGATCCTCTATTCTTGCAATGTGTTTTATCTATTTTCACTTTGTTTTACTTAATTCGTGATTAAAATCAGAACACATCCTAATCTTCCTATGATCGTCTATTCTTGCATTGTGTTTTATCTATTTTCACTTTGTTATATTTAATTCGTGATTAAAATCAGAACACATCCTAATCCTTCTATGATTCTTTATTCTTGCAATGTGTTTTATTTATTTTCACTATGTTTTATTTAATTCGTGATTAAAATCAGAACACATCCTAATCCCCCTATGATCCTTTATTCTTGCAATGTGTTTTATCTATTTACACTTTGTTTTATTTAATTCGTGATTAAAATCAGAACACCTCCCAACAATGGATCAAAAATAAAATAAAATGTAAATCTTAAGGGAAATAGAGACAAAGTTGCCCATCGCACGGGAGTTAAGGACGAAGAATATTATGAGATGAATAATGATTCTTTACTTTATTCTTAAACACGATGATGTATGATCTCACATCTCTCGCATTATCCACATTCATACATCTCATTTTACACTATGCTCTGTTTCACATACTTCTTACCTTTCCCTCAGTATACATTTCTACATCTACATCTTTCCACTATTTCCCCGTTCTCCCATTCATTAAATACACATACTCGTGTATTTGTTTTTTTTCAACGCATTCGCTTTCCACGAGACCAAACCCTCTCCAGATTCTTTTCTTAATTCTCGTATTTATATTGTAATATCCATCGCGAACAAACAGTTATCATATATCCGATTATTTCTTACTCTACAGTACATTTTAATACAAAATGTTCTACGTTAGTCACCCATTTCTACGGCATTTATTTTAGTCTCATTACTCTCTATTAATGCCCATGCTTTATTTACATACATCAAGGTTGGCCTTGCTATATAACTGCTTAATTATTTTTGATGATTTGCGATTGATTTACGAGCAAAAACAGTGCTGATTTTTTGTTGACTCCCAAGGAAGAATTTTCACCCACCGCTTACTTGATGAAAGGAGATTAATATATTGTATGTATAGGTATATTATAGTACGGGTTAGATATAGTGCCAGCATCTAAAGCAAGTAATATGACCATGTCTTAAGATAAAAAAGGAGCAAACATAAAAACATATCATGTTACTTTTGAGAAAGGAAAGATCTTCACAAATTCTATAAACACGTACAGTATTTATTTCTTCTACATCGATATAAATTGTCAATTAAGTTCATATTTTTCTCACAATTCATACCTTTTCCTGATTTTAAATTATTTCAACATTTATCTTTCAATTCTTTCTTAGATTTCTACTTATTTTATATAAATATATTCGTATAGTAAGTCTTTCGCAATCTATTCTCTCAAAGTGCCTATTAATTCATAAGGGCGAAGATAAAAAAATATAATTGACTAATTAACTCGTATGGATAGCGCACTGAAGTTTATTTCTTTTGTAAAAGTAATCAAATTTAACAATCAAGCGTAAAATGTAGGTTACCCAGAATGTTTTCATGTTAACGACTGGTTTTATTCAAATACAATCAATAACTGCACTTCCCTGTTAGAAGCCCGGGGCAAATAGCCCCTTAAACACCCACACAGGGGGTTGGTTAAAGATCCTACCTAAAGATAGCATGACTATCAATTTAGTAGCCTTTTTCAATCGGGTATATACCCTTATATTAAGGGAATCCAGTTTTTTCGATGAAAATGTTGCTGTAGCCCACATTTATACTCAAGTATATCAAACCTTTAAAAGCTAATTTTCTTAACATATATTTATTTATAAAAGCAAAACACAAACCAACTTGTCATCAACATCATCACTATACCATCATGTTTCTATTGAGATAGGTAAAGAGAATAAGTCTCAACTTGATTCCGTCCTGACTCTTACACCTCTGCCTCGTCTATACGCGTCGTCATGCATAATCTTTTATTATAATGATTTTCTATTCTTTCAGAATTTGATTTTTATACGTTTTATGGATTTTCTTAAATTTTTCTTATGTTAACATACATATTACTCATGTAGATTATTTTGGGAAGGTCATTCTATCTACGTGGCTCAACCACCTCAATATTCTTTTCTTCAACTAAAGTACCTCATAGTCTATCAAAAAGCATTATTTCTCCTCATTCTTCAATTTATCATACAATGTTTTTCCACATATTCCTCATTTATCAAATAATTACTGGGGCTATAAAATATCGAAAAGGAGAAGAAAAATGATGAATAGAAATTAAATTAAAGTTTACGAAAACCGATTTCCTTGAATGTTAAACTTCAGTTCAATGACTCGAGAGAGTAAGAACGCGAGTGAAAGAGTGAACACATTTTAAAACAGGTTTTTTGGATAGAAAGAAAAAAAAGTAAATATAAAAAAAGGGGACTCAATAGTTTAGGGTTAAAAGCAACCACCACGAAATTTGTAGTAATTTTTGCATGCATTAACTAACATAGTGCGTTTTCTAAAATATCGTGCTAAAACAGCAAATTTTGTGAAGTTTATGAGACGTGGATCAAATTTTGCGATATTGACTATACTCAATAGAAAATCAAGTATCAATATACGAGCTTAATATTTTCTCTTTCCCTGGCTCCATCCTAACTCATTGTCTACGAAGACTGTTGGGGTCAGTTCTCCTCGTCCTTAGGTTGTATGCTCTTCTGTCCCGGATTACGTCCCCCAGGCCGTGCCTCTGCATCTGGTTATCTTTTTGCACCACCCACGAATTCTTTGGTCTTCTTCTGGTTGTTATTCGAGGAATATCCATGGAGATTGCCTGGTTCACAGTGTGATAGGGTGCTCTGCGTCCAACGTGCCCATAACATCTCAATCGCCTCTCCTCCATCTTAATGTTGATGTCTGTAACACCCAGGCTTCCACGAATGCGTGAGCTTCTTATTTTGTCTCTTAGGGACACACCTGCTGACCATCTTAGCATGCGCATTTCCGCAGTTTCTAGTTGCCTGGAGTAAGAGTTACGAGCTTAATATTTTGATTATCAAATATTTAGGATTTGTGTATATAGAAATTTCAATATATTGATTTTTAAAGGTCGTTAACACATGAATGCAAAATGTGTTATTCGAATTATAAAACATTTTTCATTTTATTCAAACGAACTCTTATTTTCCCCCTTTTAGGCTAAAAACAGCTCAATCTAGATGCCTCCCCTGATCTAGTCCAGAGATAGGCTGCATAGCATCACGCAAAGCATTATCTCTGCTGAGAGTCTATCGTGATCTCCAATTTCGGAATTCTTATTCGATTAAGGTTCCGTTTTGCAATTTACATAACTAAAACGACATCAGTAATCAAGACGGGAAAAAAGAGCAAATTAAAGGTAGAAAAATTTTCGATTTTCCACTGTTTCTAACTAATACATGTCTTCAAAAAAAGTGGCATGAATTATATAGATTTTTTATTATTTATCTAATTTTTCTTTTTACGTCAGAAGGAAATATATAAAAATAACAAAAAAAACAACAATTTAATAAGATACACTTTAATAATCATATTAAAACGTGTTGCTCTTTTCCCACGATGTTAAATTTTTATGTTAAGATAGACTAACCACGAATTCTTGCTTTAAGCAAATCAGCTTATAATATGAATATGTATACCGTAACTAAAAAAAACAAAAACAATTTTTTTAGTTAAAGAACTAGACAATAACAAACATTAATGTAGAATGACGTACTTATGATCTTTTACCGACAGTTAAAAGTTACACTGATCAAAGTCATATAAGAATTTGAATTACGTTTGTATACAAAATCAACGTACAAAAAGTATCAGAAAGAAGTACGTACAATGCATACTACCTTCCATACATATGATACAAGCGTGTGACAGGTCAGGGCGCAGGAAATCCATGGCCGTCACATGTAAAAAAATAATCTGGATAAAATAAAAAACAAAAAACATTTAAGTAAACTCAATAAATCAACATGTTACGAACAAAATAATTACCACAATTCAATAGGTATACGACATCTTAACATTAAGAAATACTACATTTTAGCGCAACAACTAATGGATAATAAGATCTTCACCACTTTTTCTCATTATGCAAAAATACGTATTAGGTTTTAAATATAGTCCAATTTAGCGGGTTTGCTGTTATGTGGCAATCTTTTTCAACCAACCAGAAATACATTTCAGAGGTCTGAAGTGAAAACTAGACTGGAACTCAATTAAAAAAGCATTGGGTTCCAACGAGAATCGAAGCCGTTACTCCCGATTTATAAGACAGGTAGGCCTGTAAGACTTGGCACTAAGGGTTATCTGGAAGTTTTAAGAGAGAAAACTTAGAACAAGATATCAACAAGACACATTTGGGGTGGCTTCTCAGTCGCAGGAAAAAAAATCGAAGGCTCGTCTAATTCCGGTTATTTCTTAATCAAAACAGCTTCTACGGCTTTTTATACTGTAACGAAATTTTGGTTTTATTAAATATAAAGAATGATTTAGTTTTTTTAAGTCACTGTTTGAAGTAAGTCAACAAGGGTAATAAAGTCTTGAGGTGGCTTTATAATTATGTTATTGTATGACAGAGATTGATTAATTACAGATCCTATTTTTCCTTGCGAAGCCCAACTTTCTAATGTGGTCTACTCATTTATTTAATGACGACCTCGGTAGCCTAGTGGTAACATTTTTGACTTCTATCCGAGGCTTTCGGATTCGTTTCCCGATGGTACCCAAAAAAAGAGCGTGAGTCTAGTAAAAGAATTTGAATGGTAACAATACTCAAGCGCGCGCTTACGGACGCCTGCTTACACTTCAATGACTAATCTCGAGTTCCGTACCTTCTTCAGAGATTCTTAACCCAAAGGCTTGGTTACTAGGACTAAATACAACATTGTCTCCTGGCTACGCTCTTCAATATGTTTGAAACACCAATTCAGGGTATAATATATTGAAGGGTATACTGCAATAAAAATATCCATAATATTCTAATTTAATGTTTCATTATTTATCCTTGTGTTGTATTTCGTTTGACTATCTATCGATTTTCGTAATAGTTTTATGGTTATCAGATATGTGAGAATTATCAATAAAAATACACTACATAAAAACAATCACCTTATGGTTAGACCATTCTTTTGAACTATCTTAACAATAAGTACAAAGAGTCACGCAAACTATTTCTCTTTTGCAACCCCTAAAAAGTTCTGCCCGGCGTTCGGAGTTTGCTCTTTGAAAGGTTCGAGTCGTGGGTAAGGGGGTTGGATAACGACCGAAAGGGCTCTAATACCTGAAGTGTTATGGCGGAACAGCTATTACCAAACCAAAAGTCGTATGGTGGTTGATGGAAATGCAAAGTTGGAGTGGAATACAAGTGTTCTGTTGCCCTGTGCACCCTGTTTCTGAGTAGATATTACTTATTGATTGTGTCGTCACTCTGTTGTTATATTGGATAGTGCTATTAATTTAACATTAGCACTGTTAATAAGAAAAATGTAAAATGTTTATAAACTATACGGTGAAAATATTTTAAGGGGTTGATTAAAAATCTTTAAGACTAAATTGCACAATAGAAAGTCAGAGAAATTATAAGAGTTGTATGAGAATACTATATGTATGGATGTGGAAAAGGCAAAGTATTTATGTCGAGATAGGAAAGTCTGAAACGATGTCCTCTCTGCGGGAAATCTCGTGATTGTATGTGAATGCACAGTGTACAATATAGTGGATCTATTATAAGTGACAATCCATTCCAACTTACCATACAATTGCTTAACATTTTTTTAATTAAAAGTTGACAGATTTACATTATACGAGTAGATGTAGAAAAAAGCGACGAACTTCGTAGCCAAGTTAGTAAGATGCTTGTCTTCCAGCACATATTTGCAGGTTCAATTTCCGTTGGAACCCAGAATTCTTTTTAAAAACTATTCAGTCAGGTTTTCAAATAAACATCTTTTTGATTGATTGGAAAGCATTTTCACGTGGCAATAATACCATCAGGTCGTATTGTCATCAATATCAAAAGTGTAATACAAGAATTTTAAAAAATCTACACAACACTAAAATAATAAAAATTAATACAACAAATTGAACAAGGTCATGGATGGTTAAGAGTAGAGTAAGGAATTTGGAAAAAAGGATGATGAAAAACCAGGAAAAGTTCGCTACACCATTGAAAAAAACATGTGATGAAGCACGTCAATGAGAGTTGTTTTGAATAATATTATATATGAAATTTTAACTGAGAAAAACCATTTTTAATAATATTTTGAAAAGAATGGAGAAAATTATTCTTTTTAAACCGTTTAAGACATTTTAACTCCGACATGTATAATGAATTTATTTAAATTATTCACTGAATAATTTGTATGTTTTGTTTTCAACTAATCCTCAGATATACTCCATAGTTTTGAAAATTATCCGTAATAACGTTATCAACATCTAATACTAATCTATTGTATTATCTGGCAAACCACAAACTAGATTAAAAACTCTTTTGGTTATCTTCTGTCAGTAACACTTTGCATAATTATAATTAACCATACTGCTACAAAGAGCACAAAACTCTCTCACTATGGTCGATTCTTTGAAGTATTAAAAAAATAAAGCATGATCTACCAACAAAAAATGAAGTATGATCTACCAAGAAAAAGATGATCATATATACGAGGCATATCCAGAAAGTAAGTGTACTGAATTTTTGTAGGTTACAATTTTTTTTATTTAAACAAAAAAATTACGCGGTTACCGTAGTACATATGTAAGCTATTTTTCGACATAGTCGCCATTCCTCTCAATGCAGGTGGTGAAGCGGGGTATCAACTTTTTGATGCCTTCCTCGAAGTAGTTTCCCGCCAACCCCTCCGTCCACTTCTCCACCTCCTCCTTTACCTCCTCGTCGGTTGAAAACCTTTTTCCACCCATGTGCAGCTTCAGGGAGGTAAAGAGATAGTAATCTGAAGGTGCTAGGTCAGGGGAATGCGCGGGATGGTTCAGGACATCCCATTTCAACGAGGCGAGCAGTTCCTTCGTGGCGTTGGCCGTGTGTGGTCTGGCATTGTCGTGTAGCAGGCAGACTCCCTTTGTCAGCATGCCTCTCCTTTTGTTCCGAATCGCCCTCCGCAATTTTTTTAGGGTCTCACAGTATCTTGCAGAGTTGATGGTCTTCCCTTGAGGCATATATTCAATTAAAATTATGCCTTGACAGTCCCAAAACACGGATGCCATGATTTTCTTGGCTGAAATTGTGGTTTTGAACTTTTTGGCGGAGGGTGAAGAAGTGTGACGCCACTGTTGAGACTGCCTTTTGGTTTCAGGCGTGTAGTGTGCAACCCAAGTTTCATCTCCAGTAACGATGGAGTGGAGAAATTCATCTCCATGGAGTTTGCACCGCCTCAAAAACTCTTGCCCGGCATTATTTATTTCGTACTTGGCGGGAGATTGGATTGACATTTTTCACAAAACGTGTTGTCGCGTCGACACTTCTCAACGTACTGACCTCGAACCGGTCTCGTTGCGGAGGGGAAGGGTCAGGCTACACGGAAGTGTCGCCAACATGTCGAAAATAAAATCCATCCGGTCGTGAGAGCCTCAGTACACTTACTTTCTGGATACGCCCAGTACTTAAACTTCCTAAGAAAATGGGAAAATTAACTGACTTTTCTGAGTTCGAACCACATGAATAATGTTGTCTCCTGTAAACGCTGTTTGTTGAAAATGCCAAACGAATTAATACATTTTATTTAATTCACTATCGACCTCCGTGTCCTATTTGGTAAGGCGCTTGTCTTTCATGCGGATTTTCGAAGGGCTCGGGTATCGAAACACGCGAATAAAAGATTTCTATAAAAACAGAAAAATTTCTATAAAAAATATAAATTTATTTCTCATTTTTTGAAACGTGGAAGTAAACTTAATTGTTTTGTTTTTATATTTCATTATCCATCAAGTTAAACCTGAATTATTTAAACAAATCCCAATTGTTTGTTTTTATAGCTTTGTTGTAATACGATAGCTAAAATCATCCGTCTCAACTAGTCTCAGTGCCTGTTTAGAGATAGCTAACTTACACCAGCGGAATTTAAGTAAAAACTAGTCATAACCCGTCAATAATGACGGAAATATATTTTTTTCATTATGACAGTAGGTTTCTCATTGTTTTGCTTCATGTTTTCGTGTTCTCTCGAGTCTATTTTGCTCATTGTGATTGACGCGATCGTCTCTTCCTTTTAACATCTGCAGCTCTTTTTGCAGCAATATTATCATTTTGATCCATAAACATAAACTGTAATAATTAAAACTTAATTTGATCTTCCAGAAACTATACATTTTAAGGTTATTTTTTAACAAAATGATGAGTTGAATCCATTTCCGGAATGAAACAGGAAATATTGAATGATGTATTATAGAATTTGAATGAAACGAAACTCAGAAGTATACCATATACGAGTATACTCGTATATTATTGACAGTAAACTTTATAAAAAATATTACCAACCAAATTAATTTATTTACATTGCAACAGTATTAAGTGTGTGGAAGTGATACATGAATATACCATAATAATTGTCTGTAAATATTATGAATGTTAGAAGAATCACGCATTATCGCTCATTATAAACTGCTTTTTTGTTTTAGTATTTTTCTGTTTAACAGTAAAGTTATATCTTCTTAATTAAAACATGAATGCTATTGTTATTTGATGTCTTATAATTATATCAAGAAGTGACAGTTATCAAATAATATTTTAATAATAAAAGGTTCTAACTCTGATGTTTATTAAATTATGAATATTAAACAGTAACTATGACAACATCTAATGTTACATACAACCGTAAGCATAAGCGATTCTATATTGTTTGACAATCACACACAATGCTTACGAAATCTAAATTGCTGCAGTCATTTGTGAGATTTGGTAATTTATTCGAAAAACCCAAAACTTCGGCAATATTATATCAAACCCAATCAAATGAGTTGTTATGATAAGATTAATTATGTATACACTTTTAGTTAAGAAGTTAGAGTTTAATCAAAGTTTTCATTTGTTTATCAAGATTTAAAAGAAATAACAAAATGTAATATCGGATAAGTGGCGGGATCAGCTCTCTAAGTGACTGGACCATTACATCGCTTTTTTATTCAGATAGCGTAAAGCTCTATAAACCGGATAACATGATCGTAGATCAAGATATGCACCCTTATTTAGGAAGTGGAACTTTTGGTAGTACTAGCTTGTAAACGGGGGAAACACTGAAGTGTAACGTCTTGTTTTCATTCGGGGAGATATTCGAGAAGGGATATTTTGAGATAAATAAAAGCAACATATGGTATACGTGAAATGTACTTACGTAAATTGAATGAGATCATTATGTTTGTTTTGAACTGTTGCTTCCAAATTTGACTAATATGCTCTTTTTACATTTAACATTGTAGCGCCCATTTTCTCGACAATCTATCATGTCGAAAAGATTATGACTGAGCGTCGTGTCTCCCATAATAGCCACTGACGATGTCATCTTCACCTGCCCCTACACGTCGCAGTTTGAAGAGCAGTTGTAAAAGACTGCGTCTCTCGCTTTGTCAGTCCAACATATCGGGATTATTTTTCTTGTACATCGTCCTTCTACATTTCCATGGACCAAAAGTTTATCTATACTATCTCCTTCACCTCGAACAATGTGCCCAAATAATCGGAAGACTCGTCGTAGGCATATAGTTGATAATCTGTCGGTGACTCTCAGTTCATCGAGGATGGATGCATTGGTTGGCTTTGCCATTCATGGAATTTTGTAACATCCTTTTCCAGAACTACCTTTAAAATGCATCTATTTTACGTCTCTCACTTGGCACATAAAAATTGCGAAGACAAGAGATTTAACTAGTCACATTTTTGTCGTGATAGTGAGGGTTCTGCAGGTCTATATCTTAACAATTTGACATCGAAAAAAAGTGGATTCATAGCTTTTTTCAATAAAATACAATATTAAATATATTTGCGATTATTTAAACATAAATATTACTTCTTAGACAATACAAAAATATTGATATGTAATGGGCTCGCTGAACGAAAATAGTGGTGAATATTTTAGAGTAAATAGAAAACTTCCTTAGCAGTTTAAAATTACTATAGATGTTAGGCAAGGATGTATGATGTTACCTTGGTTGATTAATTTATATATCGATTCATGTGCGAGTGGTTTAACATTTGATGAGAGAGGTATAAGAATGAATGAAATAAATCTACGTGGAATTTTGTTTGCAGGTGACTTGAATGAGCTTTTGTTTGCAGGTGACTTGAATGAGCTTTTGAAATTGAAGTCATTTTAAGATATCCTGGAAAGCTGTATTTTATATCCTTAGTAAAATATTTTATATCTTTTTGTATGATGAGAGAACTAAAATAAAGTTTGCGACAGGAAACGGGGTAAATGAATCATTTAATATGTAACGCCCGTGTTAAATAAAAAGCAACAAAAATTACCATAAATCATAGTGTTTTTATAAATCCACTTGGACGTTTGTAAGTAAAGTTTGAACTTAGTTGAAGAAGGAAAATTCTCTTTATTACTATTATTATGTTCTGAGATAATTGTGAAAACATTGCACTGCTTTGTATAGGGTTGTATGGAGCAAAAAAAAGACTGAATTTTAGTACGATATACTCATTTAACTGATTTGATATTTTGGCACATATATGATTGAATTAGGCTTTATTTGATATTTCAAAGAATACAAAAACATCGATTTGTTGTTTTTTTTGGATACATATATCCATATGACATTGAATATCTTTATAACCATTAAATTGCTGTCATAGAGCGTTATTGCCTGCCCATGGCATTTATATTTAAATCGATTAGAATTTTATTTTCATGAATTAATAAACTTCTCTACGAAAGAGTTATCTTCGTAAGTATAAAGAGAGGCAACACGAATGCTGTCGGCACATACCATTACGCCACTTTACTGCTAGAGTAGGCATAGAGGAATGAGCGCCAGACTTTCCAATTTTGGCACACACATTTCATCACTTCTTTATTAACTTTGATTTTTATTTATTTATATCAATTTGTCTGAACGATCATTTTAAGGGAGCATGGAGAGTGGTTTGTTGCCTTTTTGCTGTATATTCTAAACTATTGAGATTTTAAGTAATTTTGTTGTGAAAAATTATATATATTGTAAAGCACGCATTAATAATAATAAATTTTTTTCATACACCGTCGATAATAGCGTACATCTCACATATGTAATCAACCGATGATTGAATTGAAATTTTAACAATATTTATAGAATATTGCATCATATCTAGCGGACACTAAGCCGTCCCTTGTCAGGTACTGCAATGACGATTATTCTGTTAAAGTTATCACGATCATTTATTGTAAAAAAGTATGTGTCGCAAGATTTGTAAACAAATATATTTTTTGTGAATTCAGGGACTTAAGTTGTTTTGAAAAAATATATTATATAATTATTTTTAGCTTATAAATTAGATTAATTAATTTGTCCTTTAGATATTTGTTTAAGACCCCGCGAGTTCGTACTTCACATGAGTGGAGAAATATACGAGTATAATGTCTTGCACAAAGAATTGATAATTAAAAACATTTTTAAAGGAGAAAAATGCAGATTGGTAATTTTTGTATAATAATATCACGGCTTCAAATGAAAATAAAATATAATGTTTCTAGGTGGTTCTTCGACAACATGACGGTAGAGTTTTTGAAAATTTCCACATGGGCATGCAAGTGAAATACTGATAAAAATGCATAATGTCTGATAAGGAGTTGTTGAATATGACTATGAAAGTTTGGTGAGAATATGACCCAGTTGGGATTGCGTATGTGATACCTTGGGATTCAAATAAGTGAGTGTTTTAGTATTTATATAAAAAAATTGCTATTTGTGATTCATAAATGAGACCGTTTCGTCACAGACTTTGCCTAGATAATTAATTCTCTATATTCACAAATTAGTGGGTTTATTACTGTACTTGTACTCTTGAAGACAAATGCAATGTTAACGTTTCAGCTATATGTCTTAAGAATTAAGGAAAAATATATGAATTTGTGATGAATGAGACCAGCTCGTCACAGATCTTGACTAGTAGTTTGCTAGAGCCATATAATTGCAGGGTTTTGTATTTGTTATGTTATTGTATTCTCTAGTTAGTATTTTTATTCAATTTTGGAAAAATATTTTTGGCATTGTGAATATTGTAGTTATTATTGTATATCATCCATCTAAAAACTTATATTTTTGAGGTTTCAAGTTTAAGTGTTAATCAAATAATTATCATTGACTCGGAATTCAAGTTTATTTTTCCTCCTATGATATGTTTCCTGAACAGTACGCACACTACATGAAGTGTGAGTTTCCAGATCGAACAAAATTAAGTTCTGAAGCTCGAAAGGCACCTACGCACACGACGTGGAAGACAACCCTTACCCTTTTTATTACAAAAATACACGCATTTATTATAACTAAATTGTAAAATCTCCACTTTTAGTTTATATTTATTCTTCCACTTCAACAATTTTTTTTTCATCACCATTTTCAAACCATTTTTCATCACCAGTAAGTAATGATGCGGTAAAGGAACCTTTGCTTGTGGCCATGCGTAGCTCGATGACGCGCGAGCAAACCAGCAGAAATTGTCGAACGTTGATTTTTGTTGTTTTCACTCAAAACATGTGGAACCCAAGCGCTAAACTTCTGGACTTTTCCCATTGATTTAAGATGGCGGTATACAGTCATGTAACTACAATTCATCTGCTAAGCCAATTCGATGGTGGTTTAAAGGGGATCTTCATGAATAATATGGTTTAAACGGTCCTCATCGCAGTCCACTGGTCGTACAGAACGCTCCATGTCTTTCAGGTCGAAATTACCGTCATTGACACGCAAAAACCATCGACGAGTTGTCCTTTCATTCATATCATCTTCACCGTACACTTCGCAAATATTGCTAGCAGCTTTGGCAGCTTTATTCCCTCGATTGAACGCGAACAGAAGGTGTCGAAAATGTTTACTTTCGTCTACTTGACATTCCATTTGAAGGCTTGTAATCAAATAAAATAATATATGTAACGTAAAAGCAAACACAATATCTTGTAGAGCAGAAAATTTTCTTTCGAATGACGTATAACCTTTACGTATAACCTTTTAAAAACAAAAGCCGTATGATAACCTTTACCATTTTTATTACTTTGAATGCTCATTTGAAAAAAAAACGGACACAACTTATGTTAACACCCAATATAAAATTTAAGATTTTGTTGTAGCCAAGGATAAGAAACAATTCAATTAAAAAAAAGTGTAATAAACAGTGTTTGATACAAATAAATTATAATACAATGTCTTTAAACCTCCACAACGTTAATGCCTTAACTATAAACAACAAATTCAATTGAAATAATGAATTTTTCGATGGATTTTTTTTTAAGATTCGTTTTAGGGTTGTTTTCCACCTAGTTTACAGTTGAAGGTTACTTTACAGAGAAAAACGAAAATCTGGGAAAATTTGCATGGGATCGAGGTCGGGATCCGTTCCACCTCTCATTGAAATAACATTGGGAACAGGGTGAAGGGAGAGAACCGGAGCACTCTGCCTGATTCCATCACGGCTCCAACGAGATTGAGGCATCAGCATGAGATTTGGGAATCCGAAGGACCTTACTTCTTCAATTTGTCCTTCCTACAAAAGTTTGGGTTCAAATTAAGCTGGATGTCATTTTTCTAAAATTACCTTTCTATTTTAGATTGAAGAAGCCTTGTTTGGTTATTGGTGTTTGCAAAAAAATAATAATTAATACATTTAAATATTATTTAATTTTTTTTATTCAAATGTTTATATAATTATACTCCACACGAGATACAGACGTTTATATTACATCAGTCGTCTTTATTTGCTTATTGTCTCCTTCTAAGACAGTTGACTTATGGCCACAAAATTCATATAAAAACACATTTAAATAATGCAATAAGTTTGAGGTATACCTGCTCGTGAAGTTTGACAACATTTCATTGAATATTCTCGTACCTACCCTGTGATCCAACAAATATAAAATTTACAAATTTACCTGTTGATCACTGATATTATTGTTTTAATTTGTCTATTTCTGGGCTTTTGCTCTTATAATATGCCTAATCCATCAACATATTGTCTCTCTTACCTTCTGTATCCCATCGTAAATTCTTGTTTGCTGTGTGATGCACGTATTTCATATTCGGTCAAGTGTCGTTGGACATAGCATGTTCAGCTCCATATTCCTATACGTCCTTTGAAGTTCCTGTTAGCTACTTGTTACGAACGAGAATGTATCATATTTATTACCAAGAGCATGCACTTATCAAAATCTTGACGTTTGGGAGCAACATAATGTCAATTTTGAAGATCTGTTTCTTGTATCCAAAGGAGGTTCACATTCGAATGGTTCTATTGTTTATTTCGTCAGTTATGCATTTGACAGACTTAAGTATAATACATATATGTAGCTCTGAAACATTATCATCCCCTTTAATTAGATTTGTCATATTTCAGTTGTAAAGGATACCCTTTATTTTCTTCACGTTTATTTTGAGATCTAATCCAGCATCGGTGAAATCTTGAATAGTAATTTGGCTTATTTGTGTTGGTCATTTCTAAAGTTTAAAGAGATCCGACCACAGGTGTATGCTCCTATTTGTTTCAAAGAAGGTTTCTAAACATTTCTTTAAATAAGGAAATACTTATTGTTGTTTGGGCGAAATTGATTCAGACAATCACCTGTACCTTAGACAAGAGGAAAATTTGATATAGTTTAAAGTACTCGTAGTTCTATTTCCGTTCTAACATAAATTTACTAATAGTCATAAATGGAATATATGTTAGAAGTCCAAATATTGAAACAGCTGTAAGGGTAGTAGACTACATATCGGAATCAAAATGCTATCTACATACTCGACGATTGCTGTATTTTTTGACATTTTACACATATGATATTAAGGGTTATTTATTCGATGGACAAATGATGGATAATATATTGTTGGAACTATAACTTATTGTTGGAATATAATTCGATATATTTAACAAATATTTTACTAAGGAATAAAGAAAACAGACGATGCTGATGAATAAAAAATAATAATAACTGATTTACAAAAAAAAAAAGACATTTGTTTATTTATATAATATAAAACCACTTATAAAGCCACGTTTTTAACACTCCCTTATTACCAATTAAAACATTTTAATTGGTAATAAGGGAATGTTGAAAGCATGGTCAGTAGACAATATTGTCTTCGGCCTTCAAAATTGAGTCACATGTTAAAAACTGCTGCAGCACTCACATAACTTACAATTCGCCATCATAAGTGTTTAAATACTATCTCAAATTGTCAGGCAATAGTCTAGAGCAATTTACAATTGTTACCAGAGGAACTCTAAAACCATAACGGGACTATTGGGAATCGAATCCAAAAACCCTAAATGGAACATAAGTGTCTTACCCGCTTAGTCACGAAGTTTGTCATATAAAAGTCGTCCTTTAATGTCCATGCAGTGAGACTCTGGAATCAGTTACATACTAATATAAGATTCGCTCCGTCCTTGGCATGTTTTAAGAAGCGACTGAAAAAACTCTTAATTTCTAATCAGTAAAATAACGTGTTTCATTCCTGATTTTTCTTTTCCTTTCCTCTCTACCATCCCTTCCTTTCCTTTTGATTGATGATATCTCACTTTATATGAAAAATAATGTTCGGGTGATTGTCCGTCTTTGTGGGGTTCGTGGGCATGTGTTGACGTATATGTTTATGGATTTCGTGGGGATGGATAGTCATTTGAATGATTTATGTGACCACGTAACTTGCTTAATTTACTTTTGTCTGATTGGTTGGAAGAGATTGCCGCCTGGCAATAAGTCCGCCAGATTGTATTTGCAATAAAAGTGTTAAATAAATAAATAAATAAAAGTATAATCGTCATCGGTCGTCAATATATAATACAATGAAACAAAGAAAAAGTCCTAACAAAGAAACTGTTGCCAATTACGCATTCGGTTTAAGGCTGTAGTTTGTAAAATCTGTATAACTATGATAACGATAAAACACAATAGTTTAATTTGGAACATTCCGCTGAGTCGATTCGAATCGCGGTTAACCCCAAAAATACTGCGTATGACGCAAAACCTTGGAAACAAAGTCTTTTTGAATTATGACCGGTCCTACCGACAGAGCCACAAAACGGCAACGAATGAATCACACCGATGATTAAAGAATTTAGAGGATGCGATAAAAATAATAATTAAAAAAAAAAATACCAACATTTTCATGAGAAATTTTTGTTTTGCAGATTTTTTATATTTTTTTTTATTATTTAATAAAAAAAAGAGTGATTTGTAGTTTAATATTTATTTTTATTCTCACCAAATGGATGATCATTTTGGCTTCCAAGGCTAATGTCAGCAATAAAAATGTACAGAAAATGTCACTATTTATGTTTTCAGTTATATTTCTTTAATACTAAAGTTAGTAAATTGCTATAATTCCTAAATCATTTCTGAAGGTTGTTACATCTTAAGAGATATACCAGTATGTGCATTTTTTAAAGTTTATCATACGGCTTTTGTTTTTAAAAGTTTATCATATGGCTTTTGTTTTTAAAAGTTTATCATATGGCTTTTGTTTTTAAGAGTTTATCATACGGCTTTTGTTCTTAAAAACATAAGATAATATAAATGACTTTTGTATTTGTGTTAAGGTATAAAATAACTGAAGGTTAAATAAAACGGAGAGTTACGTGTATAAATTCCAGATCAAACAATTGTGGTGTACTCGTACATACCACATTTTAGGTTATGTATATTTGTACTGCTTAAAGCTTAATCCTATAGAGCTTTTACTGTAGGTAAAGTATTTTTATTGTTTTGCTTTTAATTTTATATTTTTTTTAGTATAATTGGTCGTATTTTGAGTAACCTGGGACATCACCATCAGAAGTACTATAACATAACATACATTAGCTTTATTTTGGATAAATAAATTAATCAATATTATTCTTCATTGCGTGTTCAATGCTGAGCAAAATGGTTATCCAATGTCTGGAATGTGGTGCACTACCTAGATCCATCCTTCCCGGTCATGGACCATATTAAATGCCATAATTTAAGAGGTTTCTGGTAACTCATTAATTTGGTTCAGCCTCTGATCGTTATTTTTCAATTGCCGTCGTGATCACCACCCAATTTGTTTTATTATTTCCGTGTACATATAATAAATAACCTGTGGCCTTATAACTTATTTTCGCCTATAAAACAATACTACATAGATTGAGCAATTGATATGGGCGTTATGTGGAATTTCGTATGACTTTGATTGCTTCGAAGTAAAGTTAATGTTAAGTTGGTTCTTATAGAATAAGACAAACATTTGAGGTGCCATTTTCTTGAATTTCATTTAAGTATCAACGAATCCTTTTCTGTGGCTAAGTTCCTACTATGATAATAATTATTCGGTATTCATTAACACATTTAAATTTAGTTGGATACTTTTGATTTTTAAAACTACAATATAAAACACACAAACGAGTATCTTTAGATACAAATAAACATTAATTGGAACCCCCTAATGTATAGTAAGCAGTAAATGGTTTGGAAACTCATAAAGTAATAGGTAAATAATTTTTGGAGATTAATAAAACAATTAATTTATTCAGACTTAAATACAAAGCTACAGATTCCTTGAAAATTAATTTATCCTTTAAACCACCAGTTAAAAGGAATAAATTAATTCTCATAAACTCCAGTTTAAAAGTCAGAGGATTAAAACGTCAAGAGATTATTGCCTTTGTGTCATATCCTCTCAATTTTTCCACCACCGCCGAATTATATGGAACAGTAGATAGTTTGTTTGTGAACGGGCCGCGATAAACTTACAGTGGCACGTAATCCTGAGCGGATTCCGTATAAAAGCTGACGCTTTGTGATTAAAACACTGCGGGAAGAGTCCGTTTAAATAACACGGATTATACCGGTATAAAATGTCATCGTAAATTTTATGCCTTTATTTGACACCTTTTTTTGAATTCGTCCTATTTTCCAATTTGTGTGCGTGTGCTTTTTTATTTCTACGTGGCATAGATTTATTATTAGTTGTCTGTGCATAAAAGACAACAGGATTTCAAAAAGCATAGTTATTTTTGGCCTTTCTCACAACAAAAGTCAAAGGTAAAATGGGGCAGTTTAAATACTGGAATACGATTTAGAGCAGGGGTAACAAATAGGGTAAAATTAAAATTTCTAATTAAATTTCTAATTAAATTTCTAATAAATTAATTAAAATTTCTAATTAATTAATTAAATAACAAATAGGGTAAAATTAAAATTTCTGGAGTTATAAAGGTTGAAAATTTAAAGGAAAGTATGAAAACAAAAATCCCGTATGTAAGCAAAAAAATGCAATAGAGTTTTAACAACCAATCCTTGTTATCAAATATTTTTTACCCTTATGACCTTGAAAAAAAAACAGAAATCAGGTTGACTCTAAAGACAGCATCCAAGTTGCTCTGACTTTAAAAAATATGATATCAATGTTGTTTTATCAAAAATGAAACAACACAATTTTTCCAAAACCTAAGTGAAGATGTTATGAATGAAACTCTTTTGTTCTTCAAACCTTTTTATCGTTTTTGTATGTGTGTGTTATTCTTGTTACATCGTTTATAGCTTTTTATAGTATTTTATTGATTATTGTCTTCGAAAAAAGAAAGTCTTTCGTTATAAGAGCAATTGGCTTATTTCTGATTACTTGGAAGTATGGCACGGAATAATATTTATCACATTTACTGATTTTGGCTTATTTCTGGTTACTTGGAAGTATGGCATGGATTAATATTTATCACATTTACAGATTTTGGCTTATTTCTGATTACTTGGAAGTATGGCATGGATTAATATTTATCACATTTACAGATTTTGAGTAATGCCTTAAAAAGTTCCTCGACTCCAGCTTACTCATATGCAGTGGTACTTATAAGCTTCAGAAAAATATAATTTTAGATGAAAAATCGTCAAGTATTATATATGTAAATAATAATTGAAGAACAATATAGCCCAGTTTAGAGAGCAGACTCTCAAGGGCGCTCTGACAGATAAAAAAAAACAATTTTAGTGTAAGGATATGAAAGTGGTAGTAGCGACAGTTAGATTAGGAACTTCCTCGTATCTGTATATGTTTAGGAAAACATATTTGATAAGAAAACCACAAAAAATTGCCAAGGAAGACGAAATACAAATAAACCTTTGAGTGATAGTTCTTCCGTTGTGTGATGGTAACACACTCGGCTTTAAGTGTAGTGTAATGTACGTGTATAGTGTTTACATATAATCATAAACTTTGACATGTTGTCTTTAAATGCTTACTAAAGCTGTACACGTCACTGTATCTCATTACAGTTTGAAGCAGACGATTAAAATATTATTCGATTTTTTAAACCAAAATTAAAAGTTCTCGATTTATTAAAAAATACGCAATAAAAATGTGACTATTGCAATAACAAAATAAAGGTTATCAATTCATTAAAAATTACAGAATAAAAATGTGACTATTGAAATAATCAAATAAAAGTCATCGATTCATTTAAAAATACGCAATAAAAATGTGACCCTTGCAATAACCAAATGAAGGCCACCAATTCATTACAAATTACGCAACAAAACTGTGACTATTGCAATAGCAAAATAAAGGTCATAATTTAATTAAAAATTACGCAATAAAAATGTGACTATTACAATAACAAAATAAAGATCATCATTTCATTAAAAATTACGTCATAAAAATGTGACTATTGCAATATGAAAATAAATATCACCATTTCATTAAAAATTACGCCATCAAAATGTGACTATTGCAATAACCAAATAAACAGGTTAAAATGACGAGTATAATGAAAGGAAGTGACTGCTGTGGTCATGTGATTGAGTATTTTTTCGCATTAGCATGTGTTTAGAAAAATCCATCATTAATAATTTTTCCATAAGCTTACTTCATAAATGTAAGAAAAAAAAACAACTTCCCATGGATGAAAAGAAAATGAGGGGGAACTAAATTTATCATAACTTAATTAGACTTAAGTTTGGAGCCACCTTGTTATGACACGAGTATCACATTACAAAGAGAAATGAGATTTTTGAACAATTTTTTGAGGCTTATAAAGTTCCGAGATTTGACACTTGCTTCCAGATAGATTTTCCTTGAATTATAATGTGGGTGGTAAAAATGAAAATACTTAAATATCTCTCATAAATAACCAATGCGTTTTTTTGCTGGAAATTTACATATCTCCAAAATATTCTTTGTTCTTCTAAGAAGATCCCATCTCTTGTGGGATATTATATTTTTTTAATATCGTCTCCGATAGTTTTTCCAACGTTAATATTTGATTGTTCCAAATCGACCCAACAGGGTGGGGCATTATGACAAGATTTTTATTGTTATTGTCCTGTGATGTGGAATCATCTCTCTCTAAGTGTTAGACATATGGGTGGTGTGTGCAGCTTTAGCAAGCTCTTGAAGACGACCTTTTTCGATAGATCTTATAAAGAAAAAATCAATTTGTACTTCTCAGAAAATCCCATCAATTGTGGGATGTAATTTTTTTTCAAAATCTTTACCGACAGTTTTTTCAACGTTAATATTAAATTGATTGTTTCAAATCGATTCAACCGGGCGAGGTATAATGACGGGATTTCATCATTTGTGGGATATAAATTTTTTCCAATATCTGTTTCGATAGTTTTTCCAACGTTAATATTTAATTGATTGTTCCAAATCGATCCAACAGGGTGGAGGATTATGACAGGATTTTTGCCGTCACTGGCCTGTGATGTAGAATGGGCTGCAGAGATATGGGTGCAGCTTTAGCAAGTACTTGAAGTCAACCCATTTTGGGAGGTCTTATCAATTAAAAAATGTCTGCTTTTCAGAAGATTCCATCACTTGTAGATATTATTTTTTTCCAATATCTTCTTCGATAGTTGTTTCAACGCTTATATTTAATGAATTGTTCCAAATCGATCCAAAAGTTCGAAATATGTTGGCAGGACTTTAGCTGTTATTGCCCTGTGGTGAGGAATGGGTTGCCTCTTAAGAGTTTGAAAGAGGTGGCGTGTAGCTTTGGAAGTCATGAAGACATATTTTTTGGAAGGTCTTATCAAAATTTATGATAATATATAAACACTACCTATCATACATACTATTTCCTTTCAACCAACCCTTTCTTTTTCCTTCAACTGATTATATCTCACTTTTATTTTCGCTACGTATAACATATTGTTTATGAATTTTGTACAGCTGAGCAATGATTTGAATATATAACTTCCTATATTCACTTTTGTCTGATTGATTGGAAGAGATTACCGCTCGGCAATAAGCTCGACCGATTGTTTTACAATGTAGTGTTTAGTAAATAAATATATGCACTACACTCCACTTATAGATCATATATTATAGCTTTGTAGATATTAAAATATTATATTAAGATATTAAAATATCAACAAAGCTTTTTTTTTGTTGCTCGTGTTTTCCGGGTAAGTTTTCTACGGTTTTCTAACCAAATAAGTTTTTCTAAACGAATGCAGATGCGGGGATGTACCTAATATAATACCAAGAACCACTCTCTTCTATCCTTACACTACTTATATACATTTATTTTGTAATATTTTAAAGTGTCAATAAAAATGGGATTGCATTTCGAGATAGAGTGCCTCTGAGAGGAGTCTGCTCTACAAACAGCGAAATAAAAATGTAATATTATTGTTTAAATCTCATTTTAATATTATTGTTTAAATCTCAAGGTAAATTTAAAATTAATCAGAAAAATGATAATTTCCGTTCAACGTCCATCGGCTTTACCTCATTTATATCAAAATTTATTTATTTATTTATTTACTTACTGGTGATAAATGGTCAATGATGCTGGAAGTAAATATATATTTTCTGTATAATGTTATGCTTGTCTTTATGCTGCATCATGTTGTCGTGTTGCTGTCTCGTTTGATCGTTATTATCGCGCTCGTCTTTTCCTTTCAGCATCTGTAGCTTATTTTCAGGCTTCTCTAGCGTACCTCTAGACAGAAATGGTGTGATGTTGTGTTGGTATGTTAAGTGTTATTTTCCTTTCAGCATCTGTAGCTTATTTTCAGGCTTCTCTAGCGTACCTCTAGACAGAAATGGTGTGATGTTGTGTTGGTATGTTAAGTGTTATTTTCCTTTCAGCATCTGTAGCTTATTTTCAGGCTTCTCTAGCGTACCTCTAGACAGAAATGGTGTGATGTTGTGTTGGTATGTTAAGTGTTATTTTCCTTTCAGCATCTGTAGCTTATTTTCAGGCTTCTCTAGCGTACCTCTAGACAGAAATGGTGTGATGTTGTGTTGGTATGTTAAATGTTATTTTCCTTTCAGCATCTGTAGCTTATTTTCAGGCTTCTCTAGCGTACCTCTAGACAGAAATGGTGTGATGTTGTGTTGGTATGTTAAATGTTATTTTCCTTTCAGCATCTGTAGCTTATTTTCAGGCTTCTCTAGCGTACCTCTAGACAGAAATGGTGTGATGTTGTGTTGGTATGTTAAATGTTATTTTCCTTTCAGCATCTGTAGCTTATTTTCAGGCTTCTCTAGCGTACCTCTAGACAGAAATGGTGTGATGGTGTGTTGGTATGTTAAGTGTTATTTTCTTCAGTAATATTTTCTACAGTAAAAAAGTGTGTACAAAAATAAACATACACGAGTTTATAATATACAAATATCATTACGTCGTTTCCCTGTCGGGATAAGCAGAGAGGACATAGCGCTAGACTTTTCAATTTCGATACACATCTTGTGCCTTCTCTATGTTTGTACACCGTCTCATACTGCTCCAACGATTTTTCTAACTTTCTAGGTTTTCTTTTTCAAAATGTCATTCACTTAATGCCTACCATACTATTCTTGGTTTTCCTCTACCACTTACATTTGCACTGTATATTTGTGTTATAAGTCTTTCTTCATTCATTCTTCCTACATGCTCAGACCATCTCAGAGTGCTCTTTTTCATTTTACTGAACACATCAACTGAAAAATCACATTCATCTCTAATTACCTTATTCCATATTCTGTCATACATTGTCACTCCATGTATTTTTCTCAGATCATGTGTTTCAATAGCTCATTTCAGTCTTTTTCATATCTAAAACATTTATTTACCTCCTTTCAGTCTTTTTCACGTCCACATTTCCACGTCCACATATCAACGTTGGTAATAAAACATTGATGTGGACTATCATATTAGCAGAATTTGATACTTTCTTGTTCGATTTAATATATGTTTTAGTACCTAATCAACTTTGTTTTCTATCGCTGCTCGCAGTTCGATGCTTCAATTAAAAATTTCCATTCAATATTGTAAAATATAGCGAGTGGTAATAATTTCTAACCAACTTTGCAATTGTGAGTTAATTGTTGAGTTGTTTTGAGTAAAAAGTGATGGATTTACGTTAATGAAATGGAAAAAAATGAACAAATTATTTATAATATGAATACAGTAACGAGATAAAATAAGGGTAATTAAAGAAACAGATGAATAATAATAATTAAATTATGTATAGCCAAGGCATTACCATTGTAGAGGTTTAAAGACAATATCATTTGTTTTATCAAACACTTTTTATTCCACTTTATGTAACGGTATTCCCGTCATTATCAGGGGTGCACAAATTAGATTTGTCTTCAAGACAAGAAAAGTCTTGTTTGTGTTCCTCTGATGATGACATGAAGACCTGGAAACTGGTAGGGTTATACCGTTATATAATGTGGAATAAACAGTGTTTTATAAAACAATTAATAGTGTTGAGTAAGATAAGGATATTCCATGAGTGTTGCCGAGCATCCCTGAAAAGATCGTCTGTTGTTTAACTAACCAGGATTTAGAAATAAGAGCATTGTCATACAAACATCCCTGGACAAGGTTGGCTGTTTTTAACTAAATAAGAGCATTTTCATACAAACATCCCTGGACAAGGTCGGCTGTTTTTAACTAACCAAGATTAAGAAATTAGACCATTGTCATACAAACATCCCTGGACAAGGTTGGCTGTTTTTAACTAACCAGGATTAAGATATAAGAGCATTGTCATACAAACATCCCTGGACAAGGTCGGCTGTTTTTAACTAACCAGAATTAAGAAATAAGAGCATTGTCATACAACCATCTCTGGACAAGGTCGGCTGTTTTTAACCAACCAGAATTAAGAAATAAGAGCATTGTTATACAACCATCCCTGGACAAGGTCAGCTGTTTTTAACTAACCAGGATTAAGAAATAAGATTATAGTCATACAAACGATCAGGTCATGAATACTTTGCTTAAAATATATCTTGCAAGCAATTAAGTTTGTGATGAAATTCAAATAAATTTAGAAGCGGGCTTGTGTAAAAAGGATTTTTGGGGAAATTCTTGGTTAATTCCCGAATAAAGGAATAACATGTTATTGTTTCCACAACTAATCTGCAAACTATGTGATAATTAATGAGCTTCGCTTACTCAGTCTCTATTCATTATAAATGCCTTGTGATAATAGAATTTTATGTTTAAGGGTCCTTCGTTCAAAAATAGGGTGGCAAACGGTTAATATTTACTAATTTTTAATTCATATTACGAGACCTCATAAATTCTAATGAAATTGGAATGATTTAAATTGTTAATCTTCCAAATTAAAAAAGCGCAGAAAAATTAAATATTTTATGTACTCGTATATTGATTTCAAATTTCAATGTATTTCTCATATCTTTCGGTTGATTAGTCGAGAGTCATAATATCTCCAGTTCATCTATCTAATATCCTGCATGTGACAATTTTGTCCATCACTCTACTTTTGGGGTCTCGAAGTGCTGCTGTTATGGAGTATCCTGTTACGTTCCTAACTTAGTCAACCCATCAGGTCGATTGTCAACGTTTGCCTCGTCCGCCAACTAAATTCTCCGCTCCGCAAAAAATTGGAATTAATTTTAATTCCATTAATTGGGTTTCGATAAAAAAAACACCTGAACAACGACCTCCGCGGTACTTGATATAAAACTTGTGCCCCAACCCGGAGTCGTGGGTTCAAATCCCACTGGAATCCAGATTTTTTTAAAAAGGATTCCAGTTTTGTTTTCACTTAAGACCTGTTTAAATAAATATTTTTCTGGTTGGTTGAAAGAGATTGTCACATGGTAATAAGCCCACCAGGTTGTACTGTATACAACGAAAAATTTATACAATACATTACAACTATTTAAACAAATAGTATTATAATATATTCAAAACTATTTATTTAAAAAAATCTTACATTACTCGTATAAGGAGATTGAGAGAATTTGAAATATTTTGGATCATGTATTAACAATAACTTGTTTTTCAACCATTACAATTACTTCAAGAGTAGCTTTGTTAACTAGTTTGATCTACGAGTATTATAAACTAACAAAATAATTGAACGAACTAAGTTTTTTTGTAAACTGTTTTATAATGAACTGATCTAAGAAAGACGACGAGTGGTATTATTATTTAGGTCAAGATATGTTACATGGTCGACTTGGCATCTCTCCGGTATTCAAGTTTAATTCAAGATATCCTTATACTCGTATATGGCGGAAATCATGTTAAACCTTATATTGAAGAGGTTCCTAATACTGTTAATTAGGGATAACCTTATTATTAATATCTATAATTATCTTTATTATATCATTTAGTGAAGTATTCTGTGTGATGTGCTCATTGTACAATACATTTAGAGATTCACAAAGTATAATTGACTTTTTAAGTCTACTAAAAACTTTACCAATTCGGAGATTTGCCTCATGGAGGACAGAAGACTGTTTCATAAAAGACATAAAATAAAATATTTCGTTGAAATATTTGGGTTGGCCAATTCTACCAGGGATCTGAAGAGTAAAATTTTTCGTAGTGGTCAATCTAAATCTCAGAAAAAGTTTGAAGATCTCTTCGCGTGTGAAACAATCGTGATAATATTGATCGTAACTCCAAACTTGTGTTAAACCGTCTCCTCTATCTTAAACCATCCAAGTCTATTAAGTTGTGGAGTTATGTGTCACTTCGTGGTGCTTGCTAACATGAGACGAGCAGTTGCATTGCAAATAAATTAGGGGTTTAATTAATTGTGCCATAGTTAGGTCCGAATACAAACGGTTACAATAGTTAATACAGGAAATAAACATCGTATTTATTAATAAGTGGGACTGCTCACCCAGAAGATACCGTAAAATATTTGTTAGTTACCCAAGATCGAAGAAGCTCAAATTTACAAGATATTTCTATTTAAGTCTTCAGTGATTAAAAACTATCGATGTAAAAATATTAAATATTAACTGACCATTTTGATTGACTTTTAACCTGACACTCAATTGGTTACTCGAATTACAAAAGCTAAAACAATGTTATTTTATTTTTATTAAACGCTTCATAGTAAATACTATCTGGCTGGTTTATTGTCAGGCGGCAATTTCTTTCAACCAACCAGAAAAAAGTAAATAAAACAAGTTACTAAGATACGAGTATTTAAACATATTAAAGTAAAAGTGAGATATCACCAATCAAAGGAAAAAGGAAAGGACGGTGAAGAGGAAAGAAATATCAGAATAAAACAGAGTTCTTTCAGTCGCTTCTTGAAGCATGCCAAGGACGGAGGGAGTCTAATATTTGTTTGTAACTGGTTCCAGAATCTCACTGCATGGATGGTAAAGGACGGCGTAAAAAAAGAAGAATGTTGAACTGGGAAGGCAAATAAATAATCTCTGTCTGAGCGCAGCGCAAGTCCATGATCGTAAAGATGCTGAACATTTTCGGCGAGATAAGAGAGGGGGGCGAGACAGTTAAGGATATTATTCAAAATATATAGTATGTAAATTTGGCGTCTTTTCTCACGTTCAACCAGTTTAGAGTCTTCTGGTATGAAGTGATATGATCGTACTTTCTCAGGTTAAAAAAAAAGCTTGCAATAGCTGTAATTTGTCCAGTTGTTCATCCGTAATATTATTAAAATGATGAAATAATTGTAGTTTAAATTCATAATTTATTTAATTTAATTGATTCTTGTATTAAATATAAAATAGATAATAATAAAACTACCATATTAATATTTAAATATATGATATACATGTATTTGAGAAAAAAGGGACATCGAATTGACAAATACTTCACGAGGAAAATTATCTCGTTTTTACCCATCAGACAAATGTTGTGATGATGTTGTAGTGGAGTAAACAAAGCAGTAATTGACCTGTCTAAAAGAGCTTTTGAAAACGTTTCCATAGCACGAAGGCAAAAGGAACGAGACAACTCGAGACATATCACTGAAGCGAGGATCCCATGTCCAAAGCTGTCTCTCGAGAATTGTCCGGGACTTGCTATTCATTTTTTATTTAACATTTCGTTGGACTGTTCAATATTTGTTTCATAGGCGTAGTCCATATACTATATACGTATCTATAGAGTGTATCCCAGGACAATTCGGAAACGTGTGCTATATATATATTTTTTTTAAGTATCTTGCACATTTACGTCAAGATTAAATATGTGCTGCATTGTTATCAGCACAACTCAGGATAGGTCATTAACATCTGCAGAAATGATACTATTTTTTTCCCAATTAACATAATTTCTCTTCTATTCGTTTACTCTGAGAACGCGAAAATCATCATATAATACTATAGACCGATCTATTGGCGTCAAATGATAGTTTTGTTGCATTCAAAGTTTTTTTGCAAAAGTACTGTTAACTTCCTAACAAGTTAAATCTTTAAGCCGTTTTGTAAGTATATTCAGTGCGCTGCGAGTTATTTTTCTTCTCCCGTGACATTAAATCCATCATCGCTACTATGAGAAGGAGTCACTTTGGGCTGTTTCTTCTTCGTGCCGTCACGTCATAAAAAAATAAAGAAATTTTCGATCTTTTAGTATAGATCGTACTGGCTGGAGCCTTATTTTATACCATAACAGTATGGGTGATAGTTTGATCGAAGTGAACTGTTTCCATTACACCAATGTGAATTATAAATGCTTTGTGGACAATTTATTCACTGTGAGGGAACCGAACTTGGAAAAATTCAATCTCTCTTCGGCATCTAATATAGAAATTCAAATTCCTTTCCAAACATGTATTGTCCACAATATTGAAAGATTCCTTGCATTTTCACGCGTCATACCGTTAGATATTTATTCTGTTCGACTTTCGAATAATCTTTCTGACTCAAGAATATATTGACCATTCCTACCTATGATATATTAAAAAACATTACGTGTCCCAGAATATTCTTCATTCCTTAGTTCCAAACATTTCAATCATAATCCTTTTTTTCTAATAATTTGTTTTTATTTTAACTTGTATTCTATTTTTATTAGCATATAACTTATAAGCTTTCCTTTAGTTGCAACCATGAATAATAAATATAGTCTCTTATGAAAGAAGCTGGTTGATTGAAAAAAATGGAAGGATGAAAAATTGATAAGAAAGCTGTCGTATGCGTATATAAATAAATTAATAAATTTTCCACCACAACACAAACATATTTATTTAGTTAATAATTACATCAATTCACCTTTTTATTATTATTTACCTTATTTTGCAATATAATTTATGTGTACAAAGGTGAGGGCTGAAAAACATCTGTCCTCCTGGCCGTACACTTCACCCTCCTATTGGTGGGGATGTACGAGTATTTCGATGTGTAGAAAGTTAGTAGATAAGTCCAGGCTGTTTGATAGCTTTTTTCTCAAATATGTTATCTTTTCCATCGTCTTAACATACTCGTATATGTGTTGTTTCAGGTGATTACGTACTATGGTGCTAGCAAAAAACCCAATTATTTATTTAAATACAAGTGTATGCGAACTATTGCGCCGTTTTTCCATTGTCTATCATTAGTTTTCTCTACATCCAGATTTCTATAATTTTGAACATTTTCTTTTATCAAAATATGACCAATCATAATTTTTGGTCTTCCACTAGCACACACTCCACTCGCAGTGGCACTTTTTATTTATTTAGTCAATCTTCGTTCATTCGTTCGACATGCCCAATCCATAAAAGTGTGCTCTTTTTTATTTTTCTTGATACATCAGTCTTAAGTATTTTGTCGTACATTGGTACACAATGTATTATTTTCAATGGACGCATTTCCACAGCGTTTATTTGTGTTTATTCAGTCTTTTTCGACGTCCACTATTTTGTATTGTATTATTGTATAACAATTTCGTTGTATACAGTACAACCTGATGGGTTTATTGCCATGTGAACATCTCTTTTAACCAACCGAAAAAGTTTTAAACAAGTCTTAAGTAAAAACTAGATCGAGACTTTTTTCTCAACAATCTGTGGATCAAGAATAGTCGAATCTGGACCCCCTGGGTTGGATGTCAGGTGTCTTTTCCACAAGGCTAAGGAGGTGGTTATATATTTCCATCATACAGAAAATAAGGCTTTAGTTTATTATTGTCAATCATTATTTAGCAAATTTGGATACTTGCAATGATTGAAATATTGAAACAAAAATTCATCTCATCATTAGTGAAGCACAAACAAGTTTTGCTTGTGCTCCCTTGATAATGAGGTGAAAACCTTGAAACCGGTAGGGTTATATCGTTATACGAAGTGGAATAAACAGTGTTTGAATAAACAAATTACTATATCTTTTAAATTCCACAGCGTAAATATCTTAACTACGAGTATATAACATAATAAATAATTGGTAAAAAGAATCAACCAATTTTTCATGCTTATATGTCCTCAATAAAAAGACACAGGCAAAAAACTAGTCGATTGAAGTCACGACAAATGATAAGGAACAAACCTGGATCTATGAAATTTGCGAATCCTTTTGAAATAATATGTTTTTAAAATCAATACATAAAATATCACACATATAATTCAAAGCATTTTTGTTCACACATAAATATTTTGTTAAAATTTCTCGATGAAACAAAAGATTTCATCGAAATGAAACTAATATTTGTTTTATATTTAATACAACAAAAACGAGTATATTAGATTTTTTTTTTAATAAGCTCAATCAGCTGAATATAAAGAAAAGTTGATTACAATGTTAAATAAACATCCGTTTTTTACAAAGTTCCTCCATCACGGAAACTTTACAGAATTGTCAAAATATAACCCCAGCGCCCAGAATAAATATGTAATGTTAAAATTGCTCTTTCCCTCCAATTCCGAAAATAGTCACTGAAAGGGTTGAAAATCCCCATTTTGTCACGATTCGATAATCTCGATTGTTTCTAGGTCATTCTTTTTTGTTTTCAAATGTAAATATACCTTTAGTCCTTTGTATTTTTTCTTCCTCGTGGCCTGAGGTAAAAAAGAATTGTTGTGACCACTGTAAATTTGTTTAAAATGTTATTTGGAGTTCTTGCCGTGTTGAGTTGGTTTAAGTGATGTTCGACATTTTGAAAGCGTTGTAGCTCTCATCCTTAAGGATATGTCAAAAAACCTTACCGAATATGAAACTTTGGTCATTATTTTAGCCACGTCTATATCAGTTAAGTCACATTACTAAACACAATCTGAAAAACGTTTTTTAAACTAGTGGAAAACAGCTGTGACAATCTTCGCACTGTGGAATTGGAGAGTGTGATGCTCGGCCTGCGCATCGAAAGGAGCAAAACAAAATTTATGTTCATCTACAAAAATATTATATTTCATAAGAAAATGAAACTAGCTGGTCGAAGCAGTATCTTAAGATAAGTAGTTTCTCAAAAAATAAACAATCATCCAATAAATTGATTAATTTAGCATAGTTTATTGTCTCGAATTACTCTAAGGATGCATAAGTATCATTTTAAAATAGCTTACGTTTAAGTATTCTTAGACTTCCTCCAGAACAGAGGCGGAGAGGGGCTAGACCTATAGTAAGTACATTCCTTGCAATAGGGCTAGCCCCTCCCCATTTCGATCAAAATATCTGGACCTATTTGGTCACTTTAAAACCACTGGATTAGACATGGAACTTACAGTTCGTCATCGCACGTGTTGACAATACTACCGCACGTGAAGATGCAACAACTATATATGATACATCTAGTGAACACGAATCAATTTGCAGACGAATTATTTTACCACAGTGGAACAATGTTATTAATTTTATGTTTCGGTTACCATCGGAAATCGAACCCGAAATATCAAAATCGAAGATTAGCATCTTATCACCAAGGAAGTCGTTAATAATTCAATGTCGTCTTAAAAAAAATCAATCCAAACAAGCTCACATAAAGTTACTTTATATTTCCTAAAATATTTCAAAACAGGTAAAATTTAGGTTCCACCCTTTTCACATAAAAACGTCCATTAAATACTTTTTTTATATACGAATATAAGTACTCGTATTTCACCCCACATAAGATATTGGTTGAACTCCACCCTTAAAGGTAGTGATCTTTAACAGTGAAGTTAAACAGCTAAATTTTGTAGCAAAAATAATAACCAAGTTGCTGCTTTAGTACCATTAAACTCTTGTTAATCTATACGCACAAACATAAATACCATCACGCCTTTTCCTGTTGGGGAAGACAAATATAAAAGAGCGCCTTTCTCTTCCCGGCAAACTTCCTTCGCCTTATCCACCTCCATACATATTCCCAAACGAATCCTTCAATTTACTTCAAACCTTTCATACTTTCTAAATTCCATTTTCATAGTCCAACTATACTTTATCGGTTGTTTGTTACCAGAACATATTACATATGCTTTTATTTTTTATGTTGGTCAGTTTTTCGTCACGAATCCATTCAACATGTCCAAAGCATTTCAATTTGCTATTTTATTACTCTACGTAATACATTAGTTTTTATATCACATTCATCCTTAATAATAAAATTTCCTATTCTCTCATACATCGATACACTACATATTCTTCGTAGCATCCAGTGATTTTGTTTTCTATTACAACTCACCTTTCAATATCTCGTTCCGCCTATCCTAATTTTAAATTTCACTAACTATTAATCTGTTAAAATATATAAAGAAGTCATGCGTAGACTACCATGAAATTTTATAAAATGAAAGTTTTTTTATTCCTGACTCAAGGTAACTTGAAATTGTTATGAGTTTTGGTTTAAAGTTTTATTAAGAAATGGTTCCTGTTTTCTTGGAATCGGAGGGCTTATTTAAAAAAGAAAATAGTTAGATTTTTTTTTATTCTATTAGATTGAATAAAAAAAAACGTAGAACTTTTCCTGGAATTTAGTTTAAATTTTCTAAAATTAATCAGGTTAACTTTTCATTTTCATTTTTATATTAGGCTTTTGTGATACAATTTCTTTACAAAAAACTTTCTTAGAAATTTATCTGGTGGATTTATTGTTTTCAAATAATTTCTTCCAATCTGTGAGGTGAGGTGCATGGCTGCGCGGTAACGTACTGGACTTCCGTGCGAAAAGTCGTCGGTTCAAACCGCGCGTTGTTCTACTCCCCTCGAACGACAAAGGCACTTTTCCGACCATTGTTTTAGGGTATTAGGATACCTATGAATTCGGTCATATTTTTTCTTTAAAAAAAACAGTTTTTGTCTCATAATAATTTATATACTGATTTTTAAAGTAGTGTATGAAATCAGCATTAGAGAAAGTATAAGAAAAAATAAATCTGTAAGGAAATAGAAATAAGGATGAGAGTTTTATAAAGTTAGGGAAGAGAAATATTTTGAGATTAATACTTCATTTAGTTTCCTCTTAATTACGACAAGAAAGAAGTACATCTTATTGATCCAGGAAAATTATTTCATAGTCGAGCCGAGTGAATCTCAAAAGTTATTATATGATATGTTCGTTTATAACTGAGTCTTCTGTCACCAGACCAAATATGCACAATAATACAATCTACGCAGCTTTTTATCTCAAGTCTACGATTTTTGTCAAATATTTTTTAGCCTGACTATCTTTAAATTTCCAATATTTGTAGCTTTGTTGGGAAGATGTCTATCTTGCAACGATCTGTGGGCCCCATTGTATCCAATTTTTAAACAGTGTTAGTTTCTTTTCACTTAAAGTCTTTTTAACATATTTATGGTTGGTTGAACGATATTCACACATGGCAATACGCCTGACAGGTCGTACTGTACGAGTATACTTCGAAAGTATGATACAATAAAATATAGTTTAAGCTTGCTAAACGCTACATATAATTTTAATAGATGGAACCCAGTTTTCGTTAAGGCTAAATACCAGGTACAGTAAACTCTCGATTATTCCGAGTTGTAGTGAAAACTTTGACTGGGATAATCTTCGCCAAAAAAAATCAGGAAAAAGCATGAAAAAAAAATTAAAACCAAAACTGAAATTTATCCTACACACCCTTTTAATAGAAATATGACAGCAAAGAAGATGTTTTTTCCTACGTTTACTTTTTAGCAAATGGTGCTTATCAGATTTTACGACATTATAGTATGTTGGAATTAGTTGGAATTAGACTTGAAAACTTACCAAAAATGTTCAAGTTAAGAAAAAAAAAAGACAAACGAACTCGTTCGTATTTTATATTCTCAATTTGATATACGAAATACCAACTTGACAATATTAAATACGATTACAAAAAATTATTCAACAATAAATCGATCGCAATGCATACGTAATTTATAATATTACGTGATGCGCTCTCCCGCTTGCATGAAAAGCTAATACTGAATTTATAACCGGGATTTCTGGTCGATGATTTAATCGCAATGTCACCAGTTTTAATATTTGTTATATATAACCAATTTCCTCAGTTTAATTTTCTACTACATATTATACATTAAGTAGTCAAATGAAAAAAGTAGTGGTGATTAAAAAGCGTAACAGAAAAAAGTATCTTTGTGGAGGATTTCTGTTATTTAGGTAATATTTTTCCAGAGAAGGATATCGAACACCTTTTAGTAATATGAAAATAGTCAATAGGGCACTAAAACACATATACTTAAACTTGACGGTATCAAAATCTGTTAAGATAGATAAAAATATAATCAAACATAAACGTGCAAATACAGTACGTTATAAAATACTCCTGTGGACGGTATTATATTTTTTTAAATATATTTGTCTAAAATACGTGTATGTGGGTTTTGCCCGCTAAACTGATAGTAAATATATAAAATTGTTTAAATTATCTGAAATTTGTCCCGGGTCAATGTTTTGTTTCGCGTACGAAAAGGGGCAACCTTCCACATGAGACCAGGCGGCGGGATACGACACTTATATGAATTGCAAAGCAACATTGCGTATATTTGTAATTTAAATTTCTTCAATAAAACGGTAAAAACGTTTTGGTCTGAATACGCTTGAAGCAATTTAACATCTTACAATGGAAATAAATGTAAAATCATCGTAAACATACTGGCAGACATACAATTATACAGATGGCAGGGATGTGGATGAAAGCACCGGATAATCGGTTATGGTTCGTCAAGTATTGTCTCGCTATGTTATTATTACTTAAGGCATTGTAGTACCGGTTTTGTATAAAGAAACGATCTAAGCGTACTTTTAAGATTTTTTTAGAGCATTTTATGGACAAAATTAACGAATCAAAACAACGGGTATAAAACACTTACAAAACATAATGCAATTTCCCTATCGGATAAGGCCAAGAAGAGAAAGCGCCAGACTTTCCTATTCATACACATTCTCATTAAACTACTACGATTTCTCTGACTTTATATTTCAGAACATTTTCGTTCTTAACAGTAAAATCTGGCGGATTTATTACCATTTAGCAATTTCTTTCAACCAACCATATTAAAGAGCATACAAGGAAACAAAAAAAAAGAGGTACAACCAGACTGTTATACTTAAAAAAATCTGGGTTTCAACCTAAATCAAACCCAGACAACACACGCATCTTCTTTACTAGACCAGAGATAAATATTGTTTTGGTTAGATGATATGAGTACATCATTTTTAGCAAGAAAGTTTCATTGTCTTATTTAGTATATATAGTCGTTGTTCTGCGAAAAGCATTTAAGTCCAAATATTGAGTTTTGAGATAAAAACAATTTAAGTTTCAGAAGGCGATGTAAAATCAAGTTATATGACTTTTTATCTTCTCATAACAGCGAAACCATATAACTTTTGAACATCAATGTGTTTTCCATGAGTAGATATTTTATTTTAAGTAAAATGGCATCAAAAAGTCATTTTAAGCAAAAATGGACTTCCTGGTTTTACCAAAATATGATACTTGTTTTTTTTTTAAATAATTTAAAACTTGTTTTCGAATTAATGTACGTCGATTTATACACTGGTCTCGTCGAAAATTTACAGTTATGACAAAATCTTTAAAAAAACAATTCTCTACACTAAAAACAAAGGCCTAAAATTAGTTAGATCCTTTTCTAACATTTATTGAAGAAATAATTTAGATTGCGGCTTTCATTCGCCGTAGATATACGTTACTTGTGAAATATTACGCTCATCACACCAGAACTTTTCGCTAAACTTCTTTATAAGACAATACCTAACCATTGTGGTCTTTCGTCATATCTTGGGGGTTAATGTAACAATTATGATGCTTTCTGAATAATGATGAAAATAATAGCTGTTAAGTTTCAAAAGTTGATCCAAAATGAATTGAGTTTTATGTGTATTTGGATTGAGGGTTCAACGATTCATTCCAAATTGTTCAAAATCGATCATCCAAAACCGTATTCAACGCTTTCATTCAAAGTCGTACGTATAAAGCTCGATCTAGTTTCAAAAGATTTTAGGTTAAGCAAATTAATTCGATGTTTAAAGATAACACAAGATGATTTACAAAAATATGTTTTCATTGCATTGAAAAGGTTTTTTTACTTATATGGTTAAATCACTTAAAAAAAATACAAGAATAACAATTAAAAAACATTATTGATTGACATATGCGCCAGAAAAAGACGAGCCCGACACAATAGAAAAAAAATCTAAAATATTTTATTTCTTTTATCCCGGCAAGAACAACTTATTAACTTTCCTCTTTTAAGAAGTTAGTGTTATATGGAAGTCCATATGATGCCCATAGTTACTTTCCAATTGATGTAGTCTTGTTATATAGGTGTTATATAAACAATTAATTCCGACTATATAATTAAGGAATAAAATCTTCGGCCTGGAAGGCCTTCAATGTGATATCTGACCAGCTGTATCAATTGCGGACTAATTAAATATGGTCAGATAATACTATGTAATGTTGTGAGGTCAATCACTTTTATTCTGTCTTACAAGGCTATGAAATATGGTCAGACAATACTATGTAATGTTGTGAGATCAATCATTTTTCTCCCATCTTACAAGGTTGTGAAACATGGTCAGACAATACTATGTAATGTTGTGAGGGCAACCATTTTTCTTCAGTCTTACAAGGCTGTGAAACATGGTCATAAAATACTATGTAATATTGTGAAGTCAATCATTTTTCTTCTGTCTTACAAGGCTGTGAAACATAGTCAGACAATACTATGTAATGTTGTGAGGGCAACCATTTTTCTTCTGTCTTACAAGGCTGTGAAACATGGTCATAAAATACTATGTAATATTGTGAAGTCAATCATTTTTCTTCTGTCTTACAAGGCTGTGAAACATAGTCAGACAATACTATGTAATGTTGTGAGTTAAATTATTTTTCTTCTGTCTTACAAGGTTGTGAAACATAGTGAGACAATACTATGTAATGTTGTGAGGTAACCATTTTTATTTTGTCTTACAAGGCTGGAAAAAAAAAATAAGACAATAAATGTATTTCTAAACCTTTTGCTTGAAAATGCTAAAACCGGTGTTATCAACCTTTGGAACTAAACAATTTTATTAATATGAATATCTCTTCATAATTTTTTGAAGTATTTTATCGCTAATAATGTTTCCTTAACCATCGTTTCATGATTTTAACCATTTTGTCTAATATAATAATAATACAAATTTAATGAAAAGGTAAATTAGACAGAAATGTTTAAAAAAAACAACCAAAACCAGAGTACCGTTTATTTTAATCAAACAACGTATCATTTCCCCAACGAAAATTATTTTTAAGGTGGAAATACGAGTAGGAAGTGTCTACAAGCATTCATTGTGTATTAATAATGCATGAAGTCTTATATCATGTTTTCTAAAGCTGAAAATAACCTTGGTGTTATATTTAAATCCATGTCGTAAATATGTGATTAAGATGCGACAATATATACACTGTTTGAGAAGCGAGAGTCAATCATGTCACTGGGTATATATCATTTGGAGTGAATTGTATCTCGATGTAAACGTTATACACTTCATGTTTAGAAGTCTATTAGATAGAAGTGTTTCTCAAACTGTTATGAAAAAAAAAATGTTTCCAGAAAAATTTAAACTGTGTTTTATCACTTACACGATATGCGTTAACTAGTTTCGAGAGATAATCCAAAATTTCTCATATCACACGTATGTTGAACTAACATATAAATCAATTTACTTTATATTCTTCTGTTGCGCTTTGAGAAAGCTTGGATTACCTCTCAAAATTTGTCAGCATATTTTGTATAAATAGTAAAAATATGAAGTAAAAATGAAAAAAAAGTTCTATTCTCATCTTTTTTAATTATGGTGCCAAGTGAATGTTTAAATTGTAATGAAGAAATATAATTTGGTTTATTTTCTGATCATGTTCCTTTCTTTATTTACATATTGTCTTCTTGGTAGAAAGCATGCACAGCAGATTGTATTGTAAACTTTTTTGCAAGTAACTTATTTTCACCTACACTTTCTAGAGGTTTGGGTCGTTTCCCGATGTTGACCAAAAAGAAGGAATTCCAATCGTTTTTATAATATCCAATAATTCCTCCTATGATTGGAATACGTTTGTACAAAACAACAAGCCTACCAGAGTGTACAGTGTCCGATTTAAGTGTGAAACTATAGTTGAGAACCTCAGTTCCCATTGAAGACTTAACAAGACATAAGCTGTCATTTGATCGTTACGTAGACGCTGACAGGTGGAATACTCCACTATAATTTCACACCAATTGCACGCGAGCCAGCCCCTCCTGGTTGATGACACGTGTCATTGGGAAATAATTATTAAGTCTTTTAGTAAGAAATTAAAGGGGCTCAATGCACGAGTTACTGATACACTCGTATCATATTAAAAAGAAATTATTTAAATTGTTATTATGATACACTTATCATAGGTCTTTATAATTTGCAAAACATTAAACGATACGTCAAAGTTGAAAAATATAGTAAGCGTTCATTTCGCTGACAATGGATATTCTGTATTTTTTTAAATATTTGACTCATTCATTATACGCCATAATAACAAGACCTAAGAACGATTAACTCGTGAAAAAGAAAATGTACAATATAAAAAATTCATTGTTTTCATGTCAGTTGGCGACGTAGATAACAATTTAAGAAAATATTTTATATGTACTTAAGGCAATAAGCACTTTGAAAGTTTGAATACATTGAAATTGATTTAACGAAATCTTAGGTTATGGTTATTGAATTAGGTATGGTTAAAATCGTGTGCGTGGATTCAATCAGATCGATGTGTGGATTAAATCAGATAAACTGGAGCAGGTTGATGAGTTCTGTTATCTGGACAGTATATTTAAGTGCGATGGGTGAGTTGAAAGGGATATTAAAAAATTGGAGCAGGTTGATGAGTTCTGTTATCTGGACAGTATATTTAAGTGCGATGGGTGAGTTGAAAGGGATATTAAAAAATTGGAGCAGGTTGATGAGTTCTGTTATCTGGACAGTATATTTAAGTGCGATGGGTGAGTTGGAAGGGATATTAAAAAAAATAAGCGACAGGAAATGATGCGAATGGAGCATTTATTGTAATATACAACAACCACGCAATATAAACAGTGAAAAAATGACAATACATAATAGTGTGTCGGTGTAAAACCTTGACATATGGAAATAAAATGTGGACTTGGCAGAAGAAGGATAAAATTAAGATTAATGCTTAAAAAATGGTGTGGAGCTACATGCACTTAGGAACGTTTGTGGAGTATCAATGAATGCTGTGGAGGTACGTGCATTTGTTGAGTGTCAATATGGAGATACGTGGAACGTAGAGATACGTAGGAACATTTGTGGATTGTCAATGAATGAAAGAAGGTGCAGTAGACACTAGAAATGAATGCATGGATAAAATGTTTCAAGTTAGATGAAGAAAGGAGCTTTTATACGAGTATGCTTTGGACATGTGTAAAGAATGAATTAAATAGAATGACTAAATAAGTATAAAAGTGGTGCAAGGTGTTCTTGCTAGAAGTAGATCAAGGAAAATGTGGTTGGATTAAATGGAACAGATTTAAAAATAAATAAAGAAGTATGAATAATAGTGCGCATGACGAGAAGTTTGAATGTGCAGGAGGCGAAAATTCTGTGCTTGGATAGAAAATATTGGAAAACTGTCTTCTTTACCCCCCCCCCCATCTCGCAAAGGACACGGCGTGATGGTATATAATTAGTTTATTAAATCACTGTTTCAAGGTTTTCACCTTATAATCAAGGGAACTAGAGTTGTTTCTGCTCCCCTTAAGTCATGTTGGTGCTTCCTTTATGAGGTAGAAACGTTGAAACCGATAGTCATATCATTACACAAATTTGTAAACAAAGAATCTCCACTAAAATACCAATAAATTTCCTTCTTTACTTGTGTAGAATGCATCTTTTGGGAAACCCATTGGCTGAGATTACCGACATGTTTGACAATAGTCTATTGAACTATGAATACGATGATTGCAGAATCAATAAAGTATAACATCCTATTCATTTTGCATTAATGTCAAAATGTTGTGGCGAGGTACAGGCAACCGACTCGAGACGGCTCCGTATTGTATAATCAACTGTGAATATTGTTAAAATTTTGAAACAATTTTGACTTGTGTTAATGCTTATTTATGTAATATTTTAATTGTTTTATTGTGTTTTTATTAAGTTTTGTTGAATTGTTATAAAAAATTTTTTTAAAGATTATTTTATAAATGAATGGTTGAATTAAAATAGGCACTAAGTACCAAAAAATAAACAAAAAAAAACTAAGTATGCAGTTTCGTTCTATATGTCATATATAATGAAACTACATACTTAGTTTTTTTTTGTTTTTTTTTTGTACTTAGTGCCTATTTTAATTCAACCATTCAAATGTTGAAACTGAAGCACTAACTACTTTTTTAAATAATCTGTAAGGTATGTATGCCGTTGATAAAAAAAGAAAAAAAATCTTATGTGGAAAATACATTAGTAAACCAATGACAACATTGGATAAGGCTTAAGTTGATATCTTTGTGTGCATGATTTTTTCCCTTATTTCGTATGGTTTGTCCCTCACAGTCATATATTCAAGTTTCTCAACCATGAACCAACCTCAGAATTACCCCGGTGAATTTCTTCCCGTCCTCCCGGGAGTGAATATACTGGACACTTCCACAGTGTTATTGACATTCTGGAACATACCATAATATTTCAATGAGGACTCAATGAAACCCTACCTATGCATGTCTTGTAAAATGCAACCGTGACCACACTTAAAACAATTCAGAGTACACCAAAATCTACGTGGCAGATCGAATCCTTAGAAAAGCACCGATTACTCACAAGGTGAAGATTTCTGAACGAGTATTGATTTCACTACCACCAGCTATCTGGTGAGCTTACATCATATTCAGCTTATCGTAATCCCTGAATTCAGAAAAGTTTTCGAAATCTAAGATCAGTCGGAAGAAATACTCAAGTACATTGAAACGTACTCCCTCATTAAGACATCTTCTTGCTGTAAATAAGGTGGCATCCGATTGGCAAGAACCGGAAGCCATACCAAAGAAGTTGATTTTAAAATGCCACTGACTATCTAGCTTATTAAGCTGAATGTCTATAACGTTTGTGAGGTCATTATACCCTATAACATAGTAAGTAGACCCATGAACAACAATTTTAGAAAAATAATAGAATAATATAATAAAAAAATATTATAATAAAAAAAATAAAGCAATTTTGATATTTCCTGTTTTTCTTCATGGAAAGTTTTGTACAAGCTTTTCACTTAGTATCAATGAATCGCTCCATTCTTGACGTGGTTTAAGAAGCGATTAAAAAACTTTTGATTTCGATTAGTAATGTAATGTGTTCCTGATTTTTTCTTTCCTCTTCACCATTCCTTTCTTTTACTATGATAGATGATATCTCACTTGTTATGAAAAGGAATGTTCGGGCGATTGTCCATCTTTGTGGGGTTTGTAGGCGTATGCTCACGTATGTGTTCGTGGATTTCGTGGGGTTGGATAGTCATTTGAATGATTTATGCGAGCATGTAACTTGCTTCATTTACTTTGTCTGGTTGGTTGGAGAGATTGCCGCCTGGCAATATTGTATTTGCTATAAAAATGTTTAGTAAATAAATAAATACGGTGGAAAAGACAACGTTGAGATGTTCAGACATTTAAATGGATGGATGACGAAAGACTGATTCAACTTATTTATAATGCAAGCTTTAATGTGAGTCATGATATAGGACAACTGAAAAAAGTTTGGTTGGACTAAAAAGAAAACGAACAAAGTTTTAAAAGAAGGAAAGGTTAAGCTTAAAATAAACAGAAGGAACTGCATGCAACTGATATGGAGAAGGCGAAGGAAAAATGTCGTGATAGAAAAATTTGGCACTATGTTCTCTTTACCTACCCCAACTGGAATATGGTGTGATGGTATGTATGAGATGATAGTATTTCATTGATATGTTACGATATGTAGACAATTTTCGGATTTTAAATTGCAATTTCTTATTTATTTTTCGGAAATCATGGATAATGACAGTAATCTCGAAACTGGTGAGAAACAAACACAGTATTTTAATGGTTATCGTATTCTACTATTACCAAATATTTTTCATAGTTGTTGCCGTGTTGAGTTTGTTTCAATGATGGCTGACTTTTTGAAGGAGTTGCAACCTTCAATCTCGAGGCGACGTCAAAAACGTTACTAAACACAGTTAGCACGCAAGAGGTACCTAGACTGTCACTCACACTCGTGAGCACTCTCGCCGCGACTACCAGCGAGTTGTAGACCATATGGCAATTTCAAAAATACTTATCTGTATCTTTTCGAAATTTGGAAGTCATCCTGGTATGAGGAGTATTCTGTCATCGTACGTTAATGTTTGGTTGTTCAATAATTTCGAGTGTTTCGAATAATCGTTATGGTAACAACTCAGAGAAACATTTTCCACTAATGGAATAGCCGTTTAAATCTGCGAAGATATATTCTTGTATTACATACATAAATACCATTACCCTATCGGGGTAGGTAGAGTGAACAAAGTGCTAGACTTAACTATCTCAACACACATCCTTTACCTCTTCTACACCCATAAACCTTCACATACAATTCCTCCTCCTTTTTACGTATACTTATTCTCGAATATCATTCACTTGATCCAACAATACTTTCATTGGTTTTATTTTACCCTCTTTTCCTCTCATAATTCAATCATATATCTTTTTCGTTTGTTTTTCTTCATTTAATCCTTCTACATGTCCCGATCATCTCAGAGGGGTGTCTTAAGTTCCCGTTCATCCCTAATCACTTAGTTCCGTATTCATTTATACAATGTCACCCCATGTATTCCTCTCAGCGCACGCATTTCAAAAGCATTTATTCAACTCCTTTGATTTTATTCCATGCCTACGTTATACTTCCAAACATCAAAGTAGCCTGTAAAATAATGTTGTAGACTATCATCTTAGCAGTTTTTAATTCTTTTCAGTTCATTTTACTATTAAAATGACTTTCTTTCCTATCGCTTCACACCATTCGATATCCCTTGTAAGTTTTCCATTTTTTTTATTAAACACTACTTAAATAGCAAAATTTCCATCTTTAATTTTATTCTAAACCGGAAAAATGCATTTTCTTAATAGTATTTTGCCTATTTGATTTGTTTCCAAAAGGAAAAAACGAAAAGAAAATAAAGCATACCAAAACTAATTATAATATATTGTAAATACGTTATCGTCTTACTCACAATGTTTCACAATATTCCTTGAGTAGTTCTGACTAAACGAATTGATCATAACTTTGTATATAAGAGTAAACTCGAATACTTGGATATCTAATACAGTTAGTCGTACGAGCATATCCGCATACAAGTCCCTAATTTGATGTTTCGAGTATACCTTTATTTCATCCGTGTTTTGCATCGTAGATACCACAATATTAAGTATACTTGTTAACATGTTCCTTGGTTCGTATATCTTCTTACATCTTGACAACGTGCGCAATATACAATACCTTCTTGTACTTGGTGCATTAAAACCTTTCATAAAATATATACGAGTACTCGTAAATTATAACAAAATATTTCATACTATCTTTAAAAAACGCGAAACTTTAAAAAGAGTATTAGGTCTACTTTTTCTTGTGGTAGATTCTTGATCTCTTTTATGTACATTATTCGATGAGCGAGTTCAAAGGGGTACTGAAAGAAGTGTAGTGGCATGGCCATGCGGTAACTCACAGATTTTTTGTGCGTAATGTCGCTGGTTTGAGCCCCATGTTGTGTCTTACTCCCTTCGAACGACACAAGCATTATTTACGCCTAGTGTTCGTGGATATAAGGGTACTCATGACGTCAATATTGTCTGTTCTTTCAAAGAAAACAACATATAAGTGTGCCATTGGATCTGTAACAGCGATGGGGTTGAGTTTGTTGGTCTACAACGGCGCACTAACTTAAAACAAACTGTAAACTAATGATGTAGTAATGGTGAGGGGATCCTTGATTACGAGGTCCAGCAATGACGATAACGAATGGCAGGGAACAAGTATTTTTTCTGTATGGTAGATCTAAAGCGACAAGTAGTTAAATGTTAAAGAAAAAGTAATTCCACAAAACTTTTACACAAAAATAATCTACAATGGACGTAAAATTTTCCAAATTTTTAGAGTTGTTTGAAAAGTGGATGAATGAATTAGAGAGAAAGCTTACCTCTCCCTTACACGGCCGTAGTGACAGCTCACTGGAAGTCGAGTTTTAATTATTTAGAGACAAGGGAAGAAAAAACCCTGTAAGATCTTCGCTGCTAGATCGTGGACCTTGAGGAAAAACTTTATGACATAGAAGCTTTGGCAAGGAACTCCACAATTCTTATCGATAGATGCGTGTAAACTGTGGATGAAGTTGTGGAGGAGGTAGCACTCGGTATGCTGAATAAAAATGTAGGTCTAAGGGTCCTTCAGTCTACCTCTATATTTATTGCTTTGAAGGATCAAAAAACCAATCACGTTCAATACTTGCGAAGTTTTTATCCGCACATCACAAATAATAAGTTTTTCAGCACGAAAAAACCTCAAGGGCTCTGGGATTCTTATTATTGGATTGTTATCTAAAAATGGGTTTGAAATTATCAAGGACACCCAGCTACTTAAAAAAAACTTATGATATGGACGGCGAACGGTAGAAGAGTGATCCAAGAAAACAAAATTGTTCATTATCTCAAAATGTTAAGGTATAATAGAAGTAAAATTAATGCTGTGGAGATGAATTTACCAAGAAAAAATATGTGGCGTGTAAATTAAAGAAAAGAGGCGGAATGAATACATCATATTTGAATGCATGGAAAAATGGAGGTTTTAAATAAGATGAACAAAATGTGTTTGGATGAAAGAAGATAATGAATGACGAAAGAATGACTAATCGAGTATACAAGTCAATTGCAAGATGCACGTGGAAATTGAAAACCGAGGAAAACGTGACTAGATCATGTGGAACTGATTTTAAAAAACTGTAAGAAGAGTATGAATAATGGAAGAGTATGCATGACACAATGTATTATGAATGTGGAGAAGCCGAAATATATATATTTTGAATCGAAAAGTTCAGAGATCTGTCCTATCTGCCTACCTCACAATGTATTCATATTCAAGTATACGTATTTATAAAAGCTGTTTTTTTTCATATATAGTATGTAACAACTGCGTTGCGTGTTAATATACATTTACTCTAATCCGACTTCAGAGCTAAACAATACTTTGATTTCTAGTCTTCAGCTTATATCCCAAATGTTTTGTTTCATCGAACATAAAGAGAGAATTGTGTACTTCCCCGAAGTGGGAAACATTTATTGGAATATCATTTCGTGGAATTGTTGGAACGAGATCAATAGGCTTAAAGAAAATCTAAATTAGTTCTCTTGCTGTGGGATACCTTGTTAAGTTATATATTGTTTGTTTGTTCTAGGAAAACAAATGATAGATTAATGTCAATTTTGTTATTTTCATATAATGTATGTTCTAATGAAGATGGATTTTCGGTTATTCGGGTGAAGGGAAAATTCAGTGATTGAGAAAGGCTTATTAAGACCAGTATACCTATAAAATAATCAGCTTTCGACACATAGTTTATTAAAAGTATATTCTAATGAGCAATACTCTGTTCGATTTATGTATATCATATATTCGTACATTTATAGTTTCAAAGGAATTCGGCTGTTCTCGTAAAATATCAAGAAACGTGATGATAACTTAATCTTCGACACTGTTTATTGACATTCTAACAACCTAAGTATACCTTGATGACTTCTTGTTTAAAAAAAACTTTTTAAAATTTATTAAATGTTTCGGCTTTAACTTTGTGAACTTCCATATTAGAAACTTAGTCTAATCATCATCCTCGTGGCTGAGGGTCGTCATCTTCATAATGAGGCCTGTATAATATTTCTCCAACCATTTCTGTCTTCGACTTGATTTCAGATTTCGTATAGAGTTAGTAATGTCCTTGATCTGGTCGGTTCAACGCAAGGAGACGCGACGTCTTGGTCTCCTACCAGAAACATTGCCCAGTATAACAATATTTTCGAGACATGTATTATCGTTTCTCACTATGTGTCCGAAAAAATGCAATATCCTTTTTTGACAGATATAAGAAAAAACGAGTGTTTATATGGTGTTGCAATAATACTCGTGCGTTATCATTTTCGTCCAAGATATTCGCAGCATTCGTCTCCAGCACCACATCCCGAATACATCGATTCCGGCGGAGTATTCCACTTAAAGAGAACATCAGGATATGAAATAGAAATACATGTGATGGGGCCTTATGTATTTTGTGGAGTTACAAAGTAGTTTATTGTTATATATTCTAAAAGTTTAAGACTTTCCTCTCTGCGCCTAAGCTTACACATATAAATACTGTAGGCAGAATGTTTTACTAAATAAGTCTTTAGAAAAAAAAAGATTTAAACTGTTGCTCACCACTCATCTCTCTTTTGTGTCTCTATCTCCAACTCTGAGTATCTGACAGTCCTCCTTCTTAACTAATTCTATCCATTTTTTCATTGATTTTGTTTATGGTTTTCTTAACTTATATTAAATTAATGACTTGGGAATTCTTGTGCCTTATATTCTTTTTAAGTGCCTAGTGAAATTTAGCCTCTGAAATTTGTAGAAGATGAACAATATGATTTCGTGATCCACAAGGCAGCCCTGTAAGCTTTGATTATATATAAACCGTTGTTGTGAAACCTAGTTGATCAAAGGTTGGGAAAGAAAAAAAAAATGGGAAAGTTTTATAAAAATATAAGTCATCGTTTTATGGCCTCCATTACGTTTTTTACTTTTAATTTTGAATCAAAAATATTTCACATAATTGGCATAAAATATGTAAGTGACAATGTATTATACAAGTGATACAATCCACAATTATATAAATGACAATAAACACGCAAGTGACATTGAACAACATAAGTGTTATAAGCTATATCAATGAAATATAAGGGACATTTTTTAACATAAGTGAGATAAAGTATTATTCAAATTTTATTTTGTAAATATTATAAAAAAGAAACAATAGCAACTTTCTTTAAAATAATTTTGTAAGGTACGTTGTACCTTACAAAATTATTTTGTCCGTTGATGAAAATTAAATTAAAAAATGCGAATCGCTGTAAATAACGCAAGTGATATAAGCCACAATAAAAATATATAAGTGAGATTAAACATACAAGTGACATTATACAATATACGTATAATGTCACTTGTATGTTTAATCTAAGTATGTAAACGTTATAAGCTACGGTAATGATATGACAAGTTCAAACATAAGTGAGATAAAATACGCTAACGGCAGTAAATAACATAAGTGATACAAACAACATTTCTACTAGTGACATTATATTATATAAGTGTTTAAGCTAGTGTTGCTACAGTAATGCGATATAAGTGATAAATTATAACATGAGTAGAAAATACCACAAGTGATACTAGCAAAAATTATGTGATATAACATAAGTGAGATAAAATACACAAGTGACAATAAACAATATGTCTTACAAGCTATAGCGATGATAAATACAATAACTGACAAGTCATAACTCAAGTGAGATAAAATACGCAAATTGCAGTAAATAACACAAGTGATACAAGCTACAATTAAAACAAGACATAGGTGAAATAAAATACACAAGTGACTAGTTGGTTGAATTATTTTACCTAGTTGACATTTTTTACTTGAGTATAGAGAAATAAAAATTTTAAAATAAAAAAAAAGCCGAAAATAAATCTTGAATCTGAAACAGATTATGAGAATTGAGACATAATGTAAGATGAAAGATAGAAAAGTATTATTTATGGTGTCAGGTCACGGCAGGTCGATAAATTGTTAAGTCGAGACCGGTGACACGTCACCCCGGGCACATGATTAATTTTTATTAATTACATAATGAGTTGTTACCAAAATAATGGCCGATATTGTAGGACTCAATAAATTATAAACTCACTGTTAATATTTCTTCGACGAGGTCAACAAATAACATGAAATGAATGATTATGTACGACGACATTCGACTTTATATCGAGCAGCTACTGCTAAGAACTAGCATAATAAATAGATTTAGAATATTTTGCACATAATATCACTTATGTTATTTCTACCACTTATTTTATGAAATCTCACTTATATCTTTTTATGGAATCTCACTTAAATCTCACTTATATAATTTTTTTGTTTTTGTGTAATCAAAAATCGGAAGGAAGTATCGATTTATTTTTTCATGCTAAATATCCTCAGTGAAATACAGGCAAAAGCCTAGTTTACTGGGGATACGACAAATGAAAGGCAACAAACCCAGATCCATTAAAATTGTATGTCCAAATCAAATTACCTGTTGTTTTTTCTCAAATTGTGTATATTTCTTGTCATGTGTAATAATAAATAAATAAAATAAATATTATTATTGTAAGTCAAATACTTGTGACATTTACCCTAATTTTCCAATTTAGTAATGTAATGTATTCAATACAATATGGTGGGTTTATTGCCGTGTGGTAATCTCTTCCAATCAACCAGAAGAGTGTTCAAGAAATATAAATACACATATGCCATCACGCCATTTCCATCTCATATATGGTCACCCCATGTATTGTTCTTCTTAGTGCACGCATTTCTACACAATTCATTTGACTCCTTTCGGCCTTTCTCCGTATGCAAAGTTCACTGTTAAACAAGTCTTAAGGGAAAACCAGACTGGAACCCTTTTAAAACAATCTGGGCACTAACGCTAATAGAGCCCGCAGCCCGCGGATAGGAAGGCAAGCAATTTATTAACTAGGCCACAGAGACCATTTTTTACTTTACGTGTTATTACATATCCCCTTATATCTTATTATAGTAACTCGTATCGCTTGTATATTTACTCTCACTTGCGTATTTTATGCCACTTGTATATTATTATTGTAATTTGAATAACTTGAATATCTTATATAAATTTTCACTTGACAATTTTACGTCACTTGTATTCATGCTACAGTAACAAGTCTTTTAAAGACTTGTTACTGTAGCTCATGATATTCATGCAATCTACTATTATTTGCATATTTTATATCACTTGTTTTAGACCATGTCACTTATATCTTCTTATTGTAACTGATATCACTTGTTTTAATTACTTTTACTTGACAATTTTACGTCACTTGTATTATAACTTGTTACTGTAGCTCATGATATTCATGCAATCTACTATTTTTTTCATATTTTATATCACTTATTTAAATTATTGTTAAGTTTTTGTTAAATATAGAAAATTTTATTGGACCCTAAAATGATAGGGACTTTTTTCCCTTTCCAATGATTTTCTTTTCCCGGCTTTCAATGACTTTTATTTTTTGATCTTATGGTTTTACATTAAACTTTGTTTCTCTTGATAAACACTTGTTGGAAAATATTATGTGATTGTAAACACACCAAGTTTAACGATGTACTATATATGCATACTGTCATAAAGTAAAATAAATTTGAACATCAAGACGAATATAAATAAAAATATGAACATCAATATGAATATAAATAAAAAATGGGAATATCATAACGAATATAAATTAAAAATGTGAACATCAATACGAACATAAATAAAAAATTAAAAAAATGGTAAAAACAAGTAATCTGTGATAAGTTTGAAATAGATCCAGTGACATTAAAATGTAATGCAAGTGTTTTAATCATTAGACCAGCGACGCAAAATTATGTACTTTTGCGGCGTGGTATAAGGTGGCCAATGAAATAGAATTCAGAGAGACGACGTCTGGGGCAGTAATTTAATTTAGAAGGAATAAGAACAACGCCAGAGCTTCTATGGGTAATTCCTTATTCATGTAAATGTCCTACAAATTGAGACGAACAGTTTCGGGTCGCAGTTAACAACCCCTGCCTCAAAAAAATATCGCCATTTACGGTCGGCATTATCGAGGAAGCGATTTGACATAATTATAGTTTGGACAGACGTATTAGACCTAAGCTTTCCTTTGAGGAAATTGTAGATAAAAGTCGTTTTAAAGATTTTGATGTTATAATATGTAGACTGGGATATGTCGATCAGTCATTCAGATTGGTTGACCTCTTTTTTATGAAATAGACTACTGAAATTCTGAAATACTGGCTTATTCTTTTTTCATGAAATATCCTTCCATATATTCAAATCGGTAATTCGGATATATTTAAGACTGGTCGGCTGACAAAACTGTCTTCTGTTGTAGTAATTGAGCCTTCGTGCTTTGTCTCTTTGTATTCAAGTCCCTAAATGAGATGTCTCCATTGTGTCTTTCAAATATGTGTCTGATATATGTTTCTTTGGAGAGGAGCAGAACTTTGAGGTCGAATAAATTGATTGCTCTGAATCGATCTAATGGGGCGGGGTATTGAGAAAGGGCTATTGTCATTGTTGGTCTTTTGGTGGAGAACGGTCAACCTCTAAGTGCTTGGATATATAATAAGCGTATGCAGCATTACGAAGCACACGAAATAACCCTTTTTGGAAGGTCTTAGCAAAGCTTATTAATAAATATGAACATTTAACATATACACTTCACTAAACCTAAAGCAGGATGTGTTACTGTCACATATCAGCAGATCTATAAAGGTTTATTTTTAGTACGTCTTTCCTTGGTAAGTTTTCCACGGTTTTCTTACCAAATATGTTTTTCTAAACATTTGCAGATGCGGGGAAATAACTAATCTAATGGCCGCATTTACCACCTTTCTATTTACTTTGAGAGCAAGAAGCAAAAGAGTCCCAACATACTTGAGGCACGTTGCCATCAAGAGGAGAGAAGCTTATTGATCACGGGAACAAGAAAATATAGAAGGACCAAATAAAAGAGTCAACAGGATTCTCTTTAAACGTTGCATTCCGTATTAGCGAGGATCAGAAAAAATGGGTACAGGCGGTGTACCAAGTTCAGGGCATAGAAGAGCACAACGCTCAGCATTGAAAGATTGTTACTTTTATTTATATTAAGTATATTATAAAAAAATACGATTCCACAAAATACATTAAGCTTATAATAATATTATTAATAAAATTATAATTAAATACTGAGACAAGTTTTTTTTATTTACTTTTGCAAGTATCCAGATTCTATGAAAAAATAAAATAACTTTTGTTAATACCCCATTGAAAGAACTAACCATTCAAATTATTCTAAAAGAGTGGAATTAAAGCTATGTCTAATGGATTTCAAAGTTGTGAATGTTCTGGCACCGTAGGAAATGAATAAATTATAAGTAAACGGAGTGCTACCCTGAGGTTGTCTTGATCTCGTTGTTATGTTGAAATGTATCGGATAAACGGACCGGGCAATGTCGATCGATTTTTTAACTGAGTGGTTCCGTAGTACGAATAATACTTCCTCTGCACTGTTGCTGATTGCACAAAACGGAGGTTTTCAAATTGTGCGTCTCGGCATCCTGAAGCACCGCGATACATCCCAGGTACACCGTATGATGTTGGAAAATTTTAATAATTCCTGAAAATAAAATTATTTGTCGATATATAATACTATAGAACTGGTAGAGTTTTGGACATATACAAAGGTTTCATATCTTTTGCTCAGGTGCTAAAGCTCAGTGAATACTAGTTACGTTAGCGACAATTTACCTCTAGGAGTTTGGGGTTTCAGCGGTAGCTGAAATAGAAATCAAATATCGCGTAAAACTCAACTCGGAACAGAAAGTAAGGGTAGCTGTATTCAGTTTGATTCCGAGTGTATGTTAAACAACAAGCCCATCAAACAAAAAGTTCGAAAATTACTAGCATAGAAGGTTTTTAAGTTTATACTATTTGAGATATGTTATTAGTAAGCGTAGACGTGTTTGGAGTGATATCTGGTCTCTTAAATGTAAATGTAAGTAAAATAAAATGAATAAATAAAGAAGTAAAAAGTTTTTTACTTAACGTGTTCTTTTTTCATTTCATTATTTGCTTTTAGTAATTGATAAAATATTCCTGTATTCGGTTATTGATAGTTACTATTTGTTATTGGTTATTATTTATAAATATTTATATTACTGTTCTTAAGTACGGTATTCTTTGATTATAATTAAACCCCCCATGAATGTGGGGTCAGTATTTGACATTTCATATGACTAATAAAGTTTATGGATTATGGACCATTACGAGTTTAATGATAGGTTATTATCAAACAGATCGATGTTATATAATTGTGAATATTAAGTTTTCTTCAGTTATAAGTTTCTTATATTCGTAAAAACTTCTAGTCAAAGACGCACACCGATGTTTTATCAATTTTAATAATTAATAGTTTATGCTATTCTTTAGCACCTAAATCATTCAAATAGAAGTTAAAATTATAAAGTTATCACAATTTCTAACACTTTCTAATCCAGTTAAATCGGCGGAATACTTTATTAGTGTTTGTCAAATCTGAACTTAATAGAAAGAGTGAAAAACGCGACTGAGGTCTTAAAAATCGACACCATTGCCACAATCGCTGAGTCGAGACATCATTAATTTAGTATTCAATACATTTTGTAGAATTTTCATTTGGATTTAACTATACAAAATTACATAACAAACAGAGTCAATTGTGCAGATAGTAAAATATCTTACAAATAAAGAACTCGGTTCTTGTGTATGGTGATGGAGTTGCTTAAATTAAATTATAATTAGGTTGGTGCATAATAAACGATCGTTTACAGATGCCCTTCGAATCTGTCAAATTCGTCATTTTGTTTAAACATTTTGCTAATAAATTCCTTAGGTACCCCGTAGGTCGTAAAAATGCATGTCAATAACCACCTTTCTATTAGTTATATCATGCTTTATCCGTTGCTAAAAGGCCATGTATTGTGTTTGGTGCAACCGCTTTAGTATTATTATTATTAACTGTGAGATTATGGTAAACGGCTTCTGCTATTGATGGGATGACGAATATGTGAAACATGAAATCGTTGAGATTGCGAAATTACTTAGATGTAGTTTATCCTTTTTCGAAGTGATAAAGCATAATATGACGAATATGAAGGTATTTATCGACATGCATTTTTACTACTTAAATAGTAAGGATTATGTTAGTAAAAAAATGAAATAAAATTACAAAATTAACGGATTCGAAGGCACCCGTAAAACGATCATTAATTATGCACCAACCTAATATGATAAATCCTTTTCTTATTTAATGTACTTATGACTAATAACATATTATAGTATTACATTTATAACTAATCATTTAAATCTATTATTGTATTAAAATGTACTTATGACTAATAACATATTACAGTATTACATTTATATCTAATCATTTAAATCTATTATTGTATTAAAATGTACTTATGACTAATAACATATTATACGAGTAGTTTTACATTTACAACTAATCATTTAAATCTATTATTGTATTAAAATGTTATTAAATTTGTCGACCTTTGCAATTTAATCGGTAATACGCCTTTCTTCTAGCCCGGGGATCACGGATTCGATTCCCATAAGAACCCATTTTTTTTTTAAAAAGGTTCTAGTTTAAGTTTGACTATAGGCCTCTTTAACAGTTTTCTGGTTGGTAGGAAGAGATTGCTACATGACAACAATTCCATCAGGTTGTACTGTATACAATGAAAGTGCAAAACAATACAGAGTATTTATAATTAACCTGCAAAATATGTTTGAACTGTTTAAGAGCCGTTTTGTGACAACATTTGATTTAATTTTCAATTTCTTTCCATGAGAAGTGTTCTTAATATTGTAGTTGCGGGAAAATTTATTGAATATTTTATACCAAGGTATATTCAATTATTTTGCATTTCCGTGGTCACGTATTTGGGATTAAATGTTTTTTCAATTGCCAATCAATTATATAAAAATATGGTTGTGTATGCCCATTTAATTACACTAGTTGCAACCCGTGAAATATTCACGGAAGTAAAACACATTCTTCATTTATGAAAATATATATTCATAAATATAGAATTTGTTTATATATATATCATTTATACATCGCCCCCTTTTACACCGGTTCAAAAATTGTTAGCTAGGTATTTAAAATTCGTTCAGTATAATTTTTTATCACGGACCCACCGAGATTCAAATTTCGAAGTATTCCTCTCTCGCTCTCTTGTATTCAAAATTAAATTCTCGTATTCTTTCTTCGACGACAACCATCCTACGGGTTTTGGTCTATTTATACTATGATTGTGAAGGATTTTTCTAAAGAATCCTCAAACGCTCAACATACTTACAACGTAATATGGGATCGAGTGCTTGGTGCAGACCAATTCTAGGATTGTAACCCAGAAAAAAAAACACGAGTATTTGAAAATTTCACCGAAAAAATATTATCAAATCAGGAATTCATATATTTCGTGGTAAATATTTAACGTGATCATGTAAAACTAAGAAAATGTAATAAATAGTATTTTGTTAAAAAGGTTTTTCGTAAATATAAGTTAGAACAATCAACATTAAACACATCAAATAATATCCTTCTTTAGATGAAGCTAAATCACAGCCATAACTTACAATTCTGAGTTTTTCCTCTCTCAGATAAAAATTAAAACCAGCCAACACCCGACAGGAATGAAACCGGAAAATTATACGAGTGTAAATATCACTTGTTGAACAATAATGTTTCTTTGAAAGCGACCCCTCCATTGTTCACACCTGACCGTCTAAGGGCGGCATTTCTGACACACGACAATCGATAGCCTGGAGCTTGAAAGCTTTAACGGGCCACCAGGGGTGGGAAAGCGGAAGTCTGCAATCATCAACAGGTACTATCGCTACACAGTATTATGCGATGTGAATACTGCCGGATTTTATACTTATGGGCCGTATAAAAATGTTACATCCTTCGCGGAAAGGTTTAAATTTAATGTTCTCTTATTTTTTCACACCCTAGGGCCTAAATAAATGCTGTTTTAAACTTGGGTGGGAAAAAATGAGAGAAACGTTCATTGTTGCGAAAAATTTCATTTGTGAAATATGACATTTAATTCATGTTTTTTTTTGTTTTAGAAAAAAAAACACTAAGCAAATCGTTATGGTAAATTAACTTCTACCTACTTTGATTTCTAAGTTATTTTAAATTGTTGTTTTTTTAATAAAATGTTTGTCAATCAAGCGTACTTTTAAGTTGACAAACGGATGAAGGGTGACGTTTTCAAGAATTTATGCACTTCGAAGAAAAGTAGTGTATGCAGAAAAAAAAGTAACGTGTGTGGGAATTAAAGCTTTAAATCAAATAGATGTTGCCATCTTTTTGCCTACGCTAATAAGAAATCTGCATGACAATGGGTGCATAACATTTTTATTTCTGGCTTCAATTTAATTATATAAGGAACCCTTAATGCATCTTGGCCGAGGGAATGCTATTAGATGAGCCCAGACCTTTTGATAGCTTCTGTCTTTAATGTATTCTCTGCAATTTATGTGTTCTTGAAGTATATTTAAATGTATTATGTACATACTATGTTGCTATCAATAAACCTATATTTATTTAATTTTCATGATTTTGTTTTTAATCATCCATGATCCGAGATTTAACTATTTTGAATAAATAATCAGAAAATTGAAGTGAGATAATCATATGCCCTATTTGTATTTAGACAAGTGTTTAAAGAACATACTTAATTATCCTCTTAAGGGATTAACAAGATCCGGATCATCTATTTTTTACGACTAGATGCTGTCGACGGGAATGCTTTGTGTACGGGCATCTAGAATCAATAAAATAATGAAGAGGACAAGCCCTGTAGTTAGTAGACTATTAAGTTATTGATTAAGAAAATGTTAAATGTTATAATTCAAATTTAAAATATTTTTTTGTCCTTTCATTCAAAATGATGTTGTCATACGTTAAGAAGGTAAACAAAATATTGCAATAAAATTTAAAGATATCGTAATATTTTTGAGTTATCGATATTCAAGCACGTTGATCATTTTTCAGAACTGATTTATTTTAATTCTTTTGACTACATCGTAAACCATGATACATCTTGTGGGCTTATTGCTTCAAAGCAATTTTTTCAATCAACTATCTCATCTAGGATATGTTAAAAAAATTTAATCGATGACAGTTTTATGGCCTTTTGCAACGAAAACACTTAGAATTTCAACTGTCTTATTTTATTTGTATAATCGTTGAATTACATTGAAGTACAATATTAACAGTATTATAGAAGTAATAATAACGATGATGTTAACATCGCAGTGGCTTTAACAATAATGATTGCTGTCTCTGATATGACGTCCTATTTAAAGCAAAGATAACCATACGCACGACCCTTAGATAGATTAAGAAGAAATTTGTCGGGTATGTTATCATTGCCCTTAAGGTCAAATCGATACCAGGCAATTTATCTGGAATGTATCGTTCGCTGTTCACTTCAATTTAGTGATATGAAATCTTTATTGAATTTGGACAGTAAGCAGCCCGTGATAATTCAGACAGAAGATAAATTTAAATATAATACATTGAGTTAAGTTTGACATACACGTGATAACATCAATATTTATTGGATGTAGATAACTTTGAACAGATATGGTTAACAATGATAAGCTTAACATTGGTTTGCATGATTACTTATAATATTTATTGGATGTAGATAAGAGTATATGATAAGATTAACATATTAACATTGGTAGGGGTACATTACAACAGATAAGACAAAATATATATAATATATTCCTTTAAATTTAAGTAAAAAACAAACACATATCTTATCTCTATCAATAATGGTAGAATAATAAGAAAGGTAGTCGTTCAAGGATAAAGAAGGGAATGAAAGGAACATCAGGATAAAATATATTTTGAATAATGTAATATTTTTTCAATTCTCTCTTAAACGTAAATAAGGATTGAGTGCTCTTGATTTGAGTTTGTTTTTTATAAATCGTCCTTTTTGTTATTATTATAAGGATGGTGCACATCTCATAAATCTTCGAAGTTTGTTCAACAGTCACGTCAAGCGAATAACAAATTAGTGTTAAATGTGGTGTGATGTGTTGGTATGCAAAGGAGTTTCCCATCTCCTGATCGCAGAATCAAAAATGTTTAAAACTTGTGTCGGCGTTTTCCTCAATCAGTTCTATTGATTTTATCCTTCTATGTTATTCGTCTATCGTAATAAGTTTATTATCAGCTCAAGCACAACGTCTATCGTAATAAGTTTATTATCAGCTCAAGCACAACGTCTATCGTAATAAGTTTATTATCAGCTCAAGCACAACGTCTATCGTAATAAGTTTATTATCAGCTCAAGCACAACGTCTATCGTAATAAGTTTATTATCAGCTCAAGCACAACAGACAGAATTAGTAATACTAACATACATTAAATTTGACTTCTTATTCATTAAGTGAGATAAGGAGATGTAAGGGAACTAGTATGATTAACATAAGGAACTGTATAACATTGTATAATACATAGATGAAGAGGAAATGAAGAAAGTATATCGTGAGAGAAAAGTTTGACCTTTTGTCCTGTATACCTATCCCAATAGAAAAATGGCATGCGATGGCACAATACCCGGCGGTAAGTCGAGATTGTCGGCCATAATCGGCTAGCTTCGGTTTTGTAGAGCGTCGTCTCTGTCGCATGATGCGCTAATAAATCACGATGAAACATGTGTATGAATGACAGAGACGACGCTCTACAAAGTCGAAGTGAGCCGATTATGGGCGACAGTATCTTTTTTAAGCCCGATGTGTATTACTTACCGCCGGATACTGTACGTATGTATGCACTTGTAGAAGAGACATTTCGTAGTTCGCTTTAGATATCCTGCATTGGGAAGAGCAAGCAAAACACGGAAACGTGTGGAGAATTTTCGTTAAAAAAAAGATATTACCTGTAGCAAAATACTTATATTTTGTGAACAGCAATTGAACATCTATTGTGTTTGAAAATCACATATTGTAAGATCAATAATCAAGGCGATTGAAGAATGACAAAATAATATTCTGCAAATTAGTGTACATGCATAACATCACACCGTGTCCATTGTTTTCTATTCAACCACACAACTTTTGCCTCTCCACATTCATAAATCTCGTCATGAACCATCTTCAATTATTCATACTTCAAATTGTACATTCTTTTAACATATGCTCTACCTCTTCCACACACACACTTTGCACTTCTGACCTGTATACCCCCGAATATTTTTTTTCATTCTCTCCACGTGTTGTTATTCATCTTCTCTACTTGTTTGAATCATCTTAAAGCTCGTTGTATCATCTTACTTTAAACATTCATTTTATCCTTGCACTAATTTCTGATTTTTTCATTGCACTTTCATTCATAAATTTATACTCTACATGTTTTATACGAATCACTGTAAAATGATTTATTCGAAATGAATAATTTTGTTTAAAAAACATAACTGAAAAGGTAGAAGATCAAAATAATAATTTTACTCAAAAAGTATAGAAAGAACATCTACATTTTAATAGATTCCATAATTTTCTGCCTGTTTTAAGTGGAATTCTACTGTCCCGATGTCTTTTGCTTTCTTTACTTGATTACAGTGACATATGTTTTTCGGATGTCAATGAGAAGATATGTTGAAGATACTTCAAAACGTATGCATCCGACTCAAATTTAACTTAAGGAAGTGTGAACACGTGTCAGAGATTCGGAACAGACTTCAATTGCTTAAAATGAGGCAGCGAAACAACCTTCACTTTCTGTCAATTCTAATTCTTCTTCATATCTTCGTGAAAATTCTAGTTTCTTTCAGAACTAAAGTTATCTTCGAACAGGCGATGAGATACTCCTGTGTATACCAACTCACCACACCATATGTTACACATCTTAATTTCCGATTCACTGTGGAACGAACTTCTAATATTTATTAGAAAGTTAGATGTACGTTCCACAGTCACGACTAACATATATGTACCATCCTTATTTACATTTGAGACAAATTAAAAAAGCATAACAATACTTAGAATATCCTTTGATTAAAATTTTCCTTTTATTTTCCAGCTTACTCTTGAACGAATTTATTTCCTCTAGTTCTGCCCTTATTAATAGAGACGAGATAATTATTTACTTTTAACTTCAATTTAAACGATTTTTTTTGTAAGTCTATCATGGATTAAAGCAGTGGAATGTATTCAAGATGAACCAGTTAGTTGGAAGAAATAACTGTATAGCAATAAACCTACCAGATGTCCCATGTTTAGCCATGTACACAAATTAAAAAGAGGCGTATGGCCACGCGGTAACGCACTAGACTTCCGTGCGGAAAGTTGTCGGTTGGAAACCCCCACGTTCTGCTACACCCCTCGAATGATACAGTTATATTTTCCGCATAGTAGTCAGGGGTATAAGGATACCTGTGACTTCAGTTTTATCTATTGTTTCGAAAATAGCAAAACAATATGTCAGTGTGCAACAGTTCATTCACTCACTTTAAAAAAAACTTCACGGTAAAGCTAAGCTTTCCAACTTGATTGGCATTGGAATGGCGAGGGGATCCTTGATTTCAAAGTTCAGCAACGACGACGACACAAAGGAATACAAATAAACTTATGAAAACCAAACACAATCCAAACCGACAATCATTTACAGAATATCCAAATCTCGATTGAAATTTGCTGAAACATTTTTGTCAAAATCGTCATGTCGTGTTCATAAAAAAGTAAACGCAATTTGTTTACCGTTAAGGTTTCTGCCGATGTGCCCATATATCTGCAATACACAAAACCTATACTTTATATCCAGGCAAATTGAATAGTGGGCTAGTAAAATAATCATGTAACGGTTATTGCGGCAATGTTCCTGATCCTTCTGCGTATATTACAACCTAGTCCTTATTAATTATTCCGATACGCGTGTCTTCATTAAATATGTTCTCTTCAATTTATATTAATATTCGTACACTGACGAACCCGAAATGGGGTCTAGATTTTTATTGTCGATCATTCAAAATAATCTATATTCATTTTGTTATTGTATTGTCAGAAACAAGCCAAATCATAGTTTACTGGGGACGCGACAAATGAAAGGGAATAAACTTAAATCCATATAAATTGAGTGTCCACTTGGGATTATCTGTTTTTTGTATATTATTTCTAGTTAAAACATTAACACTGTGGAGGTTTAAAGACATTCTAATTTGTTTAATCATATACTGTATAAAGTGGAATAAACAATGTTTGATTAAACAAATTACAATATCTGTTTTTAGTTGTTTTTTGTCTTGTTTATCATAGACTATGAATGCATACGTGTACAATTATTTGTCATTTAAATAACACAAATAAATTGTATAACACGTTTGTATACAGTACAACTTAGTGGGTTTATTGTCCTGTGATAATTTTCCAACCACCCCGAAAGATATTTGAGAGGCCTTCAAGAAAATTAGACTGAAATCATTTAAAAAAAATCTGGGTTCTAACGAGAATTGAGCATGCAACCCCCAGGGTAGAAGCCATGTGTCTTATCAACAAGGCCACAGAGGCTGCCATTCTTGTAATGCGATTAAAATGTCAGCATAACTTACAATGTGAACCAAAAAGAAAGTGTTGTTTTATTTCATTGCAGTTTATATAATATTATGGAGTTTGAAAGGTTATGGTTTTTTATGGCGTATTCGTCTTTTCAGGATTGATTCGTAGTTTCGATGCGTCAATCGGGCGTCATCCTCACGGGACTAGTGATTCGGCCAACCATTCAATTTCATTTAAATAATATGTAACATGTTTTCCAAGTTAAAAAAAAATATGCCATGAGTTAATTCATCCAACAAAAGAAAATCATATATGAAAACATTTATTTTTTGCTCATCGTCGAGGGAGATATCTTCAAAAAGATCGTAATTTGTTTTATCAAACACTGTTTATTCCACTTTATGTAACGGTATAATGAGATGATAGACGGACAGATTTGTCGATTGTGATACACACTTTAGGCTTATTGCCTGTTCTGAGACAGCTGACTTTTACCCACGAAATTCACAAATAAATACTAAGACAAATTATAACTGAAGCCGTTCGTGTGCTTTGACCACTCTCAGCAAAAAAAAAATATTGTCTCCTAGATTATTTCTCGGTTATGTAGAAATTTAAAACTTCATTTAACTTTCTCTTTTACGTTTGTGGTGAAACTGGGGTTGTGTGTTTTTGCGCGAGTTTAGATTTTCAAAAAATTTTTACACATTTATTGAGATAATAATTGTATCAAAAGCTATTTATTATCATTTTATTTGTCCAGTAATTTAGATGTGCCAAGGTGTAGGCTGAATAACGTCTAATGTCTTTGTGGCGGAATCACCTGTTTATTGGTGAGGGTTCATCTTGATAAGGAGGGTGTTATGAGATGAGCCCATACCGTTTGATAGCTTCTCTCTTAAAGTATTTTCTTTTCCATAGCCTTAATATATATGTTATTTCAGGATATATATTGACATACAATGTTGCTATTAATAAACATTTTATTTATTTAAAATATCTCAAAGTATTTATTATTCCACTAAAAAATATATTTTACTAGTTCATATTAACCCTTAATATTCCGTTTTCTATATAACATTGATAGTCAACTTGTTCTTCCCAGTGCTCGTATTTTCCGAGCGTATTTTCAGCAATTTTCATTTATTTTCTACCTAAATGTTTCACCTCTATACATCAATGTTGGCGCTTATATGTTGTTGTTGTTAACAATAATTTTGGCAGATATTGATCGGTTGGAGTATATTTCTTTAAGTGCCCCCATTTACTATGTTATTAGATAAAAGTACGCTGTCGGCACTGTTACCAATAAACTGTTGTGAGACAACATTTAAGCAAACCTTGTAATTGTTTGATTTTTATGTATTTCATTTCTCTTTCACTGTATAAAGAAAAAAACTTGTAGGGTTTATTGTCAAGTAGAAATCTATTCCAATTAACCAGAAATATGTTAAAGAATCTTTAATGGTAAACCAGATTAAAATATTTTTTAATTAATCTTTTTATCAATGAAAAGTGAACACGTAACCCTCATTTTGGGAGACACGTATCTAACCAAATAGGCCTTGAATGTCGTTTGCATATAACTTTTGGTGTTCCATTGAATTTGTTTTCTCTTCCTTTCATCTTTGAATAGGAGTATTGAACTCTGTAGCCTAGTTGACGCCTGTCTTCCAGCCCGGAGTTCCCGCTGGCACTCAGAATAAAATAAAAGGTCCAGCTAATTTTTCACTGAAGGCCGGTTTAACAAAATCTAGTTAGTCAAAATAAATTACTAAACAACAGCGAAAGTGTAATGAAAGACAAAAGTAAAATTCCTTTGATCTTTCATTATTTACACAAATATAGATATCACACATTTTTCTTCACTGAAACGTTTTCTCAGTACACCTTCTAAAAAAGAAAAGAAAAATTATTAGTTAAAATAACACAGCTCAAAGCTGTTAAGTCCAAAACATAGATGTTTTCTGTTGAGTGACATAGATATTTTTGGTTCATTCAATTAAGACTGTTCATTCAATTAAGACTGTCATTAAAATAAAGATGAAATTAAAATATTTAAATTCTCATCTTGTTTGCACGTCAAGTTATATATTAATATTTCAATAAAAGAGCTTTAAAAAAATGGTAAAGATTGAGTGACAATTATGATCTATGGGGTTGAGTGGTAGAACCAGGCGTATTTTTAATAGACTTCCATTCGGGAGTTCAATTTGCGATGGTTACAAAGTAAACTTTTTAATTGTTCTCGTGTAGTATGTGTTACAACTATGTAGTTTGAAAGCTTGGAAAATTTAGATTAATCCTTTTCATCCTTAATTCATTGGACTTAATCATCAATCTTTCAACATTCAACATATTCTATCTTGTTCTTAGGTGATTAAAAATTGCTTTTATGTATAAAAGAAAAAAATAGGAAAATACTTCTTGGAAGACTTTAAACCAATTTGAAAGATAAAAGTTAATTACGTTCAAAGATTCGCATAAGTTTTAAACTAGTTAAAAATGTTTTTTAGATATATTGCCGTATCGAGTTGGCTCAAATAATCATCTACATGTCGAAGTTATTGCAGCCTGTATCCTCAAGGCGTTTTAAAAAAAATCTTATTATGTAATGTGCTTTGACATCGCGCTGAGAATGAAGGCTATAACGCCTTCAAAACATTGACCATCACTTAAGCTAAATCACTTATTAAAAATGTTTTTCAGGTATGTTGCCGTATTGAGTTGGCTCAAATAATCATCTACATGTCGACGATATTACAGCCTGTATCCTCAAGGCGATATCAAAGAAGTCTTACACTCTAATGTGTTTTGACATCACGCTGAGAATGAAGACTATAACGCCTTCAAAATATTGACCATCACTTAAGCCAAATCACTGATTAAAAATATTTTTCAGATATGTTGCCGTATTGAGTTGACTCAAATAATCATCTACATGTCAACGTTATTACAGTCTGTATCCTCAGGGCGATATCAAAGAAGTCTTACACTCTAATGTGTTTTGACATCACGCTGAGAATGAAGGCTATAACGCCTTCAAAACATTGACCATCACTTAAGCTAAATCACTTATTAAAAATGTTTTTCAGGTATGTTGCCGTATTGAGTTGGCTCAAATAATCATCTACATGTCGACGATATTACAGCCTGTATCCTCAGGGCGATATCAAAGAAGTCTTATACTCTAATGTGTTTTGACATCACGCTGAGAATGAAGGCTATAACGCCTTCAAAACATTGACCATCACTTAAGCCGAATCACTAATTAAAAATGTTTTTCAGATATGTTGCCGTATTGAGTTGACTCAAATAATCATCTACATGTCGACGTTATTGCAGTCAGTATCCTCGGGGCGATATCAAAGAAGTCTTATACTCTAATGTGTTTTGACATCACGCTGAGAATGAAGGCTATAACGCCTTCAAAACATTGACCATCACTTAAGCCAAATCACTAATTAAAAATGTTTTTCAGATATGTTGCCGTATTGAGTTGACTCAAATAATCATCTACATGTCGAAGTTATTGTAGCCTGTATCCTCAGGGCGATATAAAAAAGTCTTATTCTGTAATATGTTTTGACATCGCTCTGATAATGAAGGCTATATCGCCTTCAAAACGTTGGTCATTATTTAAGCCAAATCGACACTGCAACAGTTCTAAAAGCATTTCAGAAAGGTGTCAAATATCGTGTTTGTGATAAGAACTAACTGGGACACATATTTTTGGTTACCATCTGGAATTGAGAACGACCATAAACTAAGGTTTTTAAACTTTACTTTAATCATCAATCTTACCCTGTCCTTCAAACTACGACATTGTTTTGTAATCTCTAGAGCTAGTTCAATTTCAATAAATCACCATTTTATCCCGTTTTTGCAGCCTGTAGCGATTCAATTAAACTGGGTACACACAACATTAATAACATTTTGTCCATGTACCCGGGTGTTCGTGCCTAATTTAAATCTGACAGATGAAATCGGAATGCCTACCTGACTACTGACCCAGTTTCCCCGCTGGTGTCTGGTGCCGGCCTACCCACTCGCCTCCTTTACCCCGCCTTACTCAATTTGTTCACAGACAAGGCAGGATCGGTTTCCATTTATTTATAAATTATCATATTTTAATAAAAAATAATGAATTCAAAGAAACATTGGATATAGATAATTAAGGGTGACTAATTAACTAAGAGTTTGTATGTGATTTCAAAGGGTTGACTTATAATATTAAGACATGTATAGTAACAATATCATTTCTGTTTAAGTCACTTTTCAGGACGACGTTTTTAAAGTCATAGTGTTTACAATATACATACTTACGTATCATTACACCATTTCCCTGTCGGTGTAGTCAGAGAGAAAAGCGCTTCTCAATTTTTTTTCTCGACACACATCTATCGCCTCTTCCACATCCATACACCTTCTTAAAGTGTTTCTACGATCTAATTGACTTTTTGACATTTAACCCTTCAAAATCTGTATTGTATATTTATTTTGTGATTTTTTCTTTGTTTATTTATTCTAATAGTGCTTTTTTCCATCTAACTCAACATATCAGCCTTATTAAGTTCACATTCATCTCTTATCACTTCACTGCATATTCTGTTAAAAATCGTCAAATTATGTCTTTTTCTCAACCGTCAACTACTTCTCAGTGCACGCATTTTTACGTCATTTAATCAGTTTTTTTCGGTTTTTTCCACATCCACGTTTCACTCCTATACATCTGTTGTGGACTATCATCATAACAGATTTTGATACTGTCCAGTTCAAGTACATATGTTTTAATACCCAATTGACTTTGTTTTCTTACGCTACACGCCGGTTGATATCACTCTTTACTCTTCCATCATTTGAGAAAACACTTCCCAAATAGCAGAATTCCTCAACAATCTTTCGTTGTTCACCCATATATCGTATTTACTTTCCTTCCACACTTTTCTTTCACCATGATTTTGGAATTCGCAATATTCATTCTAAGATTTTTCTCAAGTGCAATATATCACAAATAATGATTAATTACATTTCCTTCTGCTTTGGTGTGAACTTGGTGAGAATAAGATTATATAGATTGAATTAAAAACGTAAGGATCTCTAACTAAAGTAAAAACTGGGACGTTGTCGAAAGGATTGCTCGGTTGAAGAGATGATATGAGGGCCATATTGCATTACATAAAACTTTCGTTCTCGTGAGTTGTCCGTACTTATTCGAGTATTCCAAATTGAAAGACTAGATTAATTGGATCTAAGAAAGTTTTATGTTCCTGCCATTTCTATATTATTTATTTATTTAATTAACGACACAACAGTGTCTTTATATACAAATGAACATGTGACAGGTTATACAAGTACTTAAAATTATTGACAAATAATACAACTTTATCTTAAACTAACATGAAGATACCAAAAGCAGTAGTTGGAACCCATTTAAAAAAAATAGGGATTCAGTCTGGTTTCCCTTTGTACCTTCTTTAACATATTTGTGTCGAATTAAATATAGCAAAACCCTATTTGAAGTTCATAAAAAATGTCTGAGAAAAAAATGGCCACACGTAGTGGACATAGGAGTTGGTGGGAAAAACCCAATGGCCACAACGTGTGGACATAGGAGCTGTAAGGGTTGAAGTCAGTACATTTTGTGTGTTTATTGCCATGAGGCCATTTGCCTACCAACCAAAAAGGCGTTTAGCCAGGTCTTAATTAAAATCAATTCTGGCACACTTTTAATAAAATCTGGGTATCAAAGGGCATTGAACCCACTGAGATTCCTCATTACCTGACGAAGAAGACAAAGGCCTTTGAAAACTCAATTAATAAAACAGTGGTGAATAAATAGTGTTTAATTTACATTATTAAACTCAAAAGTGATAAGGGAAGAATGAGAATTTGGAGCTTATGTTTTGAGTAAGATGAAGAAGAGCACTATGAGGTGGTTTTGGCACGTAGAACGAATGAATGAAGAATTGATAATAAAACAAATATACATTGCAAACGTGAAGGGAAGGCGTGGTAGAGAAAGACTAAGGAAATCATGGTTGGACCAAGTTAATGTAACAAGTAGAATAATTAAGAAATTTATTGTTAAATATTCTAATATGGAGTTCCACAAATATAAAGTCGAAACGTTTGATACATAAAAGTGAATGATATTTTGAAAAAAAAAAAATGTCGGAAGGGAGAAATTATAAGAACTGTATTGGAAGGTGTATGCATGTGTAAGATGAAAACAATGTGTGATGAGATAGAAAACTCTGGCGCTCTGTCCTCTCTGTCTATCCTAGCAGCGAAACGATATGATGAAATATATTCGTATTTTTTTATGCGAAACGGTGTGATGGTACGTTCGTTTGTATTTATCTATTTTATTTATTTAACACTTCATTGCAAAAACAATCTGGTGGGCTTATTGCCTGGCGGAATTCTCTTCCAACCAACCAAACAAAAGTTAAAAAAAAGCAAGTTACATTGTTGCAAAAAATATTAAAATGATTATTCATCTTTATGAAATTTATGGACGTATGCGCAAACATAATAAAATAAAAGTGAGATGTCATCACTCAAAGTAAAAGGAAGGGATGATATTAAACTGAAAAATCAATCAGAATAACGCCATGAAATGAACAAAATATCTTTTGTAAGATTCAAGATTATACAAATTAATTTAAAAAGGTTCACCAACCTTCATTTGTCATTAATGGATAAGTTTAGAAATTTCAATTCAATTACGAAAATAAAAATTATACATTTTCTGCTTAATCATCTAGTTTGTAGCCACTTACTTCGGAAGCTTATTATTTTTTGTATTTTATAAACGCCACTAAAGTAATTAAGTTTAAATTAGGTCTGAAGTGAAATTTAAAAAATATAACACGGTTAATGGTTTAGACTTATTCACTAGGGTCTTTGAAATCGTCAATGCTGTTTTTTATGTTCGGGGAAACTATATATTTTATACACATACCTTCTAATGGAGGAGGCTAGTTTTGATCAAGTAATCAGACAAATATCTGGGTCCAAAGTGAAATTATTTTTTTTAACCATTAATGGTATAGATCGACTTCTTTACCAGTCCAGTGACATCAGCAATACTGATTATATGTTCAGAGATACTGATTTTTTTACTCGTACCTACAGATGGAGTAGGTATGTTTTGATCAAGTGATCAAACAAATATTTTATTTTTACAATGAAACCTTAATTTATTTATTTAACACTTTTATCGTAAATACAATGTGGCGAGCTTATTGCCAGGCAGCAATCTCTTCCAACCAACCAGACAAAAGTAAATAAAGCAAGTTACATGGTTGCATACATCATTCAGGTGACTATTCATCCCCACGAAATCCATAAACACATACGTGAGCATATGCCCACGAATCCCACAAAGACGGACTGTATCGGACGTATGCCGTCACCCTTGTGTGTGTATGTGGTATGATGAGACAGACAAGGTTGTGTGTAGATCTGGAGGGAAATTTGCCCTCATATTTGTCGATGTAAAATGTTTTATAATTTATGTCAATGTAAAATGTCTATGTAATGTCTATGTAATGTAAAATGTTTCATAAATATCAGTCAGTTTGAATCCGAATGAGCTCGCGACCGCGGCGGAAATTGTGCCGTGGCCGAGCCATCGTGACCAAGGCGGAAAGCGGTCAGTTTAAGCGGCTCCCCGAGCCCCGAACGTGGCTTTACCTAACGGGCAACGGACGCTTACTCTGACCAGCTTTCCGCTAATATAGACCACTAAATTTTACCAAAATATACTACTTCTCTTCACTCTACTGACTACGTTTCATTTCTCAACCTTCTCCAAGTTCTACAGAGGAATCTCTACTCTTCTGACTTCACTTCGTCTCTTCGTCTTTCGCCGGAATCATCGTACCGAGTCCGCCCCTGGCACCGTCTGGACAGCTCTCTGAATACGCCGGAACAAGCTCCGCCCACAAGTTCAGAGGCGCATCGACTCAAGAACATTTCACCGGAAATTAATCTAATTAATTTTTTGGTGATTTACGATTGACTCCGCGAACTGGATTCTTCGAGCACTGCAGCAACCATCCAACCTATCTACAGTCTTTGTACCTGTCTGGTACAAAGTGGTCCTTCGGAGCCGGATCTGCTGCATCCTCGAGAATCATCATCGTGAGAAGCGACCAGCTGTTGAGCATCGTCATCTTCAGCCACTGACGCAATCATGCCTTCTCTGCGTTCCGGAAAGGCTCCCGCTAAGGAAGCGAGAGCTGAGAGCGACCGTACCTCAGTCGCCGACTCAGTGGCGTCTTCGGGCGCTGACACAGAGGACACGATCCGGAGGCTACAGGAGGAAGTCCGCACTGAGAAGCGGAAATCAGCATCATTGAGGAGAAGGCTGCTACGAGCGACGGCAACGGCTGAAGCCGTTCCGGGACCATCGGCGGAACACATCCCCGATGACGTTCCGGTGGCCGACCCCAGGCGACTCACCGAGGAGTGGGTAGGCAGACAGCAGGACTCCATGGCACAGATGACAGCAATGATGAGAGAGTTCATCCGATGCGCACAGGAGGTCGGGAGCCCGAAGGCGCCGGCCAGTGAAGATAGTGCGAGGATGACCGCTCTCATCGCACGCCAGACTGGAGCCAAGGACCTGCCTGTTTTCTCTGGGGAACCTCTCGAGTGGCCTGCCTTCAAAGCACAGTACGACCAGTCCACAGAATTGTGCGGACTAGCCGAAGCTGAGAACCTTCTCCGGCTGCAGCGTGCCCTGAAGGGGCGCGCACGAGAGGTAGTATCCGCTCTGTTGGTGGATCCAAGGAGCGTCGGGGAAATCATCCGCACACTGGAGATGCGCTTTGGCCACCCGGAGGTGATCGTAGCCACGATGCTGGACAGAGTGCGGCGACTGCCACGCCTGACCGATAGCAACTCCATGGAAGCCCTCGTGGAGTTCGCGATCGCCATACGCAACGTCGTCGCTACGATCAAAGGCGTGGCAGGGGAGTACCTCACGTCACCGCAACTCCTGACAGAGATGGCGACCAAGTTGCCCTTGACCATCCAGATCATGTGGGTCCAGTCACGGATCAGACAGCCGAAAGCCACCGTGGACGACCTGGCCACCTGGCTGATGGAAATAGGCAACGCGGCCACCCATGCGGGAACAATAGACACGCAGGCGTCCGTGAGAGCGCAGAAACCCCGACGGGAAGGCAACGCGCTGGCCCAGTCGACAGAGAAGCTCGGTCGCAATGGCGCAAGATGTGCGCTATGCCACGACGAGCACAAGCTATCGACGTGTCCAACGTGGCGAGAAAAGAGCGTGGACGAGCGCTGGGAATGCAGAAAGGCGTTGGGCGTATGCCCCAACTGCCTAGAATCCAAGCACCTGGCTGTTGACTGCAGGAAGCAGCGATGCGGCGTGGGTAGCTGCCGACGACCGCACCACCGTACGCTGCATCAGGAAAGGACCGGAGCCGGCCCAGCAACAGCACATACAGTCGCCACCATTCGCACATCGGACCCGTCACCGGTACTCTTGAAAATCGTACCCGTGACGGTGTCAGGACCGCGAGGGCAACTGGAGGTGCACGCTCTCCTGGACGAAGGGTCAGCAGTGACCCTGATCGACGCAGCCGTGGCAGCCAGGATTGGCGCTGAAGGCCCCGTTTGTGGCCTTCGGATAGACGGCCCAAGACGGATGGGCGCCACAGACAAGGCGTCGCGACGGATCACGGTCCAGATAAGGGGACGATGGACCGGGGTAACACACAGCGTATCGGGGTATACGATGTCGAGATTGGACCCCCCTAGGCAGCTCGTTCATGCCCCATACGCCAGCCCAGAGCCGGTGCGAGAGATCAGGCCCGAAATGATCATCGGCCAAGACAACGCGCACCTGATCGTATCGCAAGAGGTACGAGGGCATACGGATGGGTGCGTTACCTCCCGCACCGCACTGGGGTGGGTTACCCACGGGGGGAGGCACTCACCCATGGAAAGACGGACAACCATGAAGGAGGGCACTGTCGGGGCACTAAAGTTCGCGACACTGGGAATGGACGCGGGATGCCGGGCAAAGAAAGCCCAAATGTCCGAAAGACGTCACCCAAAACGAGGAAAGGGTGACAACGCGTTACCGCGACCAGAGCGACGCGTCGAGAATCAGCGGATGAGCCCGGATGCAGAGAGGCGCGGAGAAAGCGCGCAGCCCTCATCGACACATCACGCTGAGAAAGATAACGTCGTCGCCACGCCAAGAAAGTGCGAGACGTCCGCAAACGGAGAGGCGGCGCGACACTGCTCGCCGGGCTCGGTGGCGGATACACCGCACGAGCCTGAAAAGTTGCGGGCCGAAAAGTTGCGGCCTACGCCGGACAGCGGCCCATTAGAGGCGAAAGCGACACATGCCACTGGCGTGAACCGACATTGCGTAAGTTGGCTCACGCAAAACCGACAGAGGGGAACGCGTCGCCACAGGACGAGCAGCGCGCCGAAGACAGGCCAAAGTGCCAGGATACGGCGAGGCGCGACGACAATGCGCGACCTGCGTCGATCCATCGCACCAAAAGGGATGACGTCGTCGCAACGCCAAGAATGTGTGGGGCTGGCATGGACCATCATGCAGATCGCCAACCGGTGGATGTCGAGCGGTCAGAAGCGGCGCATCCAGAAAGACAAGACGACTCACCACTAGACCAGGGACACGCGGAGGCCGGGCGCATCGCATCCAGAGGATGCACGCCTCACCTTCCCCCAGCACAGGACATCGCGCAAGTCAATGATTGACTTGCGCACAAGCAGACAGATCTGCACACCTGCCAAGAACTCGGCGTACCACATACACGGATAAACAAGGCGATGATCACGGCTGGCTCTCTACCACGAGACAGGGAGACCACGCCGGGAGGATATTAACCTCTGCGAGGTGACAACGCACACGTCCTTGCCCATTTAGATGTTGCTCCGAAGATGACTATACGGAGGCAACATCGAGGGGAGTGTATCGGACGTATGCCGTCACCCTTGTGTGTGTATGTGGTATGATGAGACAGACAAGGTTGTGTGTAGATCTGGAGGGAAATTTGCCCTCATATTTGTCGATGTAAAATGTTTTATAATTTATGTCAATGTAAAATGTCTATGTAATGTCTATGTAATGTAAAATGTTTCATAAATATCAGTCAGTTTGAATCCGAATGAGCTCGCGACCGCGGCGGAAATTGTGCCGTGGCCGAGCCATCGTGACCAAGGCGGAAAGCGGTCAGTTTAAGCGGCTCCCCGAGCCCCGAACGTGGCTTTACCTAACGGGCAACGGACGCTTACTCTGACCAGCTTTCCGCTAATATAGACCACTAAATTTTACCAAAATATACTACTTCTCTTCACTCTACTGACTACGTTTCATTTCTCAACCTTCTCCAAGTTCTACAGAGGAATCTCTACTCTTCTGACTTCACTTCGTCTCTTCGTCTTTCGCCGGAATCATCGTACCGAGTCCGCCCCTGGCACCGTCTGGACAGCTCTCTGAATACGCCGGAACAAGCTCCGCCCACAAGTTCAGAGGCGCATCGACTCAAGAACATTTCACCGGAAATTAATCTAATTAATTTTTTGGTGATTTACGATTGACTCCGCGAACTGGATTCTTCGAGCACTGCAGCAACCATCCAACCTATCTACAGTCTTTGTACCTGTCTGGTACAAAGTGGTCCTTCGGAGCCGGATCTGCTGCATCCTCGAGAATCATCATCGTGAGAAGCGACCAGCTGTTGAGCATCGTCATCTTCAGCCACTGACGCAATCATGCCTTCTCTGCGTTCCGGAAAGGCTCCCGCTAAGGAAGCGAGAGCTGAGAGCGACCGTACCTCAGTCGCCGACTCAGTGGCGTCTTCGGGCGCTGACACAGAGGACACGATCCGGAGGCTACAGGAGGAAGTCCGCACTGAGAAGCGGAAATCAGCATCATTGAGGAGAAGGCTGCTACGAGCGACGGCAACGGCTGAAGCCGTTCCGGGACCATCGGCGGAACACATCCCCGATGACGTTCCGGTGGCCGACCCCAGGCGACTCACCGAGGAGTGGGTAGGCAGACAGCAGGACTCCATGGCACAGATGACAGCAATGATGAGAGAGTTCATCCGATGCGCACAGGAGGTCGGGAGCCCGAAGGCGCCGGCCAGTGAAGATAGTGCGAGGATGACCGCTCTCATCGCACGCCAGACTGGAGCCAAGGACCTGCCTGTTTTCTCTGGGGAACCTCTCGAGTGGCCTGCCTTCAAAGCACAGTACGACCAGTCCACAGAATTGTGCGGACTAGCCGAAGCTGAGAACCTTCTCCGGCTGCAGCGTGCCCTGAAGGGGCGCGCACGAGAGGTAGTATCCGCTCTGTTGGTGGATCCAAGGAGCGTCGGGGAAATCATCCGCACACTGGAGATGCGCTTTGGCCACCCGGAGGTGATCGTAGCCACGATGCTGGACAGAGTGCGGCGACTGCCACGCCTGACCGATAGCAACTCCATGGAAGCCCTCGTGGAGTTCGCGATCGCCATACGCAACGTCGTCGCTACGATCAAAGGCGTGGCAGGGGAGTACCTCACGTCACCGCAACTCCTGACAGAGATGGCGACCAAGTTGCCCTTGACCATCCAGATCATGTGGGTCCAGTCACGGATCAGACAGCCGAAAGCCACCGTGGACGACCTGGCCACCTGGCTGATGGAAATAGGCAACGCGGCCACCCATGCGGGAACAATAGACACGCAGGCGTCCGTGAGAGCGCAGAAACCCCGACGGGAAGGCAACGCGCTGGCCCAGTCGACAGAGAAGCTCGGTCGCAATGGCGCAAGATGTGCGCTATGCCACGACGAGCACAAGCTATCGACGTGTCCAACGTGGCGAGAAAAGAGCGTGGACGAGCGCTGGGAATGCAGAAAGGCGTTGGGCGTATGCCCCAACTGCCTAGAATCCAAGCACCTGGCTGTTGACTGCAGGAAGCAGCGATGCGGCGTGGGTAGCTGCCGACGACCGCACCACCGTACGCTGCATCAGGAAAGGACCGGAGCCGGCCCAGCAACAGCACATACAGTCGCCACCATTCGCACATCGGACCCGTCACCGGTACTCTTGAAAATCGTACCCGTGACGGTGTCAGGACCGCGAGGGCAACTGGAGGTGCACGCTCTCCTGGACGAAGGGTCAGCAGTGACCCTGATCGACGCAGCCGTGGCAGCCAGGATTGGCGCTGAAGGCCCCGTTTGTGGCCTTCGGATAGACGGCCCAAGACGGATGGGCGCCACAGACAAGGCGTCGCGACGGATCACGGTCCAGATAAGGGGACGATGGACCGGGGTAACACACAGCGTATCGGGGTATACGATGTCGAGATTGGACCCCCCTAGGCAGCTCGTTCATGCCCCATACGCCAGCCCAGAGCCGGTGCGAGAGATCAGGCCCGAAATGATCATCGGCCAAGACAACGCGCACCTGATCGTATCGCAAGAGGTACGAGGGCATACGGATGGGTGCGTTACCTCCCGCACCGCACTGGGGTGGGTTACCCACGGGGGGAGGCACTCACCCATGGAAAGACGGACAACCATGAAGGAGGGCACTGTCGGGGCACTAAAGTTCGCGACACTGGGAATGGACGCGGGATGCCGGGCAAAGAAAGCCCAAATGTCCGAAAGACGTCACCCAAAACGAGGAAAGGGTGACAACGCGTTACCGCGACCAGAGCGACGCGTCGAGAATCAGCGGATGAGCCCGGATGCAGAGAGGCGCGGAGAAAGCGCGCAGCCCTCATCGACACATCACGCTGAGAAAGATAACGTCGTCGCCACGCCAAGAAAGTGCGAGACGTCCGCAAACGGAGAGGCGGCGCGACACTGCTCGCCGGGCTCGGTGGCGGATACACCGCACGAGCCTGAAAAGTTGCGGGCCGAAAAGTTGCGGCCTACGCCGGACAGCGGCCCATTAGAGGCGAAAGCGACACATGCCACTGGCGTGAACCGACATTGCGTAAGTTGGCTCACGCAAAACCGACAGAGGGGAACGCGTCGCCACAGGACGAGCAGCGCGCCGAAGACAGGCCAAAGTGCCAGGATACGGCGAGGCGCGACGACAATGCGCGACCTGCGTCGATCCATCGCACCAAAAGGGATGACGTCGTCGCAACGCCAAGAATGTGTGGGGCTGGCATGGACCATCATGCAGATCGCCAACCGGTGGATGTCGAGCGGTCAGAAGCGGCGCATCCAGAAAGACAAGACGACTCACCACTAGACCAGGGACACGCGGAGGCCGGGCGCATCGCATCCAGAGGATGCACGCCTCACCTTCCCCCAGCACAGGACATCGCGCAAGTCAATGATTGACTTGCGCACAAGCAGACAGATCTGCACACCTGCCAAGAACTCGGCGTACCACATACACGGATAAACAAGGCGATGATCACGGCTGGCTCTCTACCACGAGACAGGGAGACCACGCCGGGAGGATATTAACCTCTGCGAGGTGACAACGCACACGTCCTTGCCCATTTAGATGTTGCTCCGAAGATGACTATACGGAGGCAACATCGAGGGGAGTGTATCGGACGTATGCCGTCACCCTTGTGTGTGTATGTGGTATGATGAGACAGACAAGGTTGTGTGTAGATCTGGAGGGAAATTTGCCCTCATATTTGTCGATGTAAAATGTTTTATAATTTATGTCAATGTAAAATGTCTATGTAATGTCTATGTAATGTAAAATGTTTCATAAATATCAGTCAGTTTGAATCCGAATGAGCTCGCGACCGCGGCGGAAATTGTGCCGTGGCCGAGCCATCGTGACCAAGGCGGAAAGCGGTCAGTTTAAGCGGCTCCCCGAGCCCCGAACGTGGCTTTACCTAACGGGCAACGGACGCTTACTCTGACCAGCTTTCCGCTAATATAGACCACTAAATTTTACCAAAATATACTACTTCTCTTCACTCTACTGACTACGTTTCATTTCTCAACCTTCTCCAAGTTCTACAGAGGAATCTCTACTCTTCTGACTTCACTTCGTCTCTTCGTCTTTCGCCGGAATCATCGTACCGAGTCCGCCCCTGGCACCGTCTGGACAGCTCTCTGAATACGCCGGAACAAGCTCCGCCCACAAGTTCAGAGGCGCATCGACTCAAGAACATTTCACCGGAAATTAATCTAATTAATTTTTTGGTGATTTACGATTGACTCCGCGAACTGGATTCTTCGAGCACTGCAGCAACCATCCAACCTATCTACAGTCTTTGTACCTGTCTGGTACACGGACAGTCACCCGAAAATTCTTTTTCATATTAAGTAAGATATCATCAATCAAAAGAAAAGGAAGGGATGGTGGAGAAGAAAGGAAAAGAAAAATCAGGAATGAAAAACGTTATTTTACTGACTATTAAGAGTTTTTTCAGTCGCTTCTTAAAGTATGCCAAAGACAGAGCGATCTTTGAGGTTGGTCAAGATATTCCAAAGCAGATTTTAACGATCGTTGTCTATTTGTTATATATTCTTAACCACATGTCACTTTGTTGAGTTTATATTTCTAGTCTTTACACTCCAGAATGTTCTGTTCTCTTTTCTCAACTAACAGTTCTACAATTAAAAAAATCTATATTTTCTTCGAATCTCTTATCTTTTAAATCCCGACTTCTTCGTTGAAACATCCTTTCAACAATTGGCAAATAATAACTAAACGGGTCTTCCCGAAATTATTCAATAATATCTGTCGTAGATTTCTTAGCTTTATTTGTTTCTCTTCATATTTTTGTGCTATTATTATTATTATTATTATTTTTCCATAGGTTATCCTAATAAAGGGTTGTATTTGATTTTACAAACAAATCTCTCATATTCTTCAGTCATAAAGTTTTCCGCCTGTCAGGTTCTGCTTCCTAGTAATTTTCCTTGAACGATAAAGTGAAAGATGCTGTCCTTTTCTGAATGTTACAAATATTATAATTTTTGTACTTTGATTGCTTGAATAATCTCTTTGGGTGTAAAGGACTGCAACACTATCTCAGCAGCCCAAAAGTCAACCTCACTTACACGCGGTACATTTGCTGAACTGACGAGGCTCTGACGGCCGATTATACGCGAAAGAGGAAACCGACATCTTCCACACATAAGGATAATTAAATAACTCCTTTTACGGCAGCTCAAGTTCATAATCACAGGGTAACCGTCGCAGAGTTGCAGCTTAGGTTGAATTCAAGTTTATCAATTTAAATATATGCAGTTGGTACAACAAAACTAAGTCACTCGAATAGAATTGAATTGTAATCTGAAAGTAAAATACTCTCGCATTATGATTTCTGACAGTGGGCACTTATCCGAGCGAATTATCGCACTGCGAATAACACAACAAAATACTTCACTTTCGGCACTTGGAACATATGAACACTCAGCATCTCGTACCTCTGCTAGCTCAGAAAGAAGAACAATGCGGACATTGTTGCTCTCAGCGAGACCCGCCTTCTTGGCGAGGATAGTATTGAGGAGAAGAACACATTTGACTGAAAGAGATATTTCGCAAATGGCAACCAACTGCATGATAAAAAATGAATTAGCTGTAAAACTTGACATGATCCCAGTGGGTATTTCAGAAAGATTAATGGCTTTCGACTACTAAATTTTGTACAATATTTACATTAACGTAATTTCGACCTATGTTTCCACCCTGGACTTTGCTGCTTAAGTTAAGGAGTCTTTTTATGGCCAACTTGAAAGCGTACTGAAAAGGATGCCTAGCTACAAGCGTATTATTCTATTTCGTAACTTCAATACTAGAGTAGTTGTTTATTCTGATATCAGGCAGGGAGTTTTACGAAGAGATGGCATGGAAAAAATAAACACTTACGACAAATTGTTGTTTTTTTATTACCAACACATGCAATCCACTGAACGACAAATTAAAAAAAACACGGCACCATCGTAGATATAGTCACTGGCCTTCTCTAGACTATAATAAGATGTGATTGGTTCATATAAAGAAGTCTACTAGTTTGCAAGCATAGATCACATCAAATCCAATCTCAAGGTCTTATGGCAAACAAATCCAATCTCAAGGTCTTATGGCAAACAATAATTACAAATGACAAATTAATCTTTAAACCTCCACAACGTTAATGCCTTAACTGTAAACAACACAATAATTACAAACCATGCTAAGTTAAGTGCGAATCAAAGTTAGAATGACCAAGAGGGAGTGGTGGATTACAACTATTAGATACCTCAATATGTGGGAGTATGAAGTACGTGGTCTCAAACTAAATGTTTCCGAGACTAAAATTCATTCAAACGAAAACTTCCACCTAAATCAAAGTAAATAATCAGATCATAGAATCAATGGAGCATTTTAATTACTTGGATACCATTTTGAATGACAAAACAAACACACATAGATGACGAAATTCAGAATAGATTAGGCGCAACTTCCAGGTCGTTTTAGGTTCTTCGTAGGAGAGTGTTTGATGATGACTATCTAACAGTGAAAACATAAACGGCATTCCATAAAGCTGTAATCATACAATATTTGATTTCTAGATACAAATTATGGTTCCCTACAAACGACACATAAGACACTATTTTTTTATCAGAGGCACCTCAATAAAATAATGAAGATTCGATGGTACTGTGGAGTATCAAATGATGAAGTTTTGTGAATAACAAATTGTTTTAACATCGATATTTTGGTATCGCGCGCTCGTCTGCATTGGTGTGGACATGTGACTCGATTACCTAATTACATACTCCTAAGAAATAGCTTCTTTGGTGAGCTTACGGAAGGCTGAATAAAGTACAGTGGGAAGCGCAAGAACTATAAGGATGTACTGCATGATATACATAAAAAACATTAATGCTGAACACAACAGACAGTAAACAGCAGTATATCGAGTCAAATGGCCGAAAACTGTTCTTAGTTATCAGTGATACAATGAAGAAAAAAGAAACTGCAAACACTGAAGCTCATTGTTTCAAATGCAACAGGATTCACTTATCTAGCAAACATCATCCCTGGTGACACCAACATCAGTACCCTGATCTCTCACTTAATATTGCACCTTTAATTATACTCGTCAAGGGTAATCGATATGCAATTCAATTATATTCAATATTTTTGGGTTTATTCATTAAGGTATCCTTTCTATGGCTTGTTTTCTCTCAACTGTCAGTTTCTCAAAACTTTCGTTGTGTTTTTTTCTGGAAACATGTCTCTTACAAGTATTTTAGATTCTTGGGATACTTTCAGAAATAATGTCCAAAAGCCTGTGGAAAGATAAAAAGCTTATAAACTAGGCCACGGAGATTGCCAATGTAAGATAATGTTGCATAACATTAATTAAATTGTTAATTTCTTGCCATAAAAAAACTGTTTTACACTCCTTATTGCAAAAAGAGGTGAGCATCAAGGATCATTCTGCTCTCTCACAAAATATCCCATCACAGGAACTAAAGAGAACACCGCAAATGATGTTAGAACCTTGTTCTTATCTATTGTTTTTCAATATTTGATTTGTTCCTTACGTGTTATTTCCATGAGTGATTTCTTGATGAATATTGCTACGTCATAATTTACATTATTTATTTTCCACGTGTGACCCATTTGAACATTTTTATCAAGCGTGAAAATTGTGTTCTAACTTTTGTTTTGACCAAGGCAATCAATTCTCAATTGTTAACGAGTATTATTAGTTATTTTTATTTTCGTTTGCCTTTTTACTTTGTGCGATTTTTCGATTTGTCATTTATTGCTTATATGTAGAATTTTTTTCATCACATTAATAGATCTCAAAATAGGATTTTTATTATAAAAGAATAGGCTTATTTACCTTGAGCCGGAACTGGAAACTCCCTTATGATTATGCCAACCGTGATTAAACATGGGCTAATGAGAAAATAGTCACATGACACGCACGTATGTATTTGTTTTGAAATTTCGTTGAAGACTCAATTTATTCACAAAAGTTAAATAACATAGGTATAAAAAAATAATTATTCTTATGCAAGTACATCAGCTCTTGGTCCAAAAAGTCATTAATTTAAATTTCAAGCAGAACCCCTAACCCGTGGAAGGAAAATAATGTTGAGGAAGAAATATAATATTTGGTGCTTTCACATATGTCATTTTATGTTTAAATAAAGAAATAAACGTACTTTTATTCCAATTGATTTTTACTACAATGGCCTCAGTCTTCTAGTTGGCTAAGCGTTTGACTTCTACTAAAGGGCTATGGTTTCGATTATCCATGATAACTGAAAAGAACAATAAAATAGGGTTCCAGTCTAGTGAACGATTTCTTCTGGTAACCATAATCGCATGCTTTAGACGTGTGCAAGTGCTGAAGCCTCTACACGTGCGGTAATATTGCTGACACTTGTGATGTCGAACAAAGAGTTTTGTGCTTAGTTCAGTGGTTTTAAGTGTTCTAAGTACTAAGAAGAAAGAAACCAATCTTGAAATTTTCTTGAAAACAATACTTAATTATTTTTACATAAATACCATCACGCCATTTCTCGATCGAGGTAGGCAGAAATGACAGAGCACTATATTTTTTTTACTTCGACACACATCCTTAACCTCTTCAACATTCATATACTTTCTGTAATTGCTTTGACTTTCTACATTTTCTTCTTTCAGAATATCATTTGCTTGAATCAATCATACTTTAACAAGTCTTTCTCTCACACACCTTCCACTCACATTTGCGCTATATATTAGTTCAGTAAGTCTTTCTTCATTCATTCGTTCCACATGCCCAAACCATCTCAACGTACTTTTCTACATCTTATTCAACATCAGCATTATGTTCAGAATCATCCCCAATCACTTCATTCCATATTCTGTCAAACATTGTCTCTCCGTTTTTTTTCCTCTTAACACAATTATTTTTATCAGAAGCAAAAAACCTAAATTATGGCTCAAGTACATCTAGTAATACTAGTTTATGAAAAATGAATGACGAATATTTTAACAATATACACAATCATTACTATGAAACAAACAGTAAATATTTACGGATCGAAAGTATTTTTGCATAAAACATAAAATAAATGAATTTGTATACATGCGAAATATTTTGTTTGTTCGTGTTAATACTATACATTCGCATAAAACTGTATCTGATTTGATGAAGCGAAATATATTTATTTTAGTTTTGTTGGTAAAATACTAAATATGAATCAATAGAGCTTGAAATTTTATTGAAAACAAGATACAAAAAATATTTTATTTTGAATGAAAAACTAAAATACGTTCAGTCCCATTTTATGAGCGGGGATTACATTTTAGGTCCCCCAGTGAATGCTTGAAACCGCGGATGGTATCGAGCCTTTTATGCTTGTATACATATATTCCAGATTAACGCGATTAATTGGTAATTTAAGATGTGAGAAGAAATAAGCGTTAAGTGAATTAATTGACTTTAATGTAGGGGAAGCTAAAATTGAAAAAAAAAAAACAATTAGAACGTCTTCATACCTCATTTTCTTACACTTTCGAATATGTAAAATTTTATTGGCTATATGAAAAAAAATCTCAATTTTATTGTATTTAGACCGTATTATAGCGAAATTGATTAAAGTTAGCTTGTGTTAAACAAAGAATACCTGTTCTATGTTTTTCTCACATCATACTAACATATTAATGCTATTTTTTTAAAAAATGTATATGAATAATAATAAAACAATTATTAAAGTAAACTGTATTAAAATTAAGTTGATAATGATAATTTTATCTGTCTCTCACTCTCAAAAATTATTTTCCTATTGGATAAACTCTTTCCCTCTAGTGATGCGGAAGAGATGATATATGAAGTTAAGGGGATGACATGGGCATTGTGACGTAGACAATATGTCGGCATTTTAGATTTAATATTTATGAAGCGCGGGTGGCGGCGAATAACTGAAACCATGGAAACCAAAACCGAAAATAAGGAGGGAACACTGATATAAATTTGTTACATGGCATATGGTAATCAATTAAAGTGTTGCTAAAAATATTTATAACGTGTTAAGACTATCCCTCGTGATCCAATATGATTGTCAACCATATTTTGAATGAAAGACACCAGTATATTCGTTTATTGTGTGCAAGTTGTTGCACTTCAGCAATTATGCAGTCTTGATAGAACATACCCCAAATTCTGATGGCAAGATAATCAAAATTTCATGGTGATCGGGAGGTTTAATTTGCAAGGGCGTTTCGTTGGTCGGAGTTTTATATAGCCCTACTATATTTATTTTGCTAAATAGCGCTCTAAAAATATATATGATATACTCGTATAAGCTACAGAAAATATTGTTTAAATTGTGAAATGGTCTAAGGTTAAAACTATCCTGGAAGTGAATCTGCTAGGAATCGAATCCGATGTGATTTTTTTTGTTCTAGGATTTCATGTTTTCGCATTCCATTTGTCATCTTTCGTTAGATTGTTTGGATATGAACTATATATTGAAATATTTCTCAAAATGTTTTTGGAATATCTCATACTCGGTAGGAAAGAATTGCCTAAAACTCATCATAAAAGGGAAGGTCGACAGTCAAAGAGATGTCACAAACATACTGATGTCTTTGGTTTATAATATTGTCTATATGTTTTAAAAAAATTACATATTTAATTAGTCATTTCAAGTTTCCAGCTTCGTCTTTTTTATTATTATTATATTTTCATTGTATACTGTACAACCTATTATTCATTGCGTTAATTTCTCACAACCAATCAGAAATGTGTTCAAGAGACCTGACTAGAACATTTTTTTTATAAAATTGCGTACTAACGGGAGTTGAAGCCGTCATTCCCGTGTCGGAAGACTGGCATTTTTATATTATTTATAGTTAAGGCATTAACATTGTGGAGGTTAAAAGACATTGTAATTTGTCAAACAAGTCTTTTTTGTGCTCCCTTGATGATGAGGTGAAAACTTTGAAACCGGTAGGGTTATACCGTTACATAAAATGGAATAAACAAAGTTTGATAAAACAAATTACACATGCATTTTTATTAAGTCAAGGAGGTCGACGTTTCATTTGACATAAAATAAAAGAGATTTTTGAAAATTAATGTATATGTAAAATACATACTTTAAGGTAGACAAAGAAGAGAAAATGTCTTAGTGAGTATATGTCTTAGAACTCAGAAGTGCTAGGTATGCGTGGATTAGGTAGATCGAGGAAAACGTGACTGTATCAAGTCGACCAATTTTGAAAGAAGGTTGTATCAAGTCGACCAATTTTCGAAAGGACTGTATCAAGTCGACCAATTTTGGAAGAAGAAAGAATATTTTTATGAGTTGTATGAATAATAGAATAAGTAAAAATATGGAGAAGGCGAAAGTAGTGTGGTTAGATAGAAAAGCTAAGAGGTTTGTTCTCTATGCATTTCCCGCAAGGAACACGGCGTGATATGTTCCCAATGGGCCACAATTATAAGAAGATATACTTAATTTTCTGCCATTTCCATCGTGAAAAATAAATATATTTCTGTTGAGGCCAAATTTCTAAGGCATTAGGGGGTGCTTACACAAAGGCCATTCATAGCAATTAATGACACTCAAGCAGCCCCCGGCATATCATAGGAAATGTAGAACAAGAGAGTTACATTTGATTTATTGTAATGTAACGACTGCCAAGTGGAGGGAAAAAATACTCATAAATATTGTGATATCACGAAAAATCATCGGCACCTAATACTTAAAAAAAATTAATGCAAAAAGTATTTTTAGACTATTTCGTTCGAAAGAACTTTTTTATTATTAACGATAAACAATTCATCGTTTTCAACTTGTCCAATTAATAATAATAATAATGAAAATACAATTTATATAGCGCCGGTTTGAGAGCAGACTGTCATCAATGGCGTTTTTACTCGGAATTCGGATCCACTATTTTTGACAGATTAAAAATGTTACAAAAAAAATCCCTTAACACTTCAAACCGATTGTGTCATGCATTATTGGTTCTTAGTGTATGCATATATACATAATTTATATCGTTCTTTTCAGTCTTTTGCTACGTTCACGTTTTACAACCATACATCAAAGTTACAACTAAAATATTTTTATGTAGTGTCATCTTAACAAATTTTGATACTGCCAGGCTAGAGTATATATAAATTTTAAGACACCATTTACTTTGTTTTCTATCGCCACACGCTGTTCGACATCCATCGTCACTCTTTCATCATCTGAAAAATACATTCTTAATAGTATTATATAATTTTTCAGTTATTTCTAAATTATTTTACAAAAAAACCTGACACAGCTTTTCATTCAATGCGCGATTAAATCGGTTGCCTCGATTTCAAAAACGTAAATGTTATGTGATTCCTGATTGATAGATGATTGTTTCTTTTCAGCAGACGTCGTGGTAGTGGTGATACGGAGGCATACGCATTATCGATTTTCCTATTAGAAACACGTGTAAGGTGATTCACGGTATTGTTAAATTAGTACATGTTTAAAGATTCTATAAACGATTTCAAAATACAAAAAAGCTTGTCAAAATAAAATAAACATTTTTATTTGAATTGTTTAAAACACGCAAGTGTTTTAATAATTTTGTATTGTAGTATACTTTCGTTATACATAATCTAATCTTTTGGGTTTATTGCCATGTGAAAATCTCTTTTAAATATTTTATATATACTAAAAATCAGAGTAATACAGACATTAAATAGTTATAGTAAAGATATAAATACCAAAACACTAACATTAATAATATAATTTAGAGTCTAAAAGAAGCAAATGCATACTACAGCACACGACAGGCCAGGACTCAGACGGCCAAGGGCCGTACAAGTTAATATACCAATACATATTCTCGCTTTTTTTCACGATTAAACCCCTTTTAATTAACTATTAAAACATTCCCATTTGACCTCCATAGCCTAGTGGTAAGATTTTTGAATTCCACTCGGGAGTTTCGGATTCGATTCCCGATGGTACCCAAAAAAGGTACACATCTGTTAAAATAATTTGTCTGGTAACAACACATTCAATGACGAACCGCGAGTTCCGTGCCTACTCCAGAGGTTCATAACTCGAATGTTCGATTACTGGGCCGAAGACAATATTACCTTTCCGGTTACGCTCTTCAATATGCCCAAAACACTAATTCGAAAATACTGAAGTACACTAATTCGAAAATACCTAGGAAAAAATACAAAAAATATTTTACAACAATATGAGTAAAAACCTTTCTTAAGTAAAAACATATAAATTGATAAATTCGATATGTACGCAAAGAAACTTATTTGTCTAAGCGGTATTCAGTAAAAAACTGATATAAAGGAAATTCCCATATTTTGTTTATTATAACGGTTTTGTTTTACTCAGCTTATATTAAAATTTCAATTGTTTCATCTATTTTGTCTGATATAGAATAACATGGTCACGTTTTTCAGAATAATATGGTCACTTGATAATTTGGTCACATGATACTTTGGTCACGTGATAATTTGGTCACATTTTTCATAAGGTTTAGATATCATTTAAATGTGTGATATGATGTGCAACTATATTACTCCATTCTCGAACAACTGAGAATCACCGACAGATTGTCGACAACATACCTTCGGCGAGTCCTTCGATTATTTAAGCATATTTCTCGTAGCCACGGAGACAATTTGTAGAGATTTGTGGTTATTGGAAGCGTGGAAAGATGACGCACAAGAGGAATAATCTCAATGCGCTGGATTGACCAAGTGAGAGATGCAACTGGACTACCTTTAACAATTGTCTTTCGAGCCGCGAAGAGTAGCGATGCATGGAGAGTAGTCGTCAGAGGCTATTATGGGAGTCACAATGAGCTACACGACAATATGATGATATTAATTTAGTTTTCCAAATGTATGATACATTAAAAAAAAGTTTCAATTAATTTGATACGATTTTTAAAAATTTATTATTAAAAAATCGAGTATTGATCGGCCTCGTCGAGATCATGAATTAGGACAAATTATTTTATCTTTCAACTAAAGGAAACACATCGAGAAATAACGTTGTTCTTGTTTAGTATACGAGTACATCATAATCCTGAAATTTTATTTGTTACGCTTTATAGTGGAATTCTTTATAATCGGGTCGTTTTACTCTGAAATAAATAGTAACATGTCAATCACTTGGAATGTGAGCGGGGAATGAAGCTATTCTTTAATGTCTTACGTGCTGACAGGTTGTCAAGGTTTATATTTTTTTCTGAGACTATTATACAAAAGTTTTCCCTTTTATGAGATGAAACTTCAGTAAGTTTTTTATTGCCCAAAGTTTACGAAGATTTTTTTATTTAGTTAAAAATAGTTCCTTTATCAATTTCTTCAGAGAATTTTTTCTTCGTAAATTGAAGGTTGGCAATAACACACATTTTTAGTAACAATTTATATAAATTTATAATACATGGGATGACATAATATGAAATTAAGCGATCAAGGATGAATGTGACCTTAAGGCTTACGTATTAATACTTAATACACTTTATCATACTTAATATACATAACATTGATATGGTTTTGGGATGCAGAACAAATTAATGAAGAAATACTAAAATACGAGTACTAATAAACAGCGCAAAAGGCGTGACAGAGGAATCCCCAGGAATGTATTGTTGAAAGATGGAAATGTAAAATATCAGGAGTATGGATGTAGGAGAGGCTAAATATGTGTGTCGAAATAGGAAAGTCTGGTTCTTTGTGTGATGTATTGTATGTATTATATTTATTTATACAAAATTAAAGTTGGCGAAGTTGAGGAATTTTGCTATATAGGGATGTATGTTTTTTAGAGGTGATAAGATAGAGGAAAATATTGAATGACGTGTTGTTGCAGATAACAAGGTCATTGGTCCACTAAGTATTGTTTTTGCAAGTTAATAAGTGGTAAAACTTTCAAATATGATAGTGTAGAGTGGTGCACTAGTGCCGACCTTGATGTATGGAAGTGAAGCCTTGGAATTACAAGAGCAGAGTAAACACAGTTGAAATGCGTGTTCAGCTGAAGTATAAGAGTTTGTTAGAAATATATGTTACAAGTATAAATAAAAAAAGTAATCTTGGAATGGTTTGGTCACATTAAGATAATGAGTTACAAAAGACCAACGATATTTAACGTAAAATATTTCTAAGTGCCACACGTATAACGAAGGTTAAACATTGTGTAGAGAAAGTATTTCGTTACCAGTGGAATCAAATTTAGGAAGACATGAAGATGCATGGTGACTGTTATATTTCTTACAAAGATAAACAACCAGTTCGGTATGTACCGAAACATAATTAAGTTGCAGAAATAGGTTAAAACCTACACCCAAGCTTTCCATTGAAAGTGTATTTCTATTTTTTTGAAATTGTGAATTATTCTGTGTACCTTGGGTCACAGGAAAATTCTACCAACAACACTAGTGAAGAAATAAATAAGCAGATACTGTCACCAAATAGATGCTTCTTTGACCTTTTCCCTTTTCTGAAGTATCTCCTCTCCAGGAACATAATAAATCAATTTTATAAACAATCTGATAAGACCTGTTTTAACTTATGCTTTGGAGACCTGGTAACTTACAAGCTGGACGAAAAAGTTTCCGATACTTATGAAAGAAAGATATTCTGCAGAATATACGGTTAAATTTATGACAAAAAAACGCGTGGAGATACAGATATAACCAAGAGCTCAAAACCCTGTATGGAAAAGCTAGCTTAGTAAAAGTTATGAAAATTGAAAACGGCGCCATGGCAAACATGGCCACTTAAACCACATTAAGGCCACTGCCCCTATACGGCAATCCGATTGAGCGCTCGAGAATGAAGAAACCAAAGCTGAGATGGTTTGGTGGTGGGACAAAAAACTGCCGCACACTTAGTCAAACCAATTGAAGGAGAGATGCTGCTGAGAGAAAGATAAGTGTGTATGAATTCTGTAAGCAACCAAGACCCATTTAAAGTTGAAGAGCTGATGATGATAAGAAAGAAAATCAAATTTACAATGAACTGTGTATTTTGATTACTCCAAAGATCTTTTTAGACTTGAATACCATAGATTATAATCCAACGTAACTGTTTGTATAATTTTGGGTCATATTATTCTGCGGACGTGTCTACACATTCACATAGCGGTTGTGTTTACGTTTCACAGGAAAGGAGGTTGTTTGCTCAGTGTCATGAACAAGCAGCGCAAGAAGTTTCAACGTATATATGTAATGGTTGTTTAAATATATTATATATTGTACAAAGTATGTCTTATACATTACGAGTATACCTTCTCTTGCACAAAAGAGGCGTGATTTACCACAACACGATGTATTCTTGAGTTAACAACAACGTAAATTGCCTTCCACTGATGTTGCTGAAACAAAGAAGACACGGAGGTGTTAATTTATTGTATTGAGTGAATTGGAGCACCATATCGCAGTCAAGAGTAGTTTAGAAACCAAGCTAATTCCTCTTTCACTCTTTCAATGTATACGATTCAATTATGCTGAGATTATTCTGTATGGAAATGTATTTCAACGAACCAAAAAGGTGTTAAAAGACCTATTTAAGAACATAATGATACCTTTTTATGTATATTTTTAAGCTAACATTATAACTCCAAACCAAAACTATCGCATTGGAAACAAAAGTTCTTCAAGCAAGTTTCGGAGATTATTTTTCATTCTTTAAAATTACATATTTTGTTATTCTAGCAAAAAAATATATAGAAATAAACTTGTATTTAAGTTTATTGTATAATATATAGTGAAATTTGTTGTTTTTTTTTCGACATATGGCAATCTCTTTTAACCAACAAGATATGTGATAGAGTCTCAAGTGAAAACCAGACAGGAACCCTTTTTATAAAATCTGAGTACCAAGCAGAATCAAACATGTATTCCCCGGGTCAAAAAAACAGGTTCCTTACCGACTGAATCACGGAGGCCGTCAATTATTTTGACATTTATTTTTGCATTTCGAGCCCTTTCACAGGGTGGTACATATCTAGGGTTACTCTGTAGAATCAGAGGAACTGGAGTTTTTTTTAAAGTTACAAGTATACTTGATATTGTTCTTTACAATTTACATGATGCCTGTCTATAATGACCATAAAGCTTGAAAAACTGTCTATTTTTTTGTAATATTTCTAAAAATATGTATATACATACAATATAATACCACTCTTTTGCTTTATTCCATTAAAATATAATTTCATGTTAATCGTTGAAATATATCAATTAACTACCCTTAAAAATATTTCGTGGAATAAACAGTGTTTGATAAAAATAAATTACAATTTCTTAATTTCATTATATAAATACTACTTTTATAAAAAAAAAAACAACATGATGCTACATTACGAAGGTAGAAGAATCAAACGCTATTTGGGTCCTTAACCAGCGCATTCATAATTTAGTAATGAGTTAAAGAAAGGCAGCTAATGAGCTAAAGAAAACATTAATCCAGATAAAACAACGTTCAAATGTGAAACCAAAACTGATGTACTGCTTAATCAATGGTTACATATTATATGTATATCATCATACCGGAGTAGATACAGAGACCATATTTTTATTCTAGTTTCTTCAAGGTTTCTCCTTTTGATTTTTTAAAAAAATTTTATATCTCGTCATGCTCAATCATTAATAATGATTGCTTCTCATTTTATCATTTTTAAGTTCGGATCAACTGAATCCTGACACATTTACATACCTCTTCCATATATACTGTGCACTTTAGATCTGTATATTCCGTAAACATCATCAACTCAGGTACTCGGGATTCGTCCGTGGTTGCAGTCCTAAGACTGGTTTGCAGCAATTTCAACTCTTCTCCTCCATTCCCCCCTGTCATGTGCGGCTCTTTTTAAATCTGTGTATGTTGAGCAGCGCACGTCCACCAACAGGTCCTCCAGGTACTCTCGGCGCGGGCGTCCCCTAGAGCTTGTCCCCTCGGTCATACCCTCCATTATGGCATGCAAGAGGCCCTCTTGTCGTATTATATGACCGATCCATCTTGCACGCCTTTCGGACAGGATCCTGAGCAGGTGCCTTCCTCCTTCGATTCGTTGGAGAACCTCTTCATTTGTGATGCGGTCTCTCCAGGAAATTCCTAATAGTCTTCTATAGGACCACATCTCAAAAGCCTCTAGTCTTCGTCGATCTCTTTCGGATAGGCACCATGTCTCGCAGCCGTGCATCAAGATACTCCATACATAGGTCTTGATGAGGAGTATCCAAGGTATAGGTAGAGAGAAAATATCTTAATTTCACTTTCACATCTATCAGTCTAATTTCAACCGCATTTATCTTAGTCTATTACTTTACTAGATATAAGTTTGCTTAAATTTTTTTGCACGTTGTGGAAAATCTTTCGGTTAATCCAAATTTTGGAGATGATCGGAAGGCTTTTGAGAACATGCAGAAACATAAATCTTATGTGCTTTGGATATCTTGACAGAAAAAACGACGAAAGTCTGGAGAAGCTGGTGATCATAGGGACAGTAGAGACCAGGCGAGTAAGATGAAAATGTTCCATGAGATGGACGGATCAAATAAATGTGTTAACAGAATCCTCTTTAGGTGCTGCATTTAAAATGCCTCTGGGTAGGCATTGATGGAGACAGGTGGTGCGCCGAACTCGAGACAGAACAGAGGCTACGACGGTCAGCATTAAACACGCAATAAAGAAGAACTTTGCCTTGGACTATACATGTTATTTGTAAAGTCATTATTCCTCCATTCATTAAACTATCAATGCATTTATTTTTTATTTGACTAACGACATTTCCATTCCATCATCCATTTATTTCTGGTATACTCATTTTTTCTCGTTTCATACACGATGACAGTATATTTTTTTATTCCAAAGATATATCTATATAATGTAACTGTCTTTTAATTTTTCTTTTACGTACTTATTTCACTTTCATGCGTGAAGATGGATTCCAATTCACTCTCAAATTATATATTTCGTGAATTGAACCTCAGTTAGTTTCATGTTTGAAATAATACCGACTGGCAGACATGTCATGCAGCATACACGCTTTGGTAGTTAGTTGATGGTACCTTCACAGTCTGTATTCGGTGTTTATACTTTTTGGTGATCACTGCTTGCATGTCTGGCAGTGGTTTCCTTAATGTCAGCCATGTCTTTTATTTATTTCTATTTGATATTTGTATTTCTGTGAAGGGATTATCGATTGGTCGTAATATTTATTGCTAGAGATAAAATAAAACTCGATTTTATGCGAATGGTTTGAAAGGAATAATGATCGGATATATTATATTTTATATGTTGTTTTGGAATGAATACTGATAGGCATCTCAAAAAAAAAATTGTAGATATATTTTTTAATAATTTAAAAATATTTATGATACGAAGGGATGTATATAAAGGGGTGATCTTTTAAATAAAAGTAAATAATTTTGTTTTCAACCTTCAGAATAAAATATATAGAAATAATATATTTCACAAAGCTTTTGCATTAATGCTATAGAAATTCATATTAATTCAAATTTTACTAAATTGAAACGCTATCGAATACGTTAGAAAATATTGTATATGTAAACCTAAATTGTTTCAAGTCATATGCAACTTATCTTCAGGTGCATTCTGAATTAATTATATTTAAAATAAAATTCAGTATAGAAACTTCCTCCAAAAAACTTCACGGTCAAGTTGATAAGATGCTTGTGTTTAAATTTGGGGGTTGCAGGTTTGTTCTCGTTAATATCCACATTTAAAAAAAATATTTTAGATTTTCACTTAAGGTCTTGAACACACTTTTCTGGTAAGATGGAAAGTTTTATTGACAATAAACTCACCAAGTTATCGTGTACACAACGAAAATGTAATACAATACATTACAAAATGAGTCGCATATGACTCGATACCAGTTGGTTTTAAATATATTCTCAAGTGAAATAAACGGTTAGAAAATTATATTTTATATAAAGTCTTACATTTTTTATTTTATCCATCGTACTATTGTACTCATAGCGCACTTGCGTTGTTTTCAGAGATATATCGTAGAAAAGTTAAATAAAAACTATACTAAAATTCTCTTTAAAAAAATCTAGACTCCAACGAAAATCGAACTCACAACTCCGGGCTGAAAGACCAGCATTTTATCAACGTAGGAATTTTACAATTATATTCTCAACTCAAATGATAATTGAAGTCAACATGAAAAATCTACCGCAATATTCTTTTCAAATTTTGTATTTATTATATTGGCATCAGTGACAAAACGGGAAATTCGTTTAATTTATCTGTAAATATCATATTTTTAAACAAAAAATCTGAATTTTAAAACGACTTGTGTGATATTAAAAATTACAAGAGAGTTTTGCAGTTGATTGTTTCTGGGTCACAAATTGAACTTGAAACTTTATGGTGAAAATTATTGGTGCTCGTAATAATGAAACCTGTCACTTTGTTAAGTAAGTTATATTAGTACTATTATATATTTATTATATATAAAGTTAATTGGATTTATGTTTATTGAAATTAAAAAAACCAAAAACTAACTTGAACGAAATATGAAAAAAAAATTGTGATTCACGTACATATGATAAGTCAGTACGCATTTGACGATGGGCTTTTCCCATGGTCGAGTAAGATTGTCAGCCACACTGTGGATGAAAGACGATTGTGTGTATATTCGTTTATAGTGCGTATATTGTTACACTTCAGCAAGCACACGTTCTTGATGGCAAGGATGATTAAATTTCGAGACGATCGGTAGGTTAAATCTGCTGCAGGCAGAGTTTTATACAATCGTGTGTGTCCTCATATAGACGTATTCCATGTGTCGCTCAGCTCCTTCAGAAAAAACCTCTTGAATTTAGTGTAGTACTTGAAATAATTTAATCTGTTTATATTATCTTACATGCTACATTTTGTCATAGTTCATATCCATTTTTACAATAGTTTTTACAAATCTTAAAATGTTGAACTGTTTGATACGTGTTTTTTTGTACTTGTTATGTTTGGTCCTCGAATGAATTAGGGAAACCTGTAACGTGCAAAGGACCTAAAAAATTAATAAACGTAGTTTAAAAAATTAATAAACTACATATTTTTTTCTTCCCTTACGACGGTGATTCACTGTTCATTAGAAATGTAAAAACTGATAAAGTAATCTGTTCATTACGTTTCCCTAGAAAATTCAACCTATTCAAATAATTTTGTTTATAGTAAGTAACTCGCAGCTATTTCCTCGTGAAGTTAAGCGTTAAACACGAAACCGAGTTCAAAAAATGAACTTGAACAATAGCCACACTGAAACTTTGATAAGTAAACTTAACATATTTTGACTTGTTTTATAATGATATTAACATTTCGAAAATACTGATTTTTTTATATAAAGCTGTAATAATAATACTAAGGAAAGGAAAACTTATATAGCGTCATTTAGAGTAGCCTTTCCTGATGGGCGTTCTAGCTCGGGATTTGAGCCCATTAGTATTGACAAATAAAAATATTACAAAAAATGAGTGTTAGTATTAGAAGGTGTTGGTTTCAGCTATTAAGTTACTCTGCATCTACACATGTATTGAAATGCATATTTAATAATAAAACCCAATAAATCTTACCACGGGAAGGTGAGCTACAAATAAAAAGTTGTAGATTTTCCGCTATCTGATGGTAACATTGTTAGCTTTAGGTGGAGTGTAGTGTTTATATAAGACTATTGATTTTCATAAAACCTAAAAAGGGTCGCTTTAAAGTGTACCCTTCATCCATACCTTTTAAACTTAAATTGTAAAGGACATGTGTACATATGTTATTGTTAAATGACAATCTTGAAGTTGACTATAAAACCAATTTCATCTTCATTTAAAAACAATATATGATGGAATAAGAAATTAGGATATTAAGAATAAATGCAGATTATAAAAATAACATTAAGAAATTAGTGTTTGTTGAAAGAAAAAAAAGGCAGTTTTTAAGGGTAGTCCAGTTGTGTCTCTATTGGGAATCTTCCTCTTGTGCGTCGTCTTTCTACGTCTTGAGTAATCAAAAACTTCGTTGAAGGCATATTGACGACAATCTGTCGATGATTATCAGTTCAACGAAAATTGAGGCGTTAGTTCGCCTTACCGTCCATGGAATTCCTTATCCAGTACCACATTTCTTATGCGTCTATTCTACGTCTCTCGCTTGCTCTCAGAGCCCAATTCTCCACGCCATATATGGATATTAAAAAAAGAAGACACTTAACTCAACGCTTTTTTATCATGGTGGTGATAGTTCTGCTCTTTAATATCGATTTCAGCTCTTTTTCTCACCTCAACCTCGCACTCTCCAATGTTGGAAATATTAGAGTCTAAGTAAATAAAGTTAGTTACCACTACCAGACTACGATTCACTTTATTTAGTGGATATATTATATATTAAAAACAATAGTGGTAGATGTTTAATAAAATAAAATAAAAACTGAAGAAGTAATTCACTGTAAAACTAGCATTCACTGTATTCGCTTACTCGCCAAATATAAGTATTATAAAAATCTAAAATAAAAGTTAATACAAGAATAGTAATGTCGTGTTAGAAGACTGTTACGTCACGTTCAATCAACAGTGTTACCAACGTAGAATTGTTACTTTTGTTTCTGAATTGCCACGGTTGGCAGCAGTGCCGTGCGTTGGACGGAGCCTTCAAACCTGCTGGAAAAGTGGAGCATTAGTGGCAAGATGTATGAGGGAATGGCGTGATCATGCTGAGTTAGACTGGGAGTCGAGGGAGAATATTGTGGTATTGTACAACGGGACGGTGTTAGGAATTTTTATTTCTTTTAAGTTTTTGCCGCGAGCTGCTTTATAAATGGAGTACATTATATAAAAGTGACAATCTACGCAGTTAAGTTAGTAAGACGTTTTGCGCCCGCTCGAACTTTTAAGTTCGTATCTCAATAGTGCCGAAGAAAAAAACGGTCTCACCGTGGCTTAAGTGTTTGGTAATAGTTCTCGTAGATGTGTGCAAGTGTTTGTACACATACAGAAGTATATTAATCGTGCATTGATAGGTACCTGGAATTACTATACTTGTATATTCTAGTCGTTCTTAATCCACAAGTTTGAATACTGGGCCCAAAAACATTATTGTCTCCCAGTCATGCTCTTCAACATGAGCAAATCATCAATTTAGATTTTTGAAGGTACCATAGGAATAAATAATATGAGTTTTGTGCATTTTTAACTATTCATAGAACCTACATTAGTTGACGCATTTTACTGTTCGATCTACAGGGTCTTTCAATAGGATCGCTCGGAATTTGTTAGGTTATAGCGGCCATGTTTTTAAAGCAACATGTGTCAAATTTATTGTGAATTATTTAATAGTGTATGGCCAATTGCCATGAAAGGTTATAGCGTAGTACAACGTGTGAAAATTATCAAATTTTATTTTCAAAATCAGTGCTCTGTTCGAGAAACGTTTGGTGACCAAATTCAAGTCAACCGATTCGATAAATAATCAGCCAACACCCGTACGTTACCAAAATGCAAGGTCTGCTGAAAACATCGCTGCTGTGCGTGACAGTGTACGGGAAAACCCGAGGCAGTAAATTTCTCGTCGTACACAAGAACTTGGCCTTTCTGCGACTTCAACTTGGCGAATTTTGCATCGAGACTTGAGTCTGCACCCGTATAAAATCCAACTGACCCAGGAACTTAAGGTAAACGACCATAGACAACGCCGTGTATTCGCTGATTAGGCTCTGGAGCAGTTGAAAGTTGACCGAAATTTCGCAAAAAAAATCATCTTTAGCGACGAGGCCCATTTTTGGATAAATGGATGTGTGAAAAAGCAAAATTGTCGGATTTGGGACGATATCAATCCACACAAGATACACCAGCACCAAATGCATCTGGAGAAAGTTACTGTTTGGTGCGGGTTTTGGTCTGTCGGAATCATCGGTCCGTACTTATTCCAAAACGAAACTGGCATTGCCATAACCGTCAACGGCGAGCGCTACGGATTAATGATAAGCAATTTTTTGTGGCTTAAACTGAATGATATGGATACCAACAACATGTGGTTCCAACAGGATGGCGCTACGTGCCACACAGCGCATGCCATGATGGACATTCTGCACGAGCGATTTGAGGGCATGGTTATCTCGCGCGGCAGCGACGTGAATTGGCCACCGAGATCGTGCGATTTAACGCCTTTAAACTTCTTCCTTTGGAGCTATCTTGAATCGTAGGTCTATGCGTATAAACCGCAAACGATTGATGCCCTCAAAGTCAACATAACGAACGCCATCCAGCAAATTCAGCCAGATTTATGCGACAAAGTCATCGAAAATTGGACCTCCCGAATATGTACCACCAAACAAAGCCGCGGAAGACATTTGAACGACGTTATATTTCATACTTAATGCCATAAAATATTCTTTCAAAAAAAAAATTGAGTGGATATCTCACACACAACTTGTTTTATTTACATTTAAAAATTGAGCGTCCTTACTGAAAGACCTTATAGAAGTGAAGTTGTGAGAACAGTCTTTTCTCAGTTTTTGTGAGGATTTTCAAAGAAATAGAAATGCTTTTACATATATTACAGATCTTTGTGTTATGAACTTAGGGAAGCAGACTTCTTTAAAATCTATTCATACGACTACTGCTTTTAACAGGAATATATACTCACTTACATATAGATAGTTACATGGATATTGGTGATATTCATTGATTTATATTGATTTATCGTTTTTAGCAGGAACATATACTCATTTACAGATAGATAGTCATATGGATATTGGTGATGTTCATTGATTTATATTTATGTATCGTTTTTAGCAGGAATATATACTCACTTACAGATAGATAGTCATATGAATATTGGTGATATTCATTGATTTATATTTATTTATAATTTTTAGCAGGAACACATACTCACTAACAGATAGATAGTTATATGGATATTGGTGATATTCATTAATTTATATTTATTTATCGTTTTTTTATGCGTAGGTACGTATTGAAGAGCGCACTTAAAAATAATATTAATTTTCTATTAAACGTACCTGTTAGTTTAAAACTACTGTAAATCAATGTCCTTATTAGCAATATAACCGTCACAAAGAGAGGTAAGAATCACCATGCCGACAAAATTTCGTTTGTTTGTTTATTTATTTTCTTATAAAAATTATTTTAATCTAATTTTAACCTGATTAATAAACATTTTCCAGTTAACATCCTACATACAAATATGTTGAACAGATCCACGAGGACCTCATATAAGAAAGTGGAAGAGGATATGACGAGATTCTCCCGAGTGAATGTCGAGATAAAGAGAGACGGAGGAAGAAGATCCCAAATTGATAAGATAAGTCGAAGGAAGAGAAAAAGCGAAGTTTTTATCCGAGAACTTACATTTACATTTTTTCCATCAACGATACTTGAATTTATCCAATACTTATATAATACATTGACTAAAAAAATCAGGATGCTTTCGATTTTTTAAATACTATTTATCATTTAGTTGATAAATTGAATCCTTCGCAGTATAAATAATTTTGATTTTGTTTTTTTTTTTAAATTCAAAAGTCACTTCGACTTCTCAGAGGGCCATTAATATCTTCATTATAAATCCCATCTTTTCAAATAGTCATATACTCTGACATCAAATTATTATGTAATTTAAATATACTCGTATATACCTATACCACGTTACTTTATAATTTAAAAATACTCGTATATACCTATACCACGTTACTTTATATAAATATGGACTGAGATTTAACAGACTAGAACACCAAAAAATATTGACCGGAATCCTTGAGAGGAAAAATAATGTCCTACAAATGTTACGGAGGTTGTTTTTTCATAAGAATGATTATCTTAGGTTTTTGGTTGGGTTACACTTATTACGACCAGCCCTGCGTAGTTTTTTTTTGTAATCTAAGTAGTTACAAGTGTTCAAGTTCAGTTGAGGCGCCAGGAAAGAAGTCGATTGGCGAAATAAAATTACGAGGAAGTTTTAATGAAATCATATATCTTAGAAAAAAAAAAAGATAAAAAAAGCTTTATAACGCGTGTCCGATATTTTTACAACGTAAAATATTACAATTATTTCTTTGAACAACTTATTAAATTAAATAAATTGTTCATGTGTTGTGTAAGATAAATAACAACACTCTGAAAAGTTTGAGGATGTAGAACGAATGATAGAAGAAATATTAAGAAAACAAATATATCGTACAAATGTCAGGGGGAATCGTGACAGAGGAAGATGAAAAAAACTATGGTTCGATCAAGTTAATGATGTTTTGGAAGAGAAAATATAAAAAAAAAACAGAGAAATCGAAGGTGTTGTTTGAGAAGGGGTATGGATATAGAATAAGCAAAGAATGTGTGGGATAAGAAAGTCTGGCATTCTGTTAAGTCTACTTACCCCAACAAGGAGAGGGAATGATGGTATGTAGTATATAATAAATCTTACAGATCTTTATTTTTTTTAAATCTTTACCTACTGCAACAGTTTTTTTATAATAAACGTCAATAATATTTTTCATTTGTCTCAACTTTGAAACTATCTGCCTGGCAAATCAGGTATGTACAATACATGCTTATCGACATTTAAGAATAAACTAAAGAAGTATTATTCACCTCAAATTACTCCTCTTTCTAAATTCCGATCCTTATTTCTATTTACCTCGAGATCTTCTTCTTATTTTAATATTTTTTTCAACACCTAGTCCATGGATACCAATAATAATTAAGGAAAAAGCTAGTTCGTTGTAATAAATTGCTTTGAAGCTATAAATCCGCCAGATGCATTTGCAAGAAAGTGTTAAATAAATAAATAAGTATTCTGCTACTGTTTCCGGAATTCTAAATTAAATTTTATGATGTTATAAAATTATGAGAACTTATAACAATTAACAAAATATTTGATACTTCTTATGGAATTGAGCAAAGCGTGACACAACGAAAACCTAAAGCATGCTCCGAAGCCTAGGGAATAAGCCTTTTACGAGTGTAATAGGAAAAAAATTAGATACATAATAAAAAACTTCAGCCTCTTCGACATATGCGAAGTATATGTCGTTGTCAGGTGGAGAAGGCAGTAATAACATTCAGGTGTGAAAAGAATGGCAGAATCAGAAATCTATACATGTCAATACATGGTAAAATTATCGGTAATCGTCAGTTGGGAATCAACATCTGAGAAGATATGTGAATCAAGTCTAGCTTATGGATAAAGTCCACCTTACAGAAAAGGTACAACCTCCAGGAAATGTTCAACGTAAAGACAATTTTTCTTACGGAAAAGGTTCCACCTACAGAAAATTCAGTCTACAGGTAAAAAATCCAATCTACCAAAAAAGGTCAATTCCATAAAAAGTATTAATTAATTTTATATTAAATGTCGTGTCAAAATAACGACTTCGACTTTAATTTGGTTAAATCAAGTCGATTTAATAGAACTAAGGTTCATTTTCGCATTGTCTATAAATAAATAAATAAATACAGGTTTATTGATAGCAACATAGTATGTACATAATACATTAAGACACATTTCAAGAACACATTAAAAAGAGAATACATTAAAAAACGGAAGCTATCAAAATGTCTGGGCTCATCTAATAACATCTCCCCAGCCAATATACACCCCACCAATATAAGGCGAGCCCAGCCTCGGAGACACTTGATGTTTTTCAGCCCACATCCTTGAACACGTAGAACAAAAAGATAAAAAAAAACAAAGAAAATAAGTAGATGACAAAAAAATACGTTCCAGAGAAAAGGCATTAAAAGATCCGGGCTCATCCCACAAATATTCCCCCGGCCGAGATACACCTCATCAATGTAGGGCGAGACCGACCGCAAAGCCATCGGGGGGCTTCCATCCCCCACCTCCGCATATCTAGATTAAAGAATAAATAAAACAAAAACGTATGGCAGAAAACAAAATAAAAAGTAAACCCATATATACCACCAGCTATAGGTTAACTGTCAGCAAGAACGAAAAAAATCTCATAATTGTGTGTTTATATTATTAATATAATTTGTAATATTGTAATTATAAAATGAGTAACACCAAGGACATTGAATGATCAGGTAGAAAAAATATGTCACAGGTAGTATCATGGAAAAATAATGAACTGTACATGAAACCCCCGGATTGACATTGCATAATCCCCTACTTCGTACACTACCTGAATGACGGATGCAGAGCTGGCAATCCAGATTATAAGATCATTAGAATAAAATACAAACAGACATATCATCGCGTTATATATCTTGTGGAGTAGGCCAATAAATACACTTTTTATCTAACACACAATTTTTACATCCTCCACTTTTATATATCTCATCATGCACAATCTTATATTATTCATGATTCTCATTTTACAAAATCCTGTAATGTTTTCATTGATCTAACATTTACGCTCATACGTGCACTTTTGATTCATATCCGGTTAGTCATTCTATCAGATAATACATTTGGATTTGCTGAGGGGTACTATAGGAGGGAGCAAAAAATATTGTTTATTGACATTTGATTAGAATAAATAGTTAAACTCGTGTATTCACTATAAGAACTTTTCTTTTGTTTTTCATTCAATTTAAATTTGATTAATATTAATAAATGAAATTAAAAAAGAAAAAAATGTTTTATGTTAAAAAAATAGAGAATGAAAAAGAAAATTAAAATATATTATTGAAATACACCGTTCCTCGTAATTTTTCATGAAATGGACCTGAAAATCCTGAAATCATGAAACAATGGAAATACGAAGCGGTTTGTTTTCAGCATATCAAAAGCTACAATAGCAAGGTGTTCACTGACACCAAACAAAACGGAAAATAGTCGTAATGAAAGCGCCGGCAAGACTAATGCATGCCCAGGGAGGCATTGAGCAGTCAACTTAGGCGCCTGATTGTGGAATGAAGGAATTTATCGCTGGCAGAACCAACATACATTGGGTCTCGTGGTTGTCGTTTCTTGGATATCTACTACGTTATTACATTATTACATTTACGTCTATTGGGTACTGAAACTAAAGGAAATTAACTATTAATGTATTGTACGAGATTTAAAGTCTTAAAATATTGTAACGAAGAATAATTTATAATAAATTACGTAGTTATTCTACTAATCATATTAGTCCCCACGACATGTATTTCTACCTCTCATTTTAAAGCTGTCTTCAAGCGAAATGATCGTAGTTTATATCAAGAGTAATGTTTAGCTTCAAATGGTGTTATGTTTTGCCGGAAGTGTGTGGTCTTTTGAGCCAAATAATATTTTTTTAAAAGGGTTAACACGTTTTGCATTCCTTGATTACTTAATCCTTGTTATTTTTACTTCTGTCTTTTTGTCTATCTAACATTTTTTCATATTATGTTTGACCGAATGTAATATTTTAACTTCATTTTATTTTTAATCATGATTTATTTTTATAATAAGGTTTGCAAATTGTGTCATGTTGTGATATATACAATGCATATGTTTTTATTTTAATTCGGAGTGGCACAAAATAAAAAAAAATCAATAAATTGATTTTTATTTTATAAATTAACGTAAATTGGTTTTATGCTGTTATTGTTTGAAAGTAACAAAAATGACCCAAAACCAGAGAAAAAACAAAAGTAAAGGAAACATAATACACACTGAGCCCCATGGTTATTGTTTCGATGATATCTGCTATATTACAACATTAACATCTATTGGAAAAGAAAATAAAGTTATTGATTAATTTATCTATTATATTAAATTTAAGGGTTTAATATACTATAACTTACTTTTTAAAATTAAGGTAAATTGGGTTTAGAACAAACATTAGTCAAGATTTCTCGAGATGAGATCAGTTGTTTGTTAATCATGGTAATCGTTATCTTAAACATGATTAAGTGGTATATTCAGCTTTAGGGTGTTGGGACATGAACTATGAAGATCAAAATGTTAAATAAGTCGAAGAATTTGAAATGTGAATTTATCGAAGAACGTTCACAATGTTTTGGTTTCGTATCTCAAACACCAAGGTAAAACGCCGATTATGTGTAGAACGAGAGATCTTAAATACCATTATATGCCTAAATATTGAGTGTATGGACCATCTTTTGATAGAATTATTATTAATGCGCAAAATCGAGGGTCACCGGGGAATTAGTAGAAGGTCTGTCTTAGTTAGGCTGTATTCGAGAATGGACAGGTAACCAGACAATCGAGGAGCTGCACCACACGTAAACGTCAACAAGACCGAATACATCACATAAAGCAGAAAATGGTACTGCTTAAAATCAATGAGTATTAAGCAAGACCAGAAAGCAAACAATAATGAAGGAATTTATTTAACCAATATGCATTGGATCTCGTGGTTGTAATTTCATGTATTCCAACTTTTGCATCTATTAGAAAATGAAAATAAAAACAATGAACTCTTTGTGTATTACACGAGATTAAAACAATGAACTCTTTGCGTATTACACGAGATTAAAAGTCTTAGTATTATACAAAAAGTGTTTATTATTTTCCAAATGAATGTGAATTGGATTTATTGAATTGACATACTCTTAGGTGCTTTGGAAGTTATTTCAAAATCCCATGACTTGTTCCCATCCGTCAATAATTAACAATTGGATAACCTTTACCATATCCTAACGAACTATCAAATTAATTGAATCCGTTAGAGATATAGGTGAAGTATGCGGCTTTAGGAAGCACTTGATAACATCACTTTTTTGGGGGTCTTATCGACATTTATGATTATTATATGAACATCGCACACATATATTACACTCCACTTACAGCCGAATGTTTCATCGTTCGTCTTTCCTTGGTGCATTTGTAGGTGTTTTCATACCAATATGTTATTCAGTCTATTGGCCACAGTTGTTACCTTCCTATCCTTATGATAAACTTATTTTTTGTCATATTTATAATATTCCAATTCGGCGCTCTAATGGAGATGCTGCTCTTTAAATGGCGCTATAGAAATTTTCCTTTTATTATTATGATATTATACACGAATCCAAATATGAAATCGAAATCAGTAATGTAAAGAAAATCAAATGTTAATATCGAGAGTAGAAAGTAATAGTTTATAAGAAGTTGTCTGCTGAAGGCTGAGTGCTGAGGAGATCCTTCAAGCAGCACAGGACCGATATAATATCCAGGACCTTATCAATACGGTGGTCATGGACACTTGAATCAGGCATGGTATTAAGTTAAAAAGATGCCATTGTTTGTTTAGTTATAAATAGTCATTTTGACGCAAGATGTTTCAGCGCATGGACCATGGAAGTAAGACAAGGCATAGATGTATAGAAATAAATCTATCTAAAATTATTCTGCAGGATTCAATACTAAATAGTATTCGTGCAAAGAGTCAGAAATTTATTCATCGTGGCTCAGTTGCTCAACGGGTTCGATTCCCAGTATCCAAACCACTGAGTCGTGAGCAAGCTAAGTAAACCGAGTCTGGTTATCTGACTAGTTTCACTTGGCGAAATTTTTCATCAGAACCTATCGTTTTTCTGGCACTTAGAAGTTGCGTAACATGTTTTTTACAGCGCTCTTGGGATAGCTAGTGTTACGAAATAGCGCTGTATCAATTCTCAGTTTTGTTTCAAAGTGAAAATTAAAGGTGTGTACTGTATAATAAATTATCTTTCAATGAATTATCACTATGTTGTGTAAGAACTTTAAGTAGCTTTTTAAAATTTACTGTTGTTGTAGGGAACCTATAAATCCAAGATTTTTAAGTCCAAATACATAGTTTATACTATATATTTGCTTTGTATTTAGACCTCAAGTGAGGCAATGAAACCACACGATTCCTTTGTTTAAAAAAGCTACGACATACGAGTACGTGTATTTATACGAAATTTAACTATCATTTAAAATTTCTTGATTTGAAAGAAAACTCAGTTGTAGTGTTTATTGTCAAGGTTAGAGAAAGAATTTTGACTTTAATCAAGGAGTATGTTATGGTTATGGATATATAATAAAAAAACAGGCATGGTGTGAGAAAAAATATGTAATATTTATTTTCATAACACAATTTGATTATTTTTAACGTCAAATTATTAAAAAAAATATCGATAAAAATTATTCGCTATAAAAACCAGAAATTATTATTATAATTATCAGATTACAATTATTATTTTAAAAAAAAATCATGACTTAATGAGAAAAAATGTTTTTTTATGAACCTCGTTTGTCCAATTAAAATTGCCGATTGACGTTAAACAAATTTTGAATTTCAGTTTGAGAAGTCAATAAAAAATAAATCATCGCTTGTCAAACGAAGCACTTTTATGACAGATTTTCAGCGCCGAGTTATTCTCACGAAACGAAATTTTTAGTAGGAAAATTCCTAATGATTCATTCTTTACCATGGCTGTATTAATGAGAGAAACGCGGATTTACAAATTTATTAAAAAACAAATATAAACTTTGAAAAATTTTGAAGTCTCACTCAGACACATTTAAAAAAATTATGCTATTTTTTAATACACGGAATTATTTTGTCTTGTATATATTATATAGAAATGGTGGATCTATTGCATAAACATTTTTTTTCTTACGAGATTCAGTAAAAGTATTATCCGGGGGAGCATTATCAGAGTAAATCTGAACTATGATATATGCACAGGCTCCCGAAACAACATCTGTTACCTGATTAGTCTACATACAGCGTTAGCTGGAAGGACAAAGTTTTGAGAGAATGTGGTTGAATACAAGTAGCCTGAACGAGTGGACTTGTTTTTTTTTTTCAAAATAATTAGTTGTAAGAATTGTAACCTAGTTATAAGTAGTATGTAGGTGTTAACTAATTCTAAGAAGTCGTATATTAAGATTAATAAAATAAAAATAAAATGACATGTAGGAAATTAAAATTAAGTTAGTTCATATTTGAAATATTATACATAAATAATATTAGTCGAGATATAAATTTGTATGTAGGTAAAGTCTTTCGCAAATATTTGAACCACATATTACTTTATTAAAAAAAAACAACAAATGAATCATTTGAATAAGTATTAGGTCAATTTTCAGTTCTTGGTTTGTTGCCTCTTAATGGTTTAGTAGTCTCGTCTGAAAGATTGTTGTGGAGAAGATGCTAAAGAATAGATATTTCCCCATCCCCGACCTCATTTAGCTCAGCCGACAGTTCTCATGTGTTTTCAGCAGCATTATAATAACACTTATCTCACTTTTATTTTCCGTCACAATTGACCTGGTGTAAAACAAAAACTTAAACCTCCAATATATTTTTGGAGGTTTAATTATATGAAATATTTCTTGAATCTTCGAAAAGACTATAGTTTCACTTTGTGGTGCCATGTTTTATGTAAAAGGAAAAATAAGTAAATAAAAAACTTATTTTATATTTTTGTGTTCACTTCATCGTCAGGTGAAGATAAACTATATTGCTAAAAATATATTTCCTGTACAAGTGTAAATAATATAAGAGGAATGAGGTAGGGGGAGAGAAGTGTTGAGAGATGTGATACAATGGTAAATGGGGCGGGGAAAACTGAAAGTGAATCTTTCGGGCAGGTCAGGGTCTGGATATTCAGGGGGGGGATTTTAAATAGGACGATGAATACGGTAGTCTTCGAAACCGGTTGTAAAACTGAAAATAAACCTGTGGTGAACACAAAAATATAAAAGAAGTTTTTTAATTTACTTATTTTTCCATTTACATATGAAATATTGTCTGAAAAGTAGTTGAATATTTCTCAGATATATATTTTTTCTTTCATCTTAACACTATTTAAATAATATAAGTAGTGAGTGTTTCATTAATTTCACTAATACAGTAAACTCTCAATTTTGTGGACTTCAATTTAACAGATTTCGGATTTAACGAACAAAATTTCCGGTCCGTATGTCATATGTGAAAATTAACACTCCATACATTTAACCGCTCGTAAACCATGTCCAGTTTTTATATCATTTAAATATTGTTTTGTTTTAAGAACATTGTTAATTTTTTAAGTAAAATATAATTAAAGTGTATTTTCGGAAAAATGTTTGTATATTTATTTCGATTTAGATCCTATACTTGTTTATTACAGTCTCAAAACTACGATTAGTACATTAGCAATAATATATACATATAGAAAACTTTTCTGTGAAATTAATTTTTTTCCTTACATACTTAATTTTAATTACACTAACGTATACACATAAGTTAGAACAGATAAAGTAACTAACTTATTCGTCAATTTTTAATATACGCATTTGGAAAACGTACTTACAATATAACATATGTTTGGCTTTAACGGACACCCCCTCACCCGAATAAGTCCATTATATCAAGATTTTACTGTATTTAAAAAAAAACCTTAAAAGAAAGTAAAACGAAGCATTAACATAATGACATCATTAAAATATCACAGCCATATGTAAGTATATACGTCAAAATTCTTAAAAATTGAACAATATACACAAAGATATCTATACGATACGGGACCGTCTCAAGACGAGCAGCCCGCACTACACCACACCGCACCGATCGTCACTTTTGGCATTCATGCGGAAAATTTTGGCATTTATGCAAAGAAAACAATATAAAAAAATATTTTATATTTTTATAGTTTAAGCGCAATCAAGTTAATATGGATCACAATATCACAAGACGCTTAAATATTTTATTAAATAAACAGAAGCTGAAAAAGAGAAAAAAACATAAGGGTAGAAAAAAGTTTAATGCTTTGATTAAACAATGCACTCAGCATCAATTGACGGATACCCAAAGAATTTCACAGAAATAATCCACCAATCAACTAGACTTAAAAAAATATATTTATAAATAACAAAGATATGGTAAGGACAAAATTTTCGTTATTAACTTTATTCTAATCGTACTGTGTGTATATTATTTTGAAAGGTAATAGTTTAGCGCATTTTATCGGATATTGTTTACCCAAATCGCTTAAGAATTTTTTTTAGTATCGTTTCGAAGATGGAAAACAATGTTATTTTTTCGGTGCGTGATGTCTTTTTTACTATCGCAAAGGAAAAATTGCGACATAAGTCAATAAAAAATAGATATGTACAGTGTATGGCAACGATATAAGAAACGACCGTGTTTGTCAAATGTGCTTTGAAAATTCCGTAATAGTGATACGATATTCGAAGATGGGTTTACTCTGAAAGGTCGATAACCACTGATGATGATTAAATCATGGCTTTGATAACGAATAATCAGCATTCAACGACACGAAAGATTGTCGAGATACTGAAAATATCTGAAATCACCATCTATGAGTATTTGGTGAAGTTTAACGTTTAAATTTGACTTAAAAATAAAAAATTACACTCCGATCAACTAATGTATGATGAGCGTGAAAAAATAAATAAGGGTTTTAGTAAGTTTTGTAGAATTCACAAGTTGAGTCCTGTAACCTCTCTGTGAGTGTGAGGAGATCGGGATCAATGACCGCATCGTTAACAGCTGATAAATGTACTCGTTTACGTTTCTTTGATTGATAACACTAGACACCGTAACCTAGTTAGAGAGGACGTATTGTTTATGAATGTCACATGCAGAAGAAGAGGAATATGTATTGGACAAATGTGTAATATAATATGAAATATAGTTAAGAATAGATTTGAGTACATTTATTTGGGATACTTTATTTTCCTACGGTTATCTTCAAACAACATTATCCAATCAGACAAGAGTTACGCAGATTCAGGAACTCTATCTATTCGCCAAGTGCTTTTTTTACTTCAGAGAACGCGCTTTCATTGTTTGCATTATTTATTGTTACTTGAGAGAAAGTTAAATTTATGATTTTTTTATTGAAATTGTTGGCAGTTTGATGTGTTTGTTTATATCATACATGTTTCTATTGTATTTAAAAATGAATAAAATATAAATTTCAATTTATTCTACTGGATATGCTTCCTTTTGTTTGTCACTTTTACAATTCTTCTTTTTACCTAAAAGCCTAACTAATATAAAGAAATAGCTTTTATTTTGCTACGTTGTTATTCTCAAATTGTATTATCGGAATATGAGAGAATTTCTTTTTTCTTTTTATACATTTATATGTTTTTTTTTCTTTCTCTGAAAGTTTTTAGATTTTCACAATTGTAATTCGCACCGAATTTGTATTTTCTTTTTAAGGTTTTATAAATCTTCTCGTATTTTTATATTGTGTGTATACGTGTCTGTGTGAGAACATCCCGAATATGTGAAATAAATACGGTTAGTATTGTGAAGAAATGTTAAGGTTATTATTTATCACCTTTTCAAAAAAATATTTTTTATATAACCAATTTCTCATTTATTATCAGATTTGAAACGAACGTTCTTACAGACTCGCTTTTTTAAAGAATATTAAAAGGGTTTAAGTGAAAAATACTATATTTAAAAATATTAACATAAATTTATACCAATTAAATACCTTATTCTTTTTGAAGTGTCGTTCCTTATCGGAGGTTGACCACTATCATGACAACTCTTATCCCGTTCACTGCATCTCAGTAGAATTCCACCCCAAACCATTCACGCAGGTTCTTATGCAACAAAATGAGATGTTTTTCTCTACCTCGTTTGGCATTTATTTTTCCCTTAATGATTAGTTGTGTAACAGTGCATTTTATGCCTCTTATTTATTGCGGCTAAGAATGAATCACTTGAAAACCACTTCTATCGATGTTAAGAAAGATTATTGTTTCTTATGAAATTAAAGCATAGAATAAGTATTCCTTATTAATGAAACTGGTATTGTTTCAAATGTTGATAACAAGACAGCTTACTGTAATTATGCTTTTAGTCCACACTTCGTATTTTTAATGTTTTTTTTATGTATTTTTTTTAAAGAATAAATATAGCCAAAGTCATAGGTATCTTTATACCCTCGAATACTATTCGGGAAAAATTTCCTCGTCTTTCTAGATAAGTGGCACAGCGCGGGGTACGCACTGGTGACCTTTCATGCGGAAGTCCAGTGCATTACAGCGCGACCATGCACCTCTGACCTTTACGACTTCCAGGTTAACGACCTACGTGGCAAAGTTGGTGAAACGCTTGTATATCCGAAAAAATGCGGATTTGATTTATGTTGGACCCAGTTTTAAAAAAAAATGATCCTGTCGGGTAAAGGCCTCTTAGATATCGTTCTTGTTGGTAAGAAGAGATTATGCAATGGTAATAAACCTGCCAGGTTGTACTTTACACAGTGAAAATGTAATATGAAACAATTTTATTTCAAATCAGACCCAAACTTAATGAGTATTTTGATAGTCTTAAATGTCATGCACATACACGTATAACCCAGCAATCTTTCGTCTGAAAATAAAAAAAAGCTCGAATTAGGTCCCGCCTTAAAAAAATAAATTGCCTGTTGCAAATGATCTCATATAACCGTCGCATGATCGGAATGGGTCTACCTACGGTGACAATTCATATTTCTGATAAGAAAACGATTTAAAAAGTCATATTGCAAAATAATTATTTTCTTATTTCATGTTGTCATTAGAATATTTTTCTCATCATTATTCATCAAGGATGCGACAAGCTAGGGTGAGTCAAAGCCTCCTGTAACAACACCCTCCATCGATCTTTATCCAGTGCAACCAATATCCGATAACTTTCTCCCAGGGTTTTGCAATCCGTAACCGTTTTATCCAGCCAACTGAGACTCTGTCATCCAATGCCAGTCCTCCCCTCGAGTTCCTCGTTGAGAGCTATTTTTTAGGGTTGTTCTCCCCTATATGCTGCATATATGCCTCAATCAGTAAAGTCTACCAATTTTGATGAACTTTTTATATTTGAAAACATTTTGTTTTATATTTAAGTTTTTCAATCAAAAAGTTTAAGTATTATGAAATATTAAAACTTTTTCAAATAGTTTTTGTTCTAGGGTTATAATATGATAGTAACTTAGCTTGTTGACTTAAAACAGGAATTTTTGTTAGTTAATAAGGTCTACAGTATCTAAAAAAAGGAGTATTGGAAGAGGAATGTTGTAAAATGAAAGTTAAAGAGTCACTTAAAACTATATCATCATCATCATTGCCACCATGTCAAATCCATATGGAGTCAAATCAATATATTGTTTCAATATTCCGAAGTGTAAAATCTTGTATTTTTTCAGATTAATGATTTTTAAATACTATATGATATGTGCACTCTGAAAGGTGTTATGATTCAAATACTAGAGTTAGGTAATAATTTAAACAGTAGGCTCTCATTTGATTCTCAGGTAGAGGAACTGTGTGCCTGCTTAAATAGTTTGTAATTTGTTTAGTCAAACACTGGTTATTCCACTTTATATAACAGAGGAGCGAGTTTTGTTAGTGCTGCCCTAATGATGAGGGGAAAACCTTGAAACATAGAGTTATACCGTTGTATGAAGTGGAATAAACAGTTTTTTACTAAAAAAATAATAATGTCTTTAATCCTCCATAGTATCAATGCCTTAACTATAAATTATATATTTATAGAGTATTGGGATTTATGATACGAGTCTCTAAGTCCTTTCTTGGGGGAGAGAGGAAAATTTGTTATATAAACATCACTTAATAAATTGTCAATTTATTATTATCATTGTTTAACGACACATCTACTTATGATACTGTACATCATATAATGACACTTCTATTTATGATAATGGACATCATATAATAACACATCTACTTATGATACTGTACATCATATAACGACACATCTACTTATGATACGGTACATCATATAATGACACATCTACTTATGATACTGTACATCATATAACGACACATCTACTTATGATACTGTACATCATATAATGACACATCTACTTATGATACTGTACATCATGGGCACTCAAACCTGAACCATCGGCGATCTACCATAAAAGCACTAGGCGGCAAGCGATCGACTAGGTAAAAATAAAATACAATGTTTATAAATAGTAAATATTTATTAGTTGCAAAGATGATCACATATAAATAAGTATTATCATTGAAATAATTTCGTTTAAATCACTATTTATTAGTTCACGTTTGAACAAAAACCATAATTTTCGTATATATATGAGACGGGTACTTAGTGCACAACGTAATTGGCAGTACTAATCCAACTTTCGACCAGTTATGCCAGTTATGACAAGCATAACGCAGGCGGTATGGAAGGGGAAACCGGCCGAGCAGCACCCACGGAACAAAAGACCTATGAACAGCTGATCGACAGTGTGTATCGATATTTTTTATATATGGACACGCTTGACAGAGAGAAGTTCGCGCACGGCCTCTTTCTGACATCACTGCTTTCGACGTCCTTGATGTTTGTGTCTCGGAATGTTGAGACGCGTTTGGTAACTGGACGAGATAGAGCTATTTCAACCCAAATAACATCTATTAAATGTTAAATTATCATCTATCAGATATATGATAATTTAATATTTAATGTTCGTTACTATATTAACAAATAAAGTATTAGGTTAAAATAATTGTTAAAAAATATTTAGTTTACTTTTTATAAATTGAATGTCAGAAATTTCAAAAATATGATATGTAATTGATCGACTTAAAAACCTCCCGCGATCGACCATTTGAGCACCCCTGCTGTTTATCATATAATGACACATCTACTCATGATACTGTACATCATATAACGACACATCTACTTATGATATTGTACATCATATAAACTTTAAAACTAAAAACATTGTTATTTTAATCTCAAAATAACGCTTTTGGCTTTGCATTATTTTTAAAACATTGCTATTTTTTATATCCTCCTTTTTTTCTGTTTCCCAAAACATAGCGAGTCCTTGTAAATCGTAAAAGTAAATCGAAAAGTTCCCTTCGAAAGATTTGTCCAAATTACAAATCATTACAGAGGCACAGGGTACTGGTGGGATATGATGGCTTCCCTTCAGCTCTAGATAGATGTATTATGCACAAGCCCTGTGGGTAATAAAAGCTTTACTGCCTAAAGCACAGTGGCTGGGTCATATCCTTAAATCCCGCTGCAATGGGAAATTCTTCTGACAACAGTACGTTGAGTTTTGGTCCCAAGCTCTATCATGGTTTGTTAAGTTTAAGACCAGGATTTCAACTATGGCTTATATTAACGGAAATAAAGTATTTTTAAGCAGAAATCAATAAAATATCTTCTTTCAATAATTTGTAGGTAATTTTGTATAGTCGAATCTTCTTCTATTAATATATCTTTTTCTTCTTCGTTATGTGCTCAGTGCTGAATGTCGAAGTCCTCTGCAATATCTCGAATTCAGCACACCATCTGTCTCCATCCCTCTCGTTGCCTGAGCATGTTAAATGCAGCGTTTAAAGGTAATCTTGTTGACTCATTTATTTGATCCGTCCATCTAATGGGGCACCATTCTTTTGCTCGCCTTCCATCAACTGTCCCCGTGATCACAAACTTATCCAGACTTTCAAGTAATATAATAACTATTAAAACTTATTATATTGTACATGTTTTGGTTTACATAGTAATGTATAACAATATGTTTCAAGTTAGTGTTTTATAAAGCAATTTTACACACATACATATATACTCGTACCATAATTTTTGGGCTAGGCAGAGAGCAAAAAGATCCACTGATATTTATCCAAGTATACAGCTCTCGCTCCGTTTCGATTCACATATGAGTGGTGAAGTGCCAAACCAGCCTATACAACAAATGTGTTGAAATGAGATAACGGAGCTCAAAGTCTATGGGTTATTATAAATCAAATGTTGTGTAATTAATGTTTTTTATTCATTGAACAGATACATTCTAAAATTACTTCAATAAAAATAAAAAAATGAATCTTATATTATGACAAGATTATTTGATGATTAAAGATTTTTTGTTTGGTAGGCAAATTTGACTTAAAAGTATATCACGAAAATCGCTTTGCCAAAATAAATTATAGATGGCAGCAGTAGTACCATTTAGAATTTTGAAGTAAAGGCACTTCTGGCTTATAACGAAACGTTATGTGACTCAAATTTTAACACTAACTCCTTTTTTGTGGTTTTGTTGGATAGGCTGGTTTGGCTCCATGCCACTCATATAACGTTATACAAGTACTCGTACATGTTTTCTGTTCCCTTTATTGAATTGTTTTACACTTTCATTGGATACAGTATAACTTGATGGATTTATTACCACCTTGTAATCCCTGACAACTAATCAAAAACATTTAAAGAGGTCTTAAGTGAAAATAAGACTGCAATTCTTTTTCAATAAATTGGGTTCTAACGAGAATCGAACCTATTTATTAACCCCGCGCTGGAAGACAGGCGTTATACTTACAAAGCTACGGAGGTCATATAAAGTGGTTTTGTATAATACTCGTATATTGATAATAACTCAAATGTGTTTGGTTTTTTAAATTTGTAGAAAAATAAAAAAAAACTTATAATTGTGTACATACTCGTACATTTCCACTGACTTAAGTGTCTTAACTTAATATTGGGGTTATTAATTGTTGTTCAACAAGATACATGAGTGTTTTACACTAAATAATTTACGTTGAGTGTTTTTCTGCCAGATCTAAAAAATTCTTTCCAAAGAGTCAGTTTTCCTAGATATTCTTTTCAATAAGTGAGGCTATAGCGTTATTATCTTATGGTATTCAGATTTAGATTTCGCACAAACTCAAATAGAATAAGATATTAAGAAGGAAATTACACTTTACATCTATTGTCCCAAAAGTATTTTTGAGTAGTTTATATTTGCAAATACTATTTTAATAATAAGAAGAAAAGGACAGTTCTTTTATCGTCATTAAGAGAGCAGACTCTCCTCAAATGCGAAATAGTGATTTTCTTAATTATACTAAGCAAAGCGAAATAAGTGGTGTACTCTGTATTGCCAGCAAGAAAAAAACACTAATGTAGCGTTTCCATTGAATTTAATGGCGTTGTGATTTTTGTATGTGACAAAATATTATTATTTTTATGTTTATTGACGTTCATCAAACAATCACTTCAAGAAGGGTTATTTAAAGAGGAAAAACTCAACATCTACAGTTTCATAAATTGTATTTTCAAATCTCACTGCTGGTAAGTATTTGTCATGATTACACATTACACAACATTGACAATACTTGACAGATGCATTTTCAAAGTGTTTTTACATTATTATACTACAGAAAACATTTCAATAATACTTCTGTATTTATATTACAATACGATATATTTTCAACTTTAAATACCTAAGCTGCTTACCTTATTATATAACATATGTCAAAAAATTCTAGATTAGGATTGTTTTATTTTTTTTTATCTTATATAGTATAAATGTTTTATATTTTTAATTAAATAACTTTAAATATATTTCTAAATATTTAATATTGTTACTTGTTTTATTGCGACTATATAAAGCATTGATATTTTATTTTATGGTGCGAGAGTGGAGATTTTTTTTCTTGCGTAGGGGACGCGCATCGCCAAATTGGGGTTGGGCCACTAAGTGACCACGGGGTGAAGCTCCTTGTTTTGTACTAAATTTTGATTTTATATATTAAAAATTTGACCACCAAACTTACGATATATTTTTCTTGCTCTTTAGTTTTTCAAGTTTATTTTGTGTAAGGAAATAAATAGTAAAAATGAAAGATTTATACAAGATTTCGGTTTCATATTAAAAAAAGTGACCAGGATGGGTATGTTGCTCTTTAATATTTAAAATGGCTTGTGTTTCAATCAAAAGAAAAGTGAAACGAAAAAAATATACTTAATTTTGATTCTATATTGAACAGCAAGGGTGTATATGGGTGGGTGTCCTGAATATCGTCCCTGTGCCTAATATCGCCTACTCGTGTTCACAAGCTATGTTACTATACGCGCTATTTATGAGTTTGTGTAGTTACCTTGATATTTTACAAAAAGTATGTTTGCTCTATTAGCAACTCGTTTTTAACAGGTGCTCCTAATTTCGGTAATAGGAACAGGGGTAGGCGATATTATGAACCCAATCTCGGAAAATTCCCTTGGGATTTTTTTTAAATATTGTTAGTTAGCATAAACTAGCATAGGCTGTGAAGCGATTTGATTCCTGGAAATCAAAAGAGGATAGTTCCTTGTGATAATCATTTAGTTTCCAGCTTTATTTCCTAATCTAGGAGGCTGAGATACATATTTAGGGTAGGCGATATTTGGGACATCTAACCTAACATTTTGTAGCTCTTTTATATTTAAAGTGGTTTATGTGAAAATCCAACGATGAGTTAATAGAAAGGTTTCTAATAATATAATTTTTAAAGTGGCGTATCTATTTTAAAGTTTTTTTTTTTGGAAATAACGTTTATAAGGATTCCTCTTCATACTACACGCTATTTGTACTAAATGGCACTTAGTTCATAATTTCATAATGTATTTTATGTAGCTAATAAATTTAAAAAAATTGAAGCTGGAGTCGAATTTAGAATAGCATATACCGAAATCGACTCTGATTCCAACTCCACAAAAAGTCAACCGACTCAACGACTCCGACGCCGGATTCCAACTCCACAACTCTGATTAAATTATTAGTTGTGAAACAAACTAATTGAGATGAAAAATTAATAGAAATTGAACAAAAAACGTCAATGACTTGGATACGGAGGAGGATAGAAAAAAACTGATTGAAAACCAGTACAATACACTTCGTCACTGAAGGAAAACCGGTTTTTTAATTCGTTGTTTGGAGCACATCAATAGTAGAGTAAGATAATAGATAGTTATGTAGTATATGAGATAAGGTTGTTATAAAATTGATAAGAGACGGTGATTTGAATTACACTAAATTGTGTCATAAAAATTAATAAATATACCATAAACTTCTCGAAAAATCCAATTCTTCTTGTTCTATGTAAACGTTGTTGCACTGAAACCAAATCGAAGTTCTTTACCACTTTAAAATAAGTTTTCGACAATTACGTAAGTCTACTTGGTAAAATTTGGTAATATTTGGTGATATACATACATACGAGTATATTGAATTTAAATATACATATAAATATTGAATAATTTTAAACAATGACATAAGTACTTGTATAACTTGTCATATTTGCATTTGCGCACTGTTGTGTGGTAAATAAAATAAAATAAAATAAATAAATATCGTACAGCTCGACTCCTCGTTCTCTCAACTTAAACCTGGCTTTCGCAATTATTTTGAAATACTCATAATAATTTAAAATATGAATGTTGAAATTAAACTATAATTGAAAAACTGTTCAAGGTGAAAATATTCTCCTAGACGCCCCTTGAGCAGCATCCCTCGGATTATGGGCAATGAAGCAGCGTGCCCGTGCCTTGGCTAGAACACCATTGCAGGGTGCAGGTAGGTGGGGTTTAATCCTGTCAGTGGCGGCCCACCACATTAATATGCAGGGTTCGTGATCAACAGCTTGACCATTTTACGTTTGGATCAAATAATAATTCACTAAGAGAAGTTATATGAAAAAATAAATACATTATTGCTATGCCCACTCTGCTAAGGAAACGGCAAGTTTGTATTTATACATTAACATACTGACATACTAACTATGGTCCTTGAAAATTTATCAAATCGGTTTAAAAATGAAATAATGCATAATAATTTCTTTATTTGGTTCCCTTAGAAATACTTATTTCCTTTGAAATATTAAGAATTAGAACAGAAATAATGTTTCACATAATTTTGTATTGGTCATGCTGTTAGACCCTGAAACTAGTTACCAGTTAATTATAAGACCATTGTCTACGGAATGTACTGATTAGTATTGAATATGAACTTAAGGCTTATGTATTGAATAAGATGAAGAACAGTATGAAATGGTTTGGGCATACAAGACGAATGAATGAAGAAAGACTAACACATCAAATATACATTTCAAATATGAGTAGAAGGTGTAGCGGAGGAAAGTATGGTTGGTTCAAATGAATGATCTTTTGAAACAAGGAAAAATAAGAAGTAAGAGAAATCGTAGGAGTTGTATGAGAAGGTGTCTGAATGTGAAAGAGGCGAAATAAGTGTGTTGAGATAGAAAAGTTGAGTTCTGTCCTCTCGGTCTACCTCAGCAGAAAAACGGCGTGATTGTATGTATGCTATGTGCGTACCATTATGGGCGACCGTGGTCCAATACTCGTAGTTAGTATTCACGTTGAGTAAGCGCGTGTCCACGGTTCGATTCTTGGCGAATTTACTTACGGACTAGTTTTACTCTTAGCTTATTTTAAATCTAATTTTCTTTCTTTCTGTAGCTCATGTGCTGCATACCATAAACCTTATAGCGCTATTAAGCAACATTAAAACAAAAACGATTCATAAAACTCAACCAAAACTTGAACCCAAAATGGCAAGAAAATAAAAGTTTCAAGATGATTGGCAGGTTGAATCTGCTGCAGTGTACCATTAGACGGATTTTTGGGTACAATCAGTTATTACTGTGTGCTTGCCGTGGTGCATGCTGAGGTGCAACAGTTTGAATACTATATATCAATTTAAGGCGTCTTCCACCCATAGGATGGCTGTCAATCATACTCGATCCCGAGGGGTGGCCTATCGTACCATCATTGACTTACTTTAAAAAACTATCATAATTAAAAAATATTACATCTGCCTCCCGTGACATAACGTTTTTTCCTGGTTTTTCATAATTCTTTTTTCCTATTTTCCTTTCCTTCTCCTGTTCATCGATGATTTGTAAAATTTTCAAGAAAGTTTTTCTTTTTGTAACTTATTTTTTTCCGCATGACAATGTAACACAACACATTAAAAATGTCCTTCCGGTACTGACCGCAAGAATCAGGTAAATTTCGTCTGTGTATGAAAGGATATAACATTTCCCGTTTTGTATTACCATGTACGTTCTCTAGAATTTCTCTTGTACAAACTGAATTATTTTATTGAAAAAACTTGCTTTACGAACTGAATTATTTTACTGAAAAAATAAATATACACTTAATTCTTTAACTGAGAATTGTTTCAGTCCTCTGGTCATGATCGAAGAAAGTGCATTGAAATTTTTCACGACATGAGAACCTTTACAATATGTAGTATTTTAAAAGGTGTCATTTCGCTTCTCCTTTCCTGAAAGCGTTAGTGATTAATAAATAAAATAATTATGAAACGTAATAATTTATTTTATTAAGCACTTACATTCAAATACATCTGAAGTATTTATTGTTTTAATATAATTTCTTCCGATCAACCAGCTTTTGTTTCATAATTATTGTTGGAATTCATGATCGTGTCTTTAACACAGTATATGTAAACGATAATTGAAAAAAATAACAAATATTAAAATAAAAAAATTATCTAAAAAAAAAAGGAATTAGGATGAAAATTGAATGGGAGTTAAAAAGAAGAATACTTTGATATAAATAATAATTTTTCAGTGGATTCTTAAATATCGATTGGGATGTTACATATCTTATTGGGTTAGGAAAATCATTTCAAAGTCTAGCCACGTGAACCTCAAAATATGATGTATGATGCATTGGTATACGAACACACTGAATGAATAAAATATAAAACTAAATAAAAATGGAATATTGTTATTGCATCAGTCAGAAAGAAAACGGAAAATGGTCATGAAATATTCTAAATCTCGGTTTTTGGGAATAAAAGCATTTATATATTTTTTTATTTTATGTATTTATTAACATGACAAGTAATTATATGAATATATATAATAATTTACGAAAAACAAAAGAAACAACAAGTAACCACAGGTTATTTTAAGTGGAAACTCAATTGGTATGTATCTGGATTTGTTGTCAGTAATTCATATACTTAATTATATACATATCTTATGTATAATATAAGAAGCACAATATTTTACTTTCCTTTACCTATAAGGTCGACGTTCAAGTAATGTTCTATGACATGTCTTGCAGTTATTTGCAATGACAATATGCGCCTCAATAAAAAGTCTTTTTCATAGCTATGCGCCGTTTTTTAGGTTTCCTTATAGGTTTTAGCTTTACAACTATTGCTGCTTGTACAATATTTTATTTGATTTCCTAATCATTTGGAACAAAATGCAGCTTTCTTTAGTTCTTTTTCTTGTAGGAACTAAAAAACTGAATTTGAAAGTTTATCTAGACTTTTAAAGGTATATGAAATATTTTACCTCTAACTATGTAAACCATATAAGAATATTGTAATTTGTTTTATCAACCACTGTTTATTCCACTTTTTTGTAACGGTATAATCTCATCATCAGGGGAGCACAAACAAGACGGAATTCTGTTCGAACTGGTACCGAGATAAACGCTTGTAACGGTAAACATTCGGGTTGAAGACTAGGAGTAGAGATAGGGATGAGACAATCTCGGCGAGCAGCGGAGAGATTATTGGGATATATGTGTTTGCCAGATGTTCACCTCGATGCACTGACTTAGAAATTTCAGTGTTTGGTAAAACAAATTACAATGTCTTTAAACATTCGCAATGTTAATGCTTTAACTATTAATAACATATAAAAATAACTATATTAATTAAATATTAATTTGTTTTTTCCCTAAACTGTTATTTACTACTGCTACGCGTGTTTTATCTCCTATCGGGGAGCTCTCTTAAGGCGGTCTTATATTGATTTGTTGCGAGAGTATTATTTGATTCTAATATTGTACTATTGTATTACTCTTTCGTTATTTACAACACAAATTGACGGGTTTATTGTCATGTGAGTATTTAACAACCAACCAGAACGGTGGTAAAATACCTTAAATGGAAACACGAGTAGACCATTTTTGATAAACAGGGAATCAAATCCACGACCCCTGGGTCGAAAGACTGCATTTTTGGAATTTTGGCCACGCAGGTATCACGCATTTCATGACAAGTAAATTATATATTGATCCAATGACAGAATCTTGATAAGAGGTGGTGTTTTATCTGGTGGTGAAACTTCTGTAAGTTTAATAATCCTGTATTGAAACAAAATTCAGTAGCAAAGTTCTGAATAAGTTTATGTATAAGACGATACGATTATTTGATTAATTTGAACAAGTTTCCATTAGTGATCGAAAGTTAGAAGAAAGTGGTTAATATTATTTTATTAAAGGTAACAAATACACAACTTTGCACATTATAATTTAACCATTTTTTATTATTATTCTTGTTTACAATTTTTTTAATTCAGCCCATTCGACAACGTTCTTCTTTGTTGAAATAAATAAGTCAATATATTTCTTGAATCTTCGAAAATACTATAGTTTCACTTTGTGGTGCCATTTTTTACATAAAAGGAAAAATAAGTAAAATAAAAAACTTATTTTATATTTTTGTGTTCACCACAGGCTCATTTAACTTCACAACTAGTTTTGAAGACCACCGTCTTCTTCGTCAGGTGAAGATAAACTAAGTTGTTAAAATATATTCTGTACAAGTGTAAATAACATAATATAAGAGAGATGAGGTAGGGGGAGTGAAGTGGGGAGAGATGTGATATAATGGTGAATGGGGCGGGGTAAAAATATGTGAAAGCGAATGTGAATCTTTAATACAAGGGGGGAATTTCAAATTGGAAACATATTGAGCAGAGGGCTATTATGATAATTGGTTTGGTTATTAGAAAATTGGTTTGGTTATTAAGTTTAAATATCATTAATAACCAAACCAATTTTCATAATAGCCCTCTGCTTAATATGTTTCCAATTTGAAATTCCCCCCTTGTATTAAAGATTCACATTCGCTTTCACATATTTTTACCCCACCCCATTCACCATTGTATCACATCTCTCCCCACTTCACTCCCCCTACCTCATCTCTCTTATATTATATTATTTACACTTGTACAGAATATATTTTAACAACTTCGTTTATCTTCACCTGACGAAGAAGACGGCGGTCTTCGAAACTAGTTGTGAACCTAAAATAAACCTGTCGTGAACACAAAAATATAAAATAAGTTTTTTATTTTACTTATTTTTCCTTTTATGTAAGTCAATATATTTACATAAAATGAAAACATAATTTTACAAACAAATAATCTTTTTATAAAAACATTTCATTTGTTGTAATCGTTCCTCAATGTCAATAGTCCTAACGTGCTTTTCTAAGAGTTTCATTTGTCACGAAACTGTCGAGGACCCTGAACCGCCTAACTGTGACTATAGTTGCATACACAAACCTTGGTGATATTTTATTGATTCCCGTTGTGCTTATATAGAATGGTCTAGAGTCTAGACTGTATTTCACATTGTAGAAGAGTGTCCGATATATTAATTCCCGAGAGAACTGGAGGAGATTCATTGGGCTACTTTTAAGGCGTGTCATGGATGAGAAACCTGAACGTACATTTAAAAAAAAAACATACGAAAGAGATGAAGTATTGAAAGAAGAAAAAAATACTAATAAGAAACCATTTAGATTGATTCTAATAGTAAATAAAAGAATAATTTCTTCAATATATAAATGTTCTGTTCAAAAAACTGTTCTCATATTATATGCAAGTGCCCAATTTCATATTTATTTATTTTTTATTTACTTAACTAACGACATAAGTGTATTTTACAAACAAATGGACATTAGGCAAATTAATACAAATACTTAAAATTATTGACAAAATTACAAAACTTTATCTTAAATTAAAAAGAATTATAAAACTTTATCTTAAACAACATGCAGATACAAAAAAAAGTTAGTAAAAATTTAAAAATAATTGTTTAATATAATTTCATATTTATATTTTTTTATTTATTTATTTTACACATGATAAGAAATATACATAATTTGCGAAAAAACAACAGGCAATTTAATTTGGACACACAATTTTAATATGATAATTTAATTTCCAAATGTGTATATACTCGTATATTACAAAATGTTATCAAATTAAGCCAAGTAGACTAACGTTACTGTAGACCACATACGAGTATTTTAATGTGGTAAAGTACTTAAATTTGCTATAAGTGGTACAACGCTTACATAGAATTAGAAGAGTTGGATTTATTGAGAATTTTAATGCACTGATCTTAAAATTTCATAAATACATTGGTTTACTTGTAGCATGAGAATATTCTATTATACAATATTATATATTAAACAATACAATAATATAGAATATTCTAATATACACATCGAAATATTCTACATGTTAACGAAAGGTTATTTGCGTCCAGAGGCAAAGTATTGTCCTTATATTATATGTTATATTTATATTGGGTTATTTACATTAATAAATGAAAGCACGAAGTAAGGAATTATTTCTAAACATAATGATATTCTGACAAATATTATATTTAATTATAATAAAAATATAGAGATTGTTGCAAAACACATTTCCAAGTCTTTGCATATAAATCATAGAAGGGGAATTTTATAACAAGTTTAGCAATCTTCGGTATAAATACATATATGAATGGTTGAATTAAAATAGGCACTAAGTACCAAAAAAAAAAAAACAAAAAAAAAAGCTAAGTATGCAGTTTCGTTATATATGACACATAGAACGAAACTGCATACGTTTTTTGTTATTTTTTGGTACTTAGTGCCTATTTTAATACAACCATTCATATTACATTGAATCATTTTTGGATTTTTTTACGGTTTGGGTGGTACGTAGTTATGGTTTTACAGCTTTATCCTAGGAATTTTTAGTAACACTTATCTCCGACCTTTATTTATTAATTACGCTAGAAAACTTAATTTGAAGTGAGGACCACTAAACGGCACTAGAATTATTGGTTACTGCATATTTTGGTAAATATGCAAATATTATTAACTGTATGAGCAAATGAACAAAGCTGTCTCAAGCGGTTTTGAGGGTGTTAGCTCTGTAGCGTAGAATATACCTCCTGTGTAGTTATAAGACTGATGGTATAACCAACAAGAAAATTACTAAATTAACCCGTTTTGAGAGACATGTCACACGACAAATTTAGCTCTCTAAGGGTGATTTTTGGTCAGTAAATGAAAGAAGATAATACGATATTATTGTGTACTTCATCCACATCATGTTCAAGATATTTCAAAGTTTTTTACGAGTTGTCTGCAGAATACCAAAGAAAATACTTTAGAAAATCTCTGACTTAGCAAATTTCAAAACGAAATTTATATTCAACAATATTGTTGAGGTGAATGCATTTTATATGCATTTCACAGTTTACCAGCAAAGCAGAAAACGTTGATAAATCACGTGTAAAGAATTTATAAGAGTGATAATAAACACTTCATTTTGTAAAAGTTATCTTAGTGCTTTTATATGTTTTCAAAGTAGCCCGGTGCAATTTGTAACAGCACGTGGACTATCTTTTTGCAGTTTCTTAAACACACAAGATGTTATCGCCCGCATATATCTGCTTCACAAACGAGTTTGCTCGCGTACTGTAATTCAGGGTCTGCCAGAAAAATGAAATGCTTTTAATTTTTTTTTCAACTAATACATTTTCTAGTTCATTGACATGGTTGAAAAAACGCCTGTCCTTCAGGTTGGGGTCAATTCCTGTTGGAATCAATATTTTTTAAACGCACTCTTGTCTGGTTTTCACGAAAGACCTTTTTGTTTGGTTGGAATATATTGCCACGCGGAAATAAGCTAGCCTACATAGAACGAAAGTGTCATGCATTACAAATATTGTGTGTAACGTTTCTCACATTCTAATCTGCGTTTTTTTTTTATAAATACATATTTTGAAATATGGAGACTCGTAACTTGTAAATTTTTATTGGAACTTTCAAATGGGATATTTCCATTGTATTATTTGAATTAGCGTCTAAGAGATGTTGTTTGAGAGAGGAATACAATCTTATCTTTATCGAATACGTTGATTTTTCCGAATCGATTCCGTAGGCTAGGGCTTTTGCCATTGCTGGTTCCATGACATGGAATGTTCTGCTTCTTAGTGATGTTTGCAATTAAGAGGTGGTGTTGGCAGTTTTATGAAGTAAACATTTCAAGACAACCCTTTTTGGGTCTAATGAAAATTCAATCACGCAAAAATATTATTATCGCATACCGGAAAATCTGTGAAGTTTTTTCAATGCATTGTTTTCTCTTGAATTCTTTTCTGCGGTTTCCTTACTAAATATGTTTTTTCTACATACATGCAGATGCGAGGAAATACCTAATTGAATGACCATAATCACCGCAAGTGTAATAAATCACTCGACTATTTTAACAAAAAAAAATTATATTTCGTAATATTTTTAATCCGTGGGTCCGATTTCTGATACAGGTTTCCTTTAAAATGAGAAGAGTCTGCTCTCAAAATGATGCTATATAAATTGTGTTTCATTATATTATCATTTTAATTTTAAACTTGCATAACAATAATGTTGCGTTAAAAAACGCTTTAATAGTTTCTTTCATTATCATTTTTATACCTTATTCTAGAAAGATCGGGGCAGGGTCATTACTAGCATAAAGCTCTTTCAGGTTGTATTGTCTTGCACCAACTCCTTCATTGTATCTTGTTAATGTTTTCTCTTAAGCGTATTTAACTTCATTTGTATTAAGTATCGGTCCAAGATATTTCGAATTCTTCGACATTTGCATTTTAAGTAAATTAAGTTTATTAAATATACCACCGTAAGACGAGAAGCACTTGCCGTTATATAGAAATTGTATAGATAATTTAGATTCATTCTAATTCGTTTCCTTGGAGTTCTTGCTTTTCTTGTTCTTCTGTGTATTTATCTGCATAATCCCCATAATCATGACATGTTCATATTGGAGAAGGTAGAGATAACAGGTCTCTACTAAATACAAACCTGGTACAATTCTTTCGCTTCTTCCTCGCCTATACAGTTCATCTTGCATACTCTTATATAAAAGAGGCTTTTAATTTTTTCCACTTTTAGAATTTGTGTCCTTTGGTTAGACCATATTTTTCTGGGCCTTTTTCTTGTGCTTTCAACACTACTTTAATAAACTATTTTTGAAAATCTTTGAAAATTATCTTTTCATAAACCACTTTAATGCTCTTTTCTTTATCTTAATGACTAGATCTTTTTTCAATCCATATTCTTTCAAACAGCAGTTTTAAAAAATTTGGAATATATTGTAATTATTTTTCATTGATTTTGGATACTGATAAAATTCTTAGAAAAAACAGGAATGTTTCGAATCGAGAACCCTTGTTTATAATTTGCACTTGGCATAAAACTGGTGAGATGAAAGCCTTAAAGCGTAGTTCCCCTTTGAATAGATGGTATCTCTTTCAAGAACTTTCTGTCTAGAGTGAGCTTGTTAAAAACATTTGCTCAACATTCACGAGACTGAAATTATTACGAAGCCGTTACGAAATACTCCTGAAAAGTTAATCGATAGGTCTGTTGCTGAAATATTGACATCATAATGGAAGTTGTTTCAGTACCGTTTAACTATGGTTAATATGTTATGAGAAATACGACAGGGAGTTTTATGAAATTTGAAAAAAAAATATATCCTTTTCGTAATTTAAATTTAAATAATATTTAAATTTAAGCAAAAAATAATTCAGTTATTCAAGTATTACTAGCCGATACAACTAAGAAATATACTTTTCTTATTCTATGATTTCATGACACTCTTTTCTTTTGTATTACACTTTTGTTGTATACAGTGAATCATTTCAAGCTTATTGCAATCTCCCCCAACCATCCAGGAAGATGTTAAAGATGCCTTAAGTAAAAACCAGATGGGAATTATTTTCAAAATAAATTGGGTATCAACGGGAATTTTTTAATTTTGAAATTATCTTCATTAGTTTAGTACCTACTGATTGGTTATTGGTAATAAACAACACTTTGACTGTAAAGTGAAACCTGATTTACTTATTAGAATGAATTTGTTATCAATGTACTCGTATATGGTATCAATGCCATCTAATCCGATTATCAAGGCTTGAGGTTTAGAACCTTTTAAATTGACACCTAGATCGGTGTCCGTCGTTGGAGATGCCGGTTATACTATAACTTGTCAAGAGATAATAATAACTAATTGAATGAATTCTTAACCAAACATGGGGAATGTAAAACTTCCGAGTTTATAAAAAAATATTATCCTACAAGATTAAAACAGTTATCAAAGAATGTAAATAAATATTTCAGCTTTTATAATTTAACAAATATGCTTTAAGATAACTTACCTAATTCAAAACTTCGTTACATTTTTCGCAAGAACAACAACAACCTACATGGTCCTATGTAGGTTGTTAGACTGCTGTAGCGCTCGTTAAAGAAAATACACTGCGCTGTCTCGAAATCTACACTGAATGGATGGAAGGTGGTTCCCCAAAAATATATACAATACTTTATAGTAAAATATGCCCTGCAAAAATACCTCACGGTGGACAGAATCTACGTAACAAGGGCATCAGTAAAAGATATATGAAGACTTGTAATACTCGTATAGACGTCAAATTATGGGACATAACGTCAAATACAGAAATCTGTGGTGCATCGTGCATGCCGAGGTGCATCGTCGAGACCAAGTGTGTAATGAAAATTGGCTTGAAGACTTCTAGCGAGAGAGGGCAATGCATGGAGTATCCGCGACCCTGGACGAGAAACGGCATGGGTGGTGAGGCTTTATCTGTTAGACAAAAGATCCCTCAAGCGTCCCTTCAATAATAATGAATTATATATGTATGTTATTTAAGTCACAGAATATTCACCGTGTTTCAAAACGGACAGGGGACAACAACCATTTTTCTACTTGTCAGGATCATAGATGATGAATGACGTGCAATGAGCTATAAACGGTTAACAAGTCTATATCTACTGTACTTTAATAATGCTTTTGCTACTGTGAATTTCAATTTACTGTTGGCACATATGCGTTGCTTAGATTTTTCAGAACCGAGAATTTTAAAAAAGAAGATATAAATCTTTTAAATTATAGAGAAGGGTCTCAGATTGGACTGAGCTCTCTAAGGCAGTGGTTTCCAAACTTTATGTTACTACGCCCCTCTTTGAAAACAATCTTATCGTGGCGCCTCCCCCCCCCCTTTATTTTATGAAAAATACAGAAACATTTTTAAATGGTAAAAATTGTATTAATGCAAAAAATAAAAACGTTATCGACAGAATGATAACAATGTTTTATTACGTACGAGTATATATATTTATTTTTAAATATTCGTTTTTAATGCGATGGATGTGCTTGTTTATTAGCACAGTTTATCGAATCTAAGTGTTATTGAGGAGCGGAGAGGAGAGGAGAGTGCTACTCTTAGCTCTTTTTCTGCTACTAAAAGGGCTCGATATTCGGATTTCATTGCAATTGTTATGAATATTATTTTTTTATTAAACTTTCCACGACTCTTTTTGCATTAGTCCGCGCCTCCCAGTTTGGAAAACACTGCTCTAAGGTGTTCCACAGGGTGGTATTGTCTAACCTTTTTTATCTCACTTGTAAACTCAATTACGACCTCTCTTTAATGCTCACCTTTATACAGATGACTTGCAAATATGTATCAAATTCAATACTACTTGCATTCAATACACGGATTTTGAAGGATTTGATTCGGATCTTCGGTTGATTCTCGATCGTCCTAAAGTGCATAGCTTCCTTTTCAATCGTAAGAAGTCTCATGAGATCCTCATCGACAGTTCTCAGTTTCTTAGCACATTCAAAGCTAAGAAATGAAACACTTTCCCGAATAAATGAAACTCTTTCCCGAATAATATTCTCAGTTTCTTAGCACATTCAAAGCAAATAAATGAAACTCTTTCCCGAATAAATTAAACTCTTTCCCGAATAATATTCTCAGTTTCTTAGCACATTCAAAGCAAATAAATGAAACTCTTTCCCGAATAAATGAAACTCTTTCCCGAATAATATTCTCAGTTTCTTAGCACATTCAAAGCAAAGAAATGAAACTCTTTCCTGAATAATATTAAAGGGCTCTACGAGGAAGAATTGTAATCCAAATATATCTAATTATTTTAATATGAGCTCGAGTTAACTAATTAAAAATTAGAATATCTCATTAGCCAAAAGCAAAGATAACCTCGTTTGCAAAACAATATACTAAAACATTAAAATATTGCAAAATATCACTTGGTTTTATAATCCCACAATAAATACATATTTTAATGACGACCTCCGTTTGTAAAATTTATAAAAACCTGGTCTTCCTACAGGAGGTTTTGGGTTCGATTCCCGATGGAATCCAAAAATAAAAAAAGTGAAAAGGGACCCTGTCTGATTAAAGAATTCGTCTGATGACAGTTACAGTGGGATCATTGTTACCTGTTCACATTCGATAGTATTTTCAGCACGTAACATACAATGGGGAACTGAGATTTTTTTGCTTACTCCAGTGCGACTTATGGTATACTCACTCATTTACATGATACCCAAGACAATATTGTTTCCCAGTCACACCCTTCAGCATGTCTGTGTCACCAATCTCGATATATTGAGAGATATCATACGAATGAATACATTTTAAAATATTAAAGTCACATAAGCTAAAATAAGAAACACTTTGAAATAATATAAATAAATAAGTTATGAAAACCAAAACGGTGGGTTTTAATAAGACATAAATTAGTATCATAATTAAAGCTCATTTAAAAGTTCCTAGCGTTGAAAAACTGATTAATAATTTAATTAGTTAATTTATTTGAAGTTTCATTACAATAACCATAAAACATTCGAAAACATTCTCGACAGAGAATACAAAAGACTTCTTATACCCGCAGGCAAGCCAGATAATTGAAAAGGGATTTTGAGGTATTAAAGAAAGATTATTTAAGTTTTAAGTGCTATAATATTACAAAAATGTACCATCACAAAGCGGAAACTGATTTTTGATAAGAAAAATCTCTTAACTAATTAGGTTTGTAATTACCATTAGCAAAGTTATTCTTAGCGCAAGTCCACCGTACGTTACTGTACTACTGTAATTTTAAAAAAAACATTAAGTTTCATCTTGAAATGGTAAATATATTTTTATATCATTATCATCATCATCATCATTGTCAACCAGGGTCGATCCACTGCTGGATGAAGGTCTCCCCAGGTTGAATCAAAATAATTGTTTTTTTTGCTCGTTGGTGTCATGTGATGCTGCCATGCTTCCTGATTTCACCCATTCAGCGTACCTTCGGTCTTTTCTGAGCCTCTTGATGCCTCATGGGTACCATTGGATTATTTCGGATGTCCATCTGGAATCTGATATTCTGGCTACGTGTCCTGCCGATTGCCACTTCATTTTTTTGTACACCTTTATAACGTCTTCTATCATTGTTTTGTTGCAAATCCAGGTGTTTCGTTTATGATCTCTTTTAGTATATCCCAACATGCATCTCTCCATGCTCCTTTGTGTGGTCTGGATCTTTCGTGTGTTCATTGCTGTGAGCGTCCATGTCTCATAGCCATACGTAGTAAATACTGGGAGAATACTATGGTTGTATTTGTACCTTTCGCTTCAAAGATATTGGGAGATTACTTTTGAAGATGTCGTTCAAATGTTCAATATTTTTGTATATTATATTATATTTATAATACCTCAAACATATTCTGTTAAAATTAAATTTTACAAATAACATATTGATTCCAATGTTCTTCCTCCTTATTCTCGTTATTATATTTTTTATTTATTGGAAACATATATAACACTTAAGTGTCCTTTGTAAACCATACCAACATTCTAAATAAGATATTAAATATCACCAGTTTTAAAAACTTTGCACAATTGTAGTTAGTAAACTTTTTAAAAATAGCAAACAATGGTTCTATTAGTTGGTATTAAAGTTTCCCATGTTTGGAACTGTCTCATTATATCGATTGATTTATAGTGTTGTTTTTAGTGTTAAAAAACAAGTTTTAAGTCTTGTTTTTTGCGCAACATACGCCCCTGATCCTTTTGGGTCCTAGCCTGTTGTGTGTGGTAGTACATATGTACTTATTTTGACAGTAGATTGTAAATCATAATAGTTTCTTCATGTATTGTAGCATCTTGTATTTCAGTATTCACTCGCCCTCTGATTGTTTTTTTATAAATTGTAAATGATCAAAATTGATCGTAAGTGAATAAATAAATGAATAAATGTAATTGATATTAATGAAACTTAATTTGAAACAGTTTCAAGATTTCAAAATTTAGAATATTCCGATGCATAAAAACAAAGAAGTAAAACTGCACGGTAATGCGCTGGACTTTCGTGTGTAAAGTATCTGGTTCGAAACCCACACTGTGCTACTCTCCTTGGCTGATTCTTTTTTTTTCTCTAGAAATGGCAACAAGTTTGACGATCAGAAGAGTACATAAACGAGATATATGGGTATTGAAAATGCAAAGGGCTTTTTTTTTTAAATATATATGACTAATATCCCACTCGTAATTATCAATATACTCCCGAATACTCGGCACAAAAAAATATCATTATCACTGAGGGGAGTAATACAGCGCGGAGTTTCAACCAACGACCTTTCGTACATACATTTAGTGAGTTACCACGCGACCATGCACCTTTATAATTGATAGAAAGGGAGGAAGATTAGTTCTCTGTTCCTACCACGAAGGTGACATGGCATGATGTACGGTCACTTATGATATTCACGATCGATGGCAAAATATAAAGCTGATCACAACCAAATGTTCGTTCACCCCTGATCTACACGCTTGGACGATATCGCTCGAAGCGATCGCCCATCCATCTTGATACTGGGGTGTTCAATCAATGTGCGATGCAAGTGCAGACGTCAGGGGGTTGAACCCGGACACTTGTGTCACGGGACTTTCAGATAGCGTGATGGAACAAGGAGCAAACTCGTATATTTCATCACGTACTTAATTCCAAGTGAGATTTTGATCCGTGGTATTCTCTAAAGAGCAACATTTGATATTGCAGAGCACGAACTTAATCTTGATTTACTTATTTTTTAAATAACTTTACTATAATCCATAAGAACATGGAAGCTATGAAATAAATATGATAGATGCTTTCGAGATGTGGCGTTTGGTGTGGATGTTGCGTATTCCGTAGACCTCAAAGCGCATCAATGTATCTATTGTTTAAGGATTAGCAATAGCCAAGAAACTTTCAACAACATGCTCGAAAATGATTTTGACATACTTTGGACATGTTTCTAGAAAGGACATTGATAGTTTTGAAAAACTGGTGATCACATGTTAAGTTGAGGGAAAATTTATTAGAGGAATGTCACTTACAAGAGAGATGGTCCAAGTAAAGGAGTAATCAGAAACTGTTTAAACGCTGTATTTAACATGCTTCTGGATCAGGAAATATGGATACAAATAAATCACCAAGTTTCTGGCATAGCAGAGGATCACGAAGTTCAACATTAAGAATGTGATGAAAAAAAAAATTATTTTGATATTCAACCCTTCGATATTCTACTGTAATGAGGGGTCGGATATTTGACGCATTTGCAAATATCTAGACTCAAGTTCATATTCAATGCAACTGTATGCTGATGGTTGTCATAAATATTGTCATATTAGCCTGCTTCTAAAAAGTCTACATTGGTTCAGTATCACGAACGGATTGATTTTAAACTTTGTCTCTTTGTATTTAGGTCCCATAATGGATGTCTGAATTGCATCTTTCAAATCTGTGTCTGATAGGTGTTGCTTCGGAGATAAATATAACTTTGAGGTAGATTTCATCTTCGTCTAATAAATTTATTGTTCTAAATCGATCTAATAGTTGGTGGTTTTGTTACGTGGAATGGCCTGCTTCCTAAAGTGGCTTGTGCAGCTTTAGAAAGTATTTGAAGACAATCGTATATGAACACTAAACACATATACTACACAACATTTAAAGCTCAATACGTTAATATTTTATGTCGAAAGATCTACATAGGTTTCTTTGTAGTTCTTCTTCTTGGTAAACTTTCGACGGTTTTCTTACCGAATATGTTCTTATAAACACATACAAATACGGGAAAGTACATAATTTAATGGCCGCAATCACCACCTTCTTACCCTTAAACTCAACTTCTATTTATTTTTGCAATATTTTTAATATGTCCATAATAGTGGGTTCGAATCCCGAGTTAGAGCGCCCTTGAAGAGAGTCTATCTCTAAACGGCGCAATATGTTATATATAGTCCTTTATTTTACATGAATACTTACTAACTCTCTTTTACGTGAGCTAAAATATAAACTATATACAACATCGTGAATCGCTGCTCAACATATACACTGTCTAGAAGACTGAAAGAGCTGCATCTTCTTTCTCATGTGTTATGGACTAGTTAATGTGAGAATTCGCCCAGAAATGAGAACTGCATACGAAAAAGAATGGAAATCAAATAAAATTATTAGTAAGCTTAGTTGAATCTGCGAAAGAAATGTTTTTTTTTTCAGGAAAATGAAATTAAACTAATATTTTCTCAATGTGTTTAAAATCGCTTGGTGTTAATCTGCACTATTGGTCTGTCATGTTATTTTATATAAAAGGCACGGGCTAAATTCTGAAACTTTAGCCAATATAGTATTTATTTTTCTTTAAAGCTCCAAAGATATTTTTTATTATTTAGAATTTGAAAGATACAAATGAAAATCGCTGTAATTTTTATTTTATTTTGATTAAACTAGTTTTCTGTATTAGTACGTGTATAAGAGGATCGTAGTTAGCCATACACTCCAGTTAATAACTCAAATTAATGGCCCACTTTGAGCTAACACCGGATGCGGCACATTTCGTGCGAACTATCTGACCGGCTCTGCCGAATTTTTCTTTATTTTACGCCCTCTCGTTATTTGATTTACTTCATTTTTTGCAGGGCGGTTCGCAATCATTTATCATTATATTGGAACAAATGTTTAATTTCAAGATTAAGTAATTTACAGGGTTTTGTTAATATTTAACATTCGTTTTACTTAAAGTAAATGTCTGGCCGATTGAAAAAGTATTAGAAAATTTAATCTAAATTGAATGTCAATAAGGTTATTTTTATCATCATCTTCATCATTAATGGCCATCATCAACGTCATCATCGTTGTCGTCGTTGCTGGGCCTCGTAGTCGAGGATCCCCTCGCCATTCCAACGTCAATTCGATTGGAAGCTGTGCCGGTGGTTTTTTTAAGTGAGTGAGCTGTTGCACACCAGCAAACTCACCGGTCACACCGCTGTACTGGATCCGATGGCACACTGAAGTGAGATGATCGGAGCACACCGACGGGTTTCTTTTTAATAATATATATGACCAAAGTCATAGGTATCCTTATACACTCGAATACTAGGCGGAAAAAAAAAATGTGTCATTCGAGGGGAGTAGCACAGCGCGGGGCTCTAGCCGACGACCGTCCGCACGGAAGTCCAGTGCGTTATCGCGCGGCCATGAACCTCAACGTCATCAACGCCATGCATTTGGTAAGGCAGATATAACAGATCTTCACTTAATTCTACTAATCTTTAGGTTTTGCCTCATCTATACACCTTGTCTTGTACACGATTTATTTTGCTAATTATTGATATTTCAATGAAAAATAATCTGGCAGTCTCGTACTCCGGTGGCAATCTTTACCAACCATCAAATAAAAATTATAAAGGAAATTACATACCGATTTCTTAAAAATATTTTCATTTTTTTTTTCAGAATTTTATTAAGTTGATCATATCAAGTTGTTCTCCCCAAATTTATCGTACATTCTTTATACTTATTTTAGAAACAACTTTTGTACATCTTTCATCACAATTTTTTCTACATATTCCATCCATTTGAATACTCATTTCTTCATCTTAAGCGCTGTATCTTCTTTCAAACATTTTTTTCTAAATGTTTTTGTTCCTTATTCTTATATATGGGTTTTTCTTCCTATTCTATGCAACTCTCTTATTTCTACCATATTTATCTTGGATTTATATATTTTTTGCTAAGTCCAAGTTTCACTTGCATGCCCAGAATCAGAACTTCGTTACGCTTCAGTAGGTTAACACATTTTATAACCCACCATTCCTTTTATCGCTTATTGCTATTCTTCTTTCAAAATCGCACGACCATCAAATGTGAACAAACTTAGAACATGCAAAACTTCATCAACTTTCTCAAAGTTTAGTTTGTCATTTTAATTTGACATACAGTCTTACTTCTTCTCTACATAACCATACCTTTTGATTTTGCAGCATTCTTGCCTTTGTCTTGCATTGTATTAAATTTCTATTGTATATAAAATATCATGAGGATTTATTGCCATGTGGTGATCTCTTTTAATTAACCAGAAAAGTGTTCGACAAGCATTTAGTAAAAATCATACTGAAAACCTTTTTAAAAAACCTAACAACAATCAAACTCACACCCCCTGAAAGGTATATGTCTTATCAACTAACTCACAGAGGTCGTCTTTTAATACTCGTACATCTTTTTAAGCTTTTTTCAATTTGAAATAAAAAATACTTCTTTTCAAGTAAATGAAAAAACAAAACAAAATTAAAACGTCTTATCCAAACTTGGTTGGTGATAGAATCTTTTAACAATTGAAGTTCTAAAATATTTTTTTCTGGAAACTATACAAGATTTTATTCTCGTAATTCCAGCAATGGAAACATTATGATGCAAAAATTATGCGATTTTGTGTTATTAAAAATTATAAAACACTTTAAGATGCTTTTTCATATTCGTTATAAAAAACCGATACTTATTATTAGTACCACGTATATTCAGATAAATTAGAAATTGAAAGTTAATGCACTTAAAAACTCGTGCGTCATTTAACCTGCCATTCCAGAATGCATAATTAGCACTTATAGCATTTACACCAACATTACAAAAGGGCAATTTGCTTTGGTAATATGATATACTCGTAGCATATTCTGTAGCAGTAGCAATATGGAAGAAACATTCTTTAATTCACACGTTTTTAGTAGAATTATATTGTATTAAATATTCGTTATACAACACGACTGACTAGCTCATTGTTATATAGTATTTTATTCCAACCAACTAGAAAATGTTATACAAGCCTTAAGTGAGAACCCGACTGGGATCATTTGATCAAAAAGGGTAATTGAATCCGCACCCCCCAGGCTGAAAGACAGGTGTTTTACAAATTAGGCTATGTATCAGGATAACATTATGTGGATATATGTTCTCTATGTTAACCCCAATAGAGACAAATCGTGGTGGTAATGATGATGATGAGTTATTCATTCAGGATGATCAGGATTAAGGATTCCTATCGGTGTGAGTAAGTAAATGGTCATTGTAATGAAATCTGTTTCGTTAAATATTGACACAAGTATTACAAAGATTACTGTTTAAAATACACATATGCTGTTTATTCACTTGTTGCGTTCATTTTCGTTTGATTTGAAATCGTTTTCAGCCATTTGTCCTGCCCCTAGTCCCTAGTTTTGTTGTAGAAACAAGATTGGCACCAAATAGTGAGGTATTTTGTTCTTGCTGACATTCAAGTAATATGTTCTGTTGCTGAAATAATATAACGCAATCAGCGTGACGCAAGAGTTTCTTCAGCCCTGCGAGTTTAGCTCAGCTTTTGTTATCAGATAATCCGAGCGGAAGCTAGATTTGCGTTTGATCCGTATGTATTTGTAGAAAAATTAAGTATGAAATATCGCTCTCTTCCGGTTTCACGGACCGCGAAAGAATCATAAATATTCATTATTGTAAAAACCATTCTTTTATGTATTTTGTCGAAAATCGTTTGGGTGATTTATATCGAATTCTTTTTTTGTTTAGAGCATTCGCCCGGTCTGTGTAAACAATTGAAAATGTTTCATCTTTGTTTGATTAAAGACTTTTTTTCATCGGAAAGAATAGATGATGGGAAATGATAGAGACTGGAGGAAGTCGAGCATGAGGAATATTTATAGAAATACGTTTATAAATATTTCTGACTGTTTTTTTTCCCATTCAAAGACCACCCTGGGCAAATAATGGGCCGCGGTCTATATGGTTTACCTCCTGTTTTAACGTAGCCCGCAAGCTGTTATTAATTAATATTTATATTAAATAATGATTTTGTTTATATTATATAATCAGATATATTTTTTCCCTTATACTCTACGTTAATTAAAAATGTGTACTCTTTCAGCTTCATGCCACTTATAAGAGTGAATTAATGAAAATATCAATTTTCTTTAAAAACTTTCAGCTTATAATATTATATTTTTTAAAGTTCATGTGTCCTTAGTAAGATACAGGCCAAATCTTTGTTTGCTGGAGTTACGAGAAATGACAGGCAACAAATTGAGAACCAAACAATTCAAGTGTCCACTAAAAATGTATTGTTTATATTATAGATACTTGTCGTGTAAATAAATTATTTTTTGTAGCCGTGTGTAATGCACAACCCTTTACATTGCAACGAAATTGTTTATTATACGCCACACTCCACAATAAACTATCAATGTTGCCTCTGCATTCACACATTTAAAAAAATTACTATTTGATTGTATTTTTTATGATACTATATTACGTCTACAAAAATCATATTTATTTGGCGATCAGTTCTTTTATTTAATTCTCAAAGCGGACCTTCACCTATTTTTTTGCTCCTTGCCCAGGCCTATTTTAAGATATTTTTTTGTTTAAAAAATGTTGTTATTTATCACCTATTTAATACTTTCATTAAAATACAACTAGCAGAATTATTTATTTAAAATAATTTCTTAAAATCGATCAGTTTTAGTTCATAGTTATTATCGGTATAATAAACTTAGATTATTCAAAACATATTTGGGAGATAGTAACAAAAATTAGAATAAAATATATGTCTTAAGTAAGATAATAATTACCATGGGGTTTATACGGTATGGGATGAGAATTTTTTAAGTAAATTACATTTTTTAGTTTATTCTTAAATAAGCACATCTTCATTAATTGATTAGGTCGAGTGCCAAAGTCGAGCCGAGTTAATCGCAAAAGATGACCGATAGAATGATGTGTGATTTGTCTGTAAGTAAATATCAATTTTACTCTACGGAGTTGAGACATGGTATTTTAAGATGCTGATAATGATATTTAGATGCTGATAATGATATTTAGATTATGATAATGATATTTACAAGCTGATAATGATATTTAGATCATAATAATGATATTTAGATGCTGACAATGATATTTAGATGCTGATAATGATATTTAGATGATGATAATGATATTTAGATGCTGATAATGATATTTAGATGCTGATAATGATATTTAGATTATGATAATGATATTTACAAGCTGATAATAATATTTAGATGATAATAATGATATTTAGATGCTGACAATGATATTTAGGTGCTGATAATGATATTTAGATGATGATAATGATATTTAGATGCTGATAATGATATTTAGATGCTGATAATGATATGAACCAGCCAATAGTGAGTAAAGCTCCATATACAAACAATACTATTGGACAATTCCAGCCGTTTTGTAAAACTTTGACTTATTATTCACATATTTCAGTGCAAATGTTTTCTTTTGATCCGATCCACTGGTCTTCTTCCCTCGAAAAAAGTTTTTGAAAAAAAATCTACATGGAAGCGTAATGTCTCTGGCATTCGTATCTTATGCCTCAGCATACATCTACCACAATCCTGCCAATGATTTAGAAGTTTTATTGTTTCTTCAAATCCAGCAATAATAATTGATATGTAATAAAAGTTTACTTTTTATCACTGTGGACTACAAAATTCGCCAATATTTCATATAAATTGTCTTTTATTACACGTCCAAGTGGAAAGAATGATGTTTAATTTCACGATTCGCCGTGAAAATAGCATTCTCGCCGTATTTCACAAAGCCTAAATAGATTAAAAGTTTTCATGCGCAATTCGCAATGCATATGCAATAAAATCGACCAAGAATCTTCAATATACACGATTTCAATTTGCAACGAGACAATACTTTTTTAAGACAACAAATTATCAAGGTTGTTATTAATTTTATACAGTATTTTTAACCCGATCGGTGATGCTCTATAAAATTAAAAGTATGAACACGAACTTTTATGTAGCATATGTTAACATAAATGATAAGTTTTGTACATGAATGTACCATATATTAACATAAATGATAAGTTTTGTAAATGAATGTACCATATATTAACATAAATGATAAGTTTTGTACATGAATGTACCATATATTAAAATAAACGATACGTTTTGTACATGAATGATAGAATCTGAGTCAACAAATTCCTAAGCAATATAAAGATTCATCACAAAGGTTTAACATTGGCCCTGGGAGGATAGGAGAGTTAGTCCACCTTTACCTTTACGTTATAAGCACAGGCTTCCGAAGCATCATCTGTTACTTGACTAATCCACCTACAGTATTAGCAGGGAGGACCAAGGTCTGAGGGAATGTGATGGCATCCAAGTCACCTGAACGAACATTTACGTGCTAAATAATTAGTGTTAAAATAATTAGTTAAAAGAATTATTATCTAGTTATAGGTAGTACGCAAGTATTAACTATTTCCAAGAAATTATATATTAAGATAATTTAAATAAAAATTAAGTACGTTCATAGTTATAATATATTATATAAACTAGGTTAGTTTTTAAGATATAAATTTGTATGTAGGTATAGTTTTTAGTAAGTGTTTGTTTTGTAGATTTTATTAAATAATTTTAAAGGTTTGATTTATTATTTTCAGGATCAAAAATCATTTTTCACAATCGTATTCTGGACGGATGATAATACAAGAGTCCCAAAAAAAGGTTAGCGACAGCATCACATCACAGATTCTCACAGTACTTCTAGAAAGGAAGTTTTCACGAACGATCTACATTTCCATTTTCGGCTATTGTTTATCTTCAGCATTTCTACATATTTTGCTATTCCTTAAATATATTACGAAAAAATATTTTACATCAATTGTGTACATTTTTTCACAGTTTTAAGTAAAATTAACTTAATGTGATAAATTCAATTAATAAAAAAATGTTTTCCTTTTTTAAAAAAAAAGTCGCTCGTTATTTTGAGATCACTATCGAAAGTTGGCGAGATTCTTTTTAGTAAATTTGATATTTAAGTTCGCTAGATATGATGTTATATTCCGTGTAATTAATATTTTTTACTATTGAAATTTATTTCTGTATCCCTTGTAACGTTTCGAACATCTGAGAAAATATTACCTTAATAATATAATTATTCAACTTGCTTCAATCTTTCATTCCCCACCCATAAATTGCATTTATTTTTCCTTTCACACTTTTCTATCGCAATGAGTTTAGATTTCGTAACATTCATTCTCAGATCTTTCTCTTCATATCTCTTCTTCTTCTTGCCAGTGTCATGTCAGGTCCCCCCAACGTTGAATATCACCTGAGAGTGGACATCTTTGTCCCCGGTAGTCCGAAAAAGATCCCCGATGCTCCTTATACCAGTCCAATCACGTATATTGCGGAGCCAGGAGATTTGCCTCCTGCCAACACCTCTTCGGCCTTCTATTTTGCCTAGGATGATCAGATGCAGTAATTTGTACTTTGCTCCTCTAAGTATTGTACATGACCCAAATAGGACATTTTTCGGATTTTAACATTAGTCAGCAACTCCTATCAACTTTGGCTCTTTGAAGAACCCTTGTGTTGCTGACCATATCCGTCCAGGGTATCCGTAGCATTCTCCGGTGCTTCCAGTCAGTTCATACTACCAACTTTGATGGTCCATGATTCTACTCCATGCAATAACACTGACCAAACGTAGCATTTGACTAACCGTTGTCGAAGTTTCATATCTCTAATACAATTTATTTATCATACTCTGTTATTCATCCTTATTCTTCGATTACACTACCATGTCATAGCCATATACCAATCCACACACATTCCCATTCGACATTTGTATGCCACCCATTTACCTCTGTAGTTTCTTTACACATGATAAATAAATAATCAATTAATCACACACGATTATGTAAATATTAAACAATCAGGATGACGCATTTCTACAACATTTATGAGGATTATATACGAAAAGTAACCAAAATCGCGAAATGTAAATATTCGTATCAAAGGAAAATATTGGCAGTGTGTTGTATAGTTGTCGATTCGGCTGAGTGAGATATTTGATTGCGTGCGCAGCCCCGAACCGAAATGGTCGGCAAATTGGAAATTTTTATGCATAAATTCATTTTGCCCTCACTCACCCCCGTAAACCATTTGCAAAGCAAGCAATGTGTGTGCAATGCAGTCATTCTCGTGTAAAACAGATGTATTATGAGTGATAACATGGGGTGAGTTTGTTCACAAATCTTGCTGTATTCAAATGAATATTTTAATTAAAATGTTTTTACAAATTGCTGCAGTATGTAGTCCAATTGTTATGTTGTTTAAATTTGGCATGTCTATAGGCATTATTGACATTAATTGACATAATTGACATTAATTACAACTATCATGAAATAACTTTAAATTTATTTCCTCTGCGCAAAAGACGAATGTAAAATGATTTACTTCTTTTTCATAAAATCATAATTTTTCAATCAAATTGTCCTGAATTGCTTAGATTTTTCAGTCTAAGAGTTTCTTGAGTGCATACTTTCTATAGGGCTATTTTCTATTGTAAACAATGTGCCTCTAATTAACAAAAAAAATCCCCTATAAATATAATGCATATTTTGGGAAAATAATTTTGAGTTTGTCGATATATTTTTCCAAAGTTTTCCAAGCTATAAAACTAAGCTGATTACAAAGTTGATGAAGCATTGAATTTGTATTTTACTGTTGTTTTCGCGTTGACATCAAATTCATCAGTAAGGTGCGGGCAGCCGACTAGAGACACCCCTGTATCGTGTGATCAACTATGTATATTGTTATTTTTTTATATTTTTGTAATCATTTTGACTCGTGTAATTACTGACTTGTGTATTATTTTTCATGTTTTGTTGGGTTTATGTGTTTTTTCTTTGGTTTTGTTCAATTATTATAATTTTTTCCTCGTTTAAATTTGAAGAAAATTTGGTAAATATTGTGAATGAAGCAAAAACCATTTATTTTAAATGGTTTTGTAAGGTACATTGTAGCGTTGATGAAAAATAAAATTAAAATAAAAAATCTTGTAAAAAAAGTCGGATGCCTTCTTAAGTCTAGTTGGTAAGACGCTTGTCTTCTGATTCGGGGGTTGAGGGAGCAATTCCCATACCCATTTTTCGCAAAAAAGATTTCTGTATGGTTTTCACTTTCAGGCGTTTTTAGCAGCATTCTGGTTGGTGAATCTATGAAAAAAAAGTTAAGTGTCAATTTAATTCACAAAATGGCCATCATAATGTTCGTAAGAGGTTACGTGCATTATCTAAATACTCGTATATCATTTCATTACAAATATCATCTTGTGTTTAGTATTTACCTACAGCAATACTAATAGACATACACACAGATGCGGGGAAGTACTCAAGGAAGGCTACAGCCACTACCGTCATATCCTTACGCTCAGCTCATTTTATTTATTTTTGTGATATTTTTGGTCTGCCAATGATAGTGAGTCTGGATCCCGAGTAAGTGCGCCCTTGAGGAGAATCTGCTTTCTAAACACCACTAAATACATTGTCCTTTTATTATTATTATTGGGAGAGATTGCCACAAGGCTATAAGTCCGCTAGGCTGGATTGCACCCAACGAAAAAGTAATATAATACAATGTAGATAATCCCAGTTTTGGTTCTCGGCGTGCTATTTTCCGAACTGATTTTACTTTCAGATGTTATGGACCTAATTGGCTACGATATGTGTGATCTTGTTGAACTTAGGGATGTAGATTCTCTAAAATCAGCCTCAGGTTTTTTATGAACGTAATGCACATCAAAATCTTTATATTATATTGTTCAAAGCTTTATTCGTATATAGTGTAACCTGGCGATTATATTTTCATGTAGTAATCTTTTCCGACTAACCAGAAAGATGTAAAACAAGCCTTTAAAATCAGATTGGAATGTGTTCTTAAAAATACCTGGATACTAATAAAAATCGAATCCGCAACTCTCGAGCTGGAAGACAGGTTATGGAGGTCGTTTTTTGGTTGGTTGGACGAATACAATGTAAATTAAATAAAATAATTTTAAGTTTTTTTATTTGATTTATTGGCTTTATATTGTTTATGATCCTTCTTAAGGCCTCTTTGCATTTATCTGGTTTGTTGGAAGATATTGTCACATGGTAATATATCCACCAGGATATTCGATATACAGTGGAAATTTAATAATAAAGGTACAAATGAGCGAGATTACACAAAATTCTTGGAAAGAGAGGAAACGCATGTTTTTCATTTAAGATAATTTAAACATTGTTTATTTTTAAGATAATTTTTTGATTAATACAGGTAAATGAAGTAATAAAATTGCACCTTTAAATTAATTGTGGAAAATAATGTCAGGCAAGTGTTGCCCTTCTTCGCCCACTGAAAGTTTCTATTCGTAAAGAAACCGAAGGAATACCAGAAGAAATGTTTGTGAGAGTGATGGATAACTTTCAAAAGAGGCTGCAGATATGTGACCGCGAAGAAGGGCAACACTTGCCTGACATTATTTTTCACAATTAATTTGAAGGTGCAATATTATTACTAAATTTACCTGTATTAATCAAAAAATTATCTTGAAAATAAACAATGTTATGCTTAAATGAAAAACAACAACATTCAAAAACATGCGTTTCCTTTGCGCCACCCCGTACAACTGTTATTATTTGTCATCCATCTACAGAAAAAAAATATCTAGTTCCTCGGCTGCAAGAGATTACAATATAGCATACACATATACATAAGTACAGCTCTTCTTTTTTGACGATTTTAAAAAGCATTTGAAATCATTTTTCCTATACTATTCAGCGTCTTTCCGATCAAAGAAACAGAGAGTTGTCTATTGGCTTTCGTAGATCACCACTTTTATTTTACGCTATCCTTAAAAGCATAAAAAAAGTCCTGTATCCAATCAAAAATCTTTTGGTTATCTGTATTTCTTGGATAATTGTTATATACTTATAATAATAATTATGTTAAGTTAATAAATAAATAAATAAGAATATATGCTAACCATTTCTCTTCTCTATTTCAAATATCACTTAAATGTTCTTTTTTTAAATTTTATTAAGTTTATTTCCTTTTATTAGAAACTCTACTTAAGTAAAAGAAGTTTTTATGTTTGAAAGACATTTATAAGATTTTTCAACAAATATTGTTTACAGAAGAAAACAAATAGAGGAAACTTTTAAAATGCCAAATTTTACATAATAAAGAATAAACCTTCCAGGATATGACGTTAAAATGTTCTTTATATTGAATGAAAAATAATTTTATTGAAATAGGGAAAAGGTCCGTACTCTACCCTAGTTTACTTCGTTCTTGAATGTTTTGTAAGGAAGCTTAAATATTCGGCATATGTCTTGTTATAAATAGTAAATACCTCTTTCCTGAAATGATATAGGTTAAAAGTCAAATACTTTGCCTGTAAAAAGACAAACAAAATTATATTTAAGTTTTTCAAAGGACAGCAAAAACAGTATCTTGATGTTTTTTTATTAATATTTATAAATAGTTATGGGTAATAATCTGGAATAAAAATATGTACATGAAAAATACGATACGATAGGCAATCTTTCAATATCGAGTATGATTGTCAGCCATCATGTGAACGGAAGACGCTTGAGCGTGTAGAAGTTTACAGTGTGCAAACTATTGCTCTTCAGCAAGTTTGGAAAGATCGAACCCAAAGTTCCAAAGGCAAAGACATCAATGTTCAAAGACGATCGGCACGTTTAATTTGTAGCAGTCTTTCGAAAATAGTTTTTTACGTAGCTCTATTTTCTCGTTGCTTCAAAACGCTATAAATTTAAGGGAAAGCAGCATATAAGCTGTAGAAAAAATATAAATTCAGACGTAAAACGGTCTAAGAATAAAACCAGTTTGGAAGTGGACCCACCAGGAATCGAACTATGAGCGCCCATTTGCTTAGCTCAAATACTTATCAGATTATGGCCGATGTCAAATGAAGAATAACTCTTTTCATACAACATTTTTAGAAAAAAAATTGAATCGGATACATCCAGCCATTTTCCTTGATCGGGTTCAGGACCAATTTTATTTTTTATATCATCTCGTCTTTGGTCTTGTAAAAAGTTAACATCGACGTTGCTGTTTGGCCAAATGTTTTCCGTGGCAAAATTGACAAACTATATCTAGTTGACCATAGTCATGTTAAATTGCAGCAATTTTATCTTGATTATGTCTATATGCAACCAATGCCGTCACCTGTCGAACATACCTTTGGGCATTTTGTTCAACTCTATTAGCTCTCTGGTACTCACTCATATATTACGAGCAGCTCTACAAATTATTATATATTGTCTCTTTTTTGTTTTCATAATTGAATTTCATCAGTCATTTTCTATTTCCGAGAACTCTAGTTTCCTTGCTTTCTTAATTTAGCCCTTTGGTCATCCGGCAAATTCTGTCGTCTTGATTGTTGTCGTTCAAGTTTTCCTTGATTTGCAGTTACTTGCTGACCTTCATACAAATTTCTCCTTCAAGGCATTTGGTACATGCAAGATTTTAATGAGCGTCTTAACACTGGTCGTTTTTTCTATGCTTTCTATGAATTGGTTATTTCAGTGCCCAAATGGGTTTCAGTGTTTTTCGTTTAAGTCATTTTATGATATTAAGTGTTTCTTTTTTTAGTCTTTATTCTATCTTCATTTTTTTATTTTCTTTTGTTTCATACACGCGTGTTTTCTATTTTGACAATGGGTTAATTGTGAGTGTTTTTCTGTTTTAACATTGTGGTTAATTATGAGTGTTTTTTTCTATTTTCTTAGTTATTTCCAATTTTGATACTCTTTTACTAATTAAAAAAAAATGATTTGTATTGTTGATTTTTGTTAACAGAATGCTCTCGAATATTCAAAGACTCATTAACCGGGTGGTGGATTATCCGGGCCAAAAAAATCGAATACTTTCATAACATTTCAAAATAATGTTTTAAATGTTATAAAAGATATTGGAATTTTTACTGTTTCCGTTAATTCATAACCCAGTAAAAGGAATCCCGGATAATTGAGAGTACTGTTTTGTATTTAATTGTAGTGTTATAATATATCAAAAATAAATTCACACTCTCGAGAGATAGTTCACAAAATTTACTTTACTTAGTTTTTGAAATGTTTTTTTTTTACTAAATGGTTTTAGAAAAATAAAATAATGTTCGAGATTAATTTAAACCTTCCCGCAAGAAACGAATTTTGGAAATAAGTAAAATATTTATATTTTTTACTAAAACTGTATTGTAACGACTTGGATAGAAAACTTTATATTTGCTTACGAATGTTTCTCGCTGAGCTCAGAAATGAATGTTAAGTAAGCAATGAGAAATAAATAATTCTGGCTAAGGAGAGGAACGATTTTATGAAATAAATTGTTCGGTGGCATAAAACCTCGCCGGGTTAAGGACTCCACTCCTTTTTAATGGTCCTTTTTGAAAATATTGCGGTTAACACATTAACAAAGAAGGAACAATTATTCAGTGGAAACATTTAGTAAATAAACGCAAAGGAATGCTAAAAATTTAAAAAGGGTAAAATACTTGTAGATAAGGATAGTTTTTTTAATCTTAAAAAAAATATAAACAATATTTTGTTCTCTTTTTTGTCTTGTTGATTGATTATTAAATAAATTAAATTAACGGTAATTTGACTTGTTTTCACTTTTATTTTATTGAGTTCACTATCAATTTTAAAGACCTCTGTATAATTCGTTATTACTTTGACTTCACTACTGTGGGATAAATTTAAGTTCACTACCGTTTTAAAGGCTTGTCTTATTTGTCATGATTTTGCTTTAACTACTGTTATATTAATTTAGTTCACGACCGGTTTTAAAGGCTTTTGTTTTACTTGTCACAATTTTGTTTTAACTAGTATTATAGTAATCGAGTTCACTACCAGTTTTAAAGACTTCTGTCTTATATGTCATTACTTTGCTTTAACCACTGGTATATTAATTAAGTTCACTAGCGGTTATGAAGACCTCTCTTATTCCTTATTACTTTGCTTACACTGCTATTATATAAATAAAGTTCACTAGCGGTTTTAAAAACCTTTACCTTATTTGTCAATACTTTGGTTTCACTATTGTCATAGTAATTATGTTCACTGCCGGTTTAAAAGACTTCTGACATATTTGTCACTACTTTGTTTTAATTACTGGTATATTAATTAAGTTCGCTACCGGTTTTAAAGACTTATTTCTATCTTATTCGTCATTACTTTGGTTTCACTATTGTCATGTTAACTGAGTTCATTACCGATATTTAAGAGTTTTGTCATATTTGTCATTACTTTGCTTTAACCACTGGTATATTAATAAAGCTCACTGCCGATTTCAAATATTTACAAAAGAGCTTGTAGGTTGTTATAGAAAGACTGCGGAAAATAAGGTTGAATTAAGTGAATATTTAAAAGAAATCATGTATTATAAATGGCCAGAGAAACCAGAGAAACTCTGTGAGAAGGTACAAGTATATGGAGGGGGTAAATAAAATATGTGATCAAAACGATCGAAAAATCTTGAGATCTATCTTCCTCGACAAAGAAAAGGGGTGAAAATTTATATGAATTGTATTAACACTTGATAAACATTTTTATAAACGTGATATGAACTTTATAAACACTTGATAAACGTGATTAAAGCATTAATTGCCATGGAAAAAAATATCTAATCTCTGTAGCCTATTTTGTAAGACACGTGTTTTGTAAACCGAGGGTTGAGGATTCGATATTCAAATTTTGTTAATGAAAGGAATCTAAGGTGACGAATCTTTTCGATTAACTTTTTTTTTTCTTGTTTCAACTTCCAAAAATCAAACGGAAAATACAATTGCAGAAATAATATCCTTAAAAACATTTGTGCAAGAAATGAAAACAAAGATACAAATTTTATTGATAAATTTACTGTAGATTTTTTCTGTAGGTTTTTGTGGAAAGTTAATGAAAGAGAAATTTTATTTTTAATTCAAAAAATTTTCACGTAAATATTTTCCAACTTCCGTCGCTTTTTGCTCTCTAATTTTCATAACAAGGGATATTTTTGAGAGTTTTCAAGATGTGTTTTAAGATTGTTTGGATGAAAAAATATTTTTTTATAATTTTACGTATTAAAAAAAACATTTTCGAAATTTGTGCATTTAATTGAATTCATATTACAAAATATTAGATGTGTTTTATTAGGACGTACTCGATTTTCGTTACTATCCATAAATTAAATTACAAGGGTTCTTAGTCTGATAAAATATTTCTGGTTGGTTGGAAGAATTTACTGCATGACAATATTGTATGCAACGAAGCCAGATCGTATTGTATGCAACGAACGTTTTAAATTATTATAAATTCCACTTTACAGCATACCCTCAAAGACCTAAGGAATTAATAATACCTACATATATGAGTTCTAGTTTCATTAGATAGCTTGCTGTCATTACTTATAAGATATTTAAAAAAATCAAATTGTAAAAATGTATTTTTTTGATAAGCTATATAAATTTAGCGAAGTATTAATAAAATTATTCAATTCTCTCTTGGGCGTAAATAACGATGTTCCACATCTAAGACGAGCGTCGCGGGGATTGCAAATACAAATGTGGCTTATTGGTATAATTGGTGGATCGCAAATGAAGATATTTAAAATGAGGTGTAGTTTGTTACTTTAGTTGGTGAATCGTAAATGAATATGCGAAAAATAATGTGTGATTTGTTGTTATAGTTGGTGGATCGTAAATGAAGATGTGTAAAATGAGGTGTGGTTTGTTGGTATAGATGGTGAATCGTAAATGAAGATGTGTAAAATGAAGTGTGGTTTGTTGTTATACTCGTAGTTGGTGGATCGTAAATGAAGATGTGTTAAATGAGGTGTGTTTTGTTGGTATAGCAGGTGGATCGTAAATGAAGATGTATAAAATGAGGTATAGTTGATTGATCGTAAATGAAAATGTGTAAAATGAGGTGTGGTTTGTTGGTATAGATGGTGGGTCGTAAACGAAGATGTATAAAATGAGGTATGGTTTGTTGGTATAATTGGTGGATCGTGTATGGAGATGTATAAAATGAGGGGTGGTTTGTTGGATGATTGTAAATTATGATTTGTAAAATAATATGTGGTTTGTTGGTATATAATATAGTCTCTCATTACTCGATCGAAGAGAACGTATAAACATTGTTAAGAAAATTATTTGTTTAAATAAAATTTAAACAAACTTAAAATGTAAAAAAATGTGGGTCGCACATGATTTTATGTAAAAACGAAGAGAGTTTCTTCGTATTTCATACTTGGTCCTGAAAGTCAACCTTTTTTTTAATAACAAAATAATAATACTCAAGTTGTAGGAAAGTTCTCGAGGGGGCTCAAAATCTAATTTGATTCCTAAAATATTCCGTCTGCTACCATTTCACTTAATTATAAACAAGGAATAGAATAGCTGGCTGCTCCGTATTGTGGGACAAGCTATTCCCACTTCAATATGAAATTTGGACCGACATTTCAGAAAGAACATGGTACATTTTATGCTAATTATTTTATAAGTTTTGAATGTAATTTGATAATTATTGCTTTATAATTGTTATGCTTCCACTATATCGTTGTTCAAAACACAAAATGGCCTATCTCAGTTACCACTATTTTGTAGGAGAGCGTTTTCAAGATTATTTAGTAATTTATCGAAAAAATAAAATTGTGCGACATTTAACCCTTTGAACCCTGAGCTACCAGTCAATTTTTAATGATTTTGATAAATATGTCTGTTGCCAAAACCAACTCTCATAAATCAGGTAACATATTTTGAATATCATTTGTTAGGAAAATAAGAATATGGAAAATAAAGGAACTGATACAAAATACAGGATGAGGCATGAATCTTGCAAAAAAAAATCAAAATAATTTTTTAAAGATTTTTTTTATATTCAATAATTTGTACATACCCACTCTTTTAACTAACGCCAACATCCAATGTCAATTGCCTGGTAGGAATCAATTTAAATGGCGGAGGCTACTGCGGCGATATCATTCGTTGTACGAGTTATCCAGTCTCATTCTTAAGGCTTACTTTGGACATTTCCTGTCTCCGTCTGCTCGCAATATTCCGTCTTCCTTCATTTCTAAATGCGCTTTTTGTTGAAATCGGAAACTTTATCTTTAAATACAGTTAAACCAAACTAATTCTTCTTGCGTCTAAATATCTTTTTATTATTAAAAATATAATATTTACAATTATTTTGAAAACCGATAGAAAAAAAAATCCTGATAACAAAGAAATATTGATTAATTTTTGTAAAAAAAATCATATCCCGCCCTGCATTTCTTTATTAAGTTTTATTTGTATAATGTGACCATGGTGTTTGATGGTATTCCCTCACTAATTTATAACTCAATTTATCAATAAAAAATAACTCAATTTATCAATGTATCCACCTAACTTTTGCATGGTTTGAAAACAAATATGACGTAAGTATTGTATGAACACTGTAGTTCAGTCAGTAGCCGTGGTCTAACGGTTGTAATTCATCCTGAACAAGCGGGATCCGATTCCTGGCGAATTTGTATCCGGATTCGTTTTTTGCATATAGCGTTTTACACCTGAATTTATGTTTTTCAATACTTAACATGCTGCGTATTATAAATTCGCCGAGCGCTACGAAACAACGCAAAATGGCAAGATAAAACTCTACCTTACGAAAGGCTGCAGCAGATAAAACCTGCCGATTTTTTTGGAACTTGGATCTCCTTACCATCGAAAGTTTGGGTTTGACCTCTCAAAACTCTGTGCTTGCTGTAACAGTTTTGCAAACAATGAATCAACACACGCTCTTCCATTTGTGACGTAGATGACAATCAATTCAATCACGAGGGATAGCGTACCATGCACAAAAAAAAACAAAAGTTACCATTAGTCGTTTTAGCAAATTATTATGAACTCTTCACCTTAGCAATTTTCTCGTCTGATTATTAATGTTTTAAATTGAAAGAAAAAGTGAAAACAATCATTATATAATATAATTGAAAAAGTGAAAACAATCATTAAATCAAGTGAAAACAATCATTATATAAAGTGAAAACAATCATTATATAAAGTGAAAACAATCATTATATAATTGATATTGAAAATAACGACAAGTACAAGGATGTTCGGGCTGCAAAGACAATGAGAAACGCCCATCAGGTCCTTGACCACAAAGTAGAGAATTCAGGCTTGTCCTTACCAAAAGGGCACTTAAGTGCATAATGAATAGACTGAAATGCAATTTTGGCTGCACACGTGAGTGCCTCAGTAGAGGAACATACTAAGAACCATGTAATTAACAGGTGCTCTCATTAATTATTCGCAGAAGGCCTGGAGAAGTTTAAACTCCTCACAAACGATATCGTGATTTAGTTTTGCAATTAGAGGACAATATAGTGGACGTATATGACCGCGTAATAAGAAGCAAACCATGGAAATTATTTAATTAATATGGTGTTGAATGTAAATTAATATATTGTATTGCGTCATTGTATGTATTGCGTCATTGTATGTAATATATTGTATTGCGTCATTGTGTGAATGTAAATTAATATATTGTATTGCCCTCTTATCTCGCCGAAAATTTTCAGCGTCCTTCCAATCATGGATTAGCGCTACGCTCAAACAGAGATTGTTTATTGGCCTTTCCAGTTCACCGTTCCTCTTTCTTTACGCCGTCCTTAACTGTCCATGCAGTGGGACTCTGGAATCAGTTACAAACCAATATAAGACTCGCTCCGTCCTTGGCATGCTTTAAGAATCGACTGAAAAAACTCTTAATTTCTAGTCAGTAAAATAACGTGTTTCATTCCTGATTTTTATTTTCCTTTCCTCTCCACCATCCTTTCCTTTCCTTTTGATTGATGATATTTCACTTTATATGAAAAATAATGTTCGGGTGATTGTCCATCTTTGTGGGGTTCGTGAGCGTGTTCTCGCGTATATGTTTATGGATTTCGTGGGGATGGATAGTTATTTGAATGATTTATGCGACCACGTAACTTGCTTCATTTACTTTTGTCTGATTGGTTAGAAGAGATTGCTACCTGGCAATAAACCCGCCAGATTGTATTGCAATAAAAGTGTTAAATAAATAAAATAAATAAAATATGCTGAAAATAGAGCACGCATAGAGTAGACGGTTCCTTCGCTGTGTTGTTTTATATTTAAAAAGGGGTACATCAAGGATGCGTCAACCCTGGTTGTTTAATATTTACATAGATTCATGTATGAATGGACTGCAGAGATTTAAAGGTGGTATACAAATATCGAAAAAGAATGTGTGCAGATTACTGAATGTTGATGACATGGTGATGTTGACTAAGAGTAACGGGGGGCTTAGACTCTGATAAATAAATTATATGAGATATATTAAGAGAAAGATCTCAGAATGAATGTTGCGAAGTTTATAATAATGGTGATAGAAAAGTTTGAAAGGAAAAGCAAATGCGATATATGGGTGAACAATGAAATATTGGAGCAAGTGAGGAATTCCGCTACTTAGTAGTATTTTTTCAGAGTTAAGAGAGATATCGAACGGCGATAGGAAACAAAGTCAATTGAGTACTAAACCATGGAAACATGGACGTGGCAAAATACTAAAATAAATCGACTAAATGCAATAAAATGCGTGCACTGAGAAGAATACATGGGGTGATAATGTATGAAAGAATACGAAATGAATTTCAATTTACGAGTGATGTGTTGAGTTAGATGAAGAAAAACACTCTTGGATTCTTGTAGAATGAATGAATGAAGAAATACTGACATAGTGCCAATGTGAGTCTAAGACGTGGTAGAGGAAGACCAAGGGAGTTATGATTAGATCAAGTGAATGATATTTTGAAAGAAAGAAACGTACAAAACCAGAAAATCGTAGTAGATGTATGGCAAGGTCTATGGATGTCGAAGAAGCGAAGGATGTGTCAGTCTATGAAAGTAAGGCGTTCTGTCTTCTCTGCCTACAGGGTTTTGGTGTGATGGCATGCACGTATGTATTAACTTGGTCCAGCCATAATTTTAAAGGTGGTCGTCTGTCACAAAAAGTATTATATTATATAAATAAATGGAGGGGGTAAATTTGAGTACAGCACTGCTTGCTCAGTTTTTATGTGTGAATATTCTAACCGAGTTTGAAATATTTTAGCCGGCTGCATGGATAAATAATGAAGCAGGGGCGTAGCAACCGAGGTGTTGGAAAACTTGTGTATTTTTATGTACTCGAGAAGCAGTATGTAAATACTTTGGACTCTGCTTGGAAGTACAGCGTGACAGAGTGCAAACAGAGCAAGTTTGCAAACTTAAACAATACTTTAGCAGATGCTGGCGGGCCGGCCTTACAACGAGAATTATCACTTCATTTCCATTTTCCACGCTGGATTCTGTTGACGGTACTAATAAGCGACACTTCTTAGGGAAACTGGTTGAATATTTAACGATGCTTCGACTTTGGTTCGAAGTATTGAAACAATGCCATTCATTATCATTTTACTTTTACGTTATCAGATGATAGTTCTACATTATCAGATGATAATCCCACATTATCAAATGATAACCACAATAGTATTCTAACACTAACTTTGATGTATTGGAGTGAAATGTGGACGTGGAAATATACTGAAAGGAAGCAGAATAAATGTTGTAAAAATGCGTGCACTAAGATGACTACGTGTATATAGGGTAATAATGTATGATAGAATACGAAATAAAGTGATGAGATATGTATATTAACCTAAGAGTGATGTATTAGGTAAGATAACAAAAATCCCTCTGAGATGGTTTCGGCATGTAGAACGAATTAATGAAAAAATACTTATACAACATAATACAGAGTAAGTGTGAGTGGAAGGCGTCATAGAGGAAAACAAAGTAATATATGTTTAGATGAAGAGAATATTTTAAAAGAAGGATATGTAAAAAATCAGAGGAGTCGTAGGAGTTGTATTAGAAGATGTATGAATCTAGAAGAGGCAAAATATGTTTGTTGCGATGGAAAAGTCTGGCGGTCTCTCCTTTCTTCTGATAGGAAAACGGCGTGATGGTATGTAGAATTGTATTACTATAAAATTTCGATGCATCATGGCAATTTTTTGGTAAATTACAAACTATTGAATATTTTTGGAGATACGTTAAAAATATTTACTTATAATTTGGTTACTAAATAGAAACATCACTAGTAAAAAATGGTTCATGTTGTATTATTGTATTGCACTTTGGTTGTACACAGCACAACCTGTCTGAACTATTGCTGTGTGGCATTATTTACCAAAAAACCAGAAAGATTTTTTTTAAATATTGAAAAAATAATTGTCGCCTGGTTTGCTTTCAAACTTATGGATTATAGTAACTAGTTAGGGAAATATATTAAGATGGACCGGAAAGTAATCAAAATTTTGGGACGTACCCTTTTACAGTCAGTTTGTCTCGAGACACGGTTAAGGAAACACGTATTTTTTTGTTACCATTAGAAAGTGAGAGTTGTGAATTTAATGTTTTTGTTTTGAATTAGTTTTTACCGTTATTTACAAACAATTCCAAGGCCAACAATCGATGAAAAACATTTGCGTCATTGCATGCTATTTTTATTCGATCAGGGAATTAAGGCAAATAGGGTCACAAATAAACACAGATACGTACGGAGATGTTTTAAAACCGTTTCAGGGACGTTCCTAAAGTGGGAAGGCCCCATAAATTGGATGATGATGTACTGACGTCATCAGTGAAATTAGATCCTCGTCAAACAATTGTGGAATTATCAACTAAGGTTGGTTGTCTATGATCAATAGTTCAGAAGCACCTTCATTGTATAGGTAAAATAAGTAAACAAGGAATTTGAGTTCCGCATGAATTGTCGCGAATCGTACTAAATCAGCAAAGAACTACATGCGCATCTCTTTTGCCCAGGTATGAACCCGATCCTTTTTTGCGGCGAATCGTGACATAACATAAGAAGTGGGTACTGTACAAGAATCCTATGCGAAAATAACAATGGCTTTCTTTGGGCCAGGTACCTGTTCTTACCCCTAAACCATTACTTATAATGAAAAACGTCCTTCTATGTGCATTGTGAGATATCAGCGAAGTAATTAATTTTGATTGCTTAAACCTGGTCAGACAATTATAACAGTAGTATACTGTCAATAATTAGAGAAAATGAAACAAGAGCCAATAAAAATCTGTTGGAGTCAATTACAAAAAAAATATTACTTCAACAAGATAACGATAGGTCTCATTCTGCAAAATTGACACCAGAAAAAATAATGGAGCTTGATTTAGAACTTCTACCCCATCCACCTTATTCACCAGATATCGCATCCATTGACTATCATTTGTTTCGGTCCTGAGAACACTCATTACAAATAGTAATTAAAGTTTTGCAAATAGTAATTAAAAGTTAAATAAGTATGTGGACAAGAGCTTCAAATGTATCGATCTCTATGGTTTCTAAATATTTTATTGTGTATATGTGTTTGATATACAAAGTACGTTTGTGTTTTGTGGGTGTAAAAACGTGTAATCATGAATTATTCGACATTAAGTTTGAATTGCTCTGATATGGTCATTGATTCGTATAGTGAAGTTCCTTATTGTATTACTCACGGACAATGCATTACCAACATTACAACTAATGTGGTTAACTTCACTTTTATTATAAAAATTACGTTATTGTTAATACTCGACAATGAATGATAAATATTGTTTCCTGTGTAGAAAATTGTGTGTTGGAATGCGCATAGTAATATGCTTTAACATATAGCGGAAGAAAATAAAATTGAAATATTCCATTAATTATGGATGTGTTATACTCGTATTTAAATATTCCAGTAATTATAGATAACCACAAACGTATCCCTGAATTATTTAAACAAACCCTCCAAAATTATTTAAAAGCTTTCAAAAATATCATATGTGAATTTGTAGGATATATCATATATATTTTTTTGTTGCTCGGCCTCGTAGTCGAGGTTCCAATCGCCACTGTTGTGTTATTTTAATTTTGTTTTTTTATATTTTTATTTCTGTATACTTTTGTTTTTATTTTTATGATTGTGTGCAGTATATTATGGGATGAACATTTTTGGTCTTTCTGGAGTGATGATGTGTGAGGAATTTGATTTCGCATGGTGTTTCCAGTTGTAATTGAGTGTCACTGTTTGTCAGGTTGATGAGAATGTGCAACGGGGTTTTGTTTTTGTGTAATCGAAAATCGGAAAGAAGTATCGATTTATTTTTTCATGCTAAATATCCTCAGTGAGATACAGGCAAAATCCTAGTTTACTGGGGACACGACAAATGAAAGGCAACAAACCCAGATCCATTAAAATTGTATGTCCAAATTAAATTTTCTTTTGTTTTTTCGCAAATTATGTATATTATATTTATTATCATGTGTAAATAAATAAAATAAAATAAACTATGCCATGGGGTTTTTATGTTTATTTTTAAGTGAGTGAACCATTGCACACTAGGAAACTCACCGTCCACACCACTGTACTGGATCCGATGGCAAACTGAAGTGAGACATTCGGAGCACAACGGCATGTTTTTGCCTCTTTTTTGAAAGAATCGACATGACTGAAGTCATATGTATCCTTATACCCCAGAATACGAGGTGGAAAAAATACCTGTTTTATTCAAAGGGAATAGCATAGTGTGGAGTTCGAACCGGCAACCTTCCTCACGAAAGTCTGGTGCGTTACCACGCGGCAATGCACCTCTTATAAGGTTGTAGGATATATTATAATTAATATGATAACACAAATTATATGTTGTAATAATAGCACAAAATATTGCCTGGTGCAATTTCTTCTTATAAAGTTTCGAATCTTACGTAATTATTTTAATGTTATTATTTAAAGTATGACAAATCTTAGAAATTAAATTCAAGATAATTTCTAAAATAATAAATTAATTGCTTGTTGCCAGTTGCAATTACATTTATTTATTTGTCTATTTTACTTTTCTATCGCTTTTGAGCTTTTTATTATTTAAAAAAAAGTAAAAAAAAATTTATAGGGCTATAACAAATTGAGTCAGTTAATTTTTTGCTCGTTGGACATATGATATTCGTACAATTTATATTATTCACAGCTTTAATTTGATTGGTTGATTGCGTATAAATATTGAAGGATTTTATTTTTAGGTCAGTGGTAGAAATAGGTCAAATAAATTTAGCTCAAAGAAATAGGTCAAATAAAAATAATTGTGTGTTTCTACTAAAAATAACATATTTGGGAAATTACCAGCAAAATTCTAATAAATACTCATGGTTCCTCATCGCACGTGATTGGAGTACAATTCCGCACGGGAAGAGGTAACGACACTTGCACATGTGATAATTGTTACTAGACAAACTCGTTAACAAGCGAAGTACTCGTACAATTTTTTTGGTAACATCCACAATCGATTCTGAAACCCTTGGGGGAAAGTCAAATGTCTTACCAATTAGACCACGGAGGTCATCAAACATTGGTACGTGGGAATAAGGTTTTTTCTGTTGTTTTTCCAGGTTTTGTCTCCAATTGTATTGTAGTTTGAGGTTTCTAGTCAATATTATGGAATTTAGTTATTAATATATGTTGTAATTTAAATGCTTTATATAAAGAAAACTAGCTAAACGAGTATATTGCATTTATTTTCATTACAAAAAAAAATATAACGTTTCCCAGAAGTGCATTTTTAGATTATCTTGTTTAATGAAAATGTATTTTTTTCTTAAGGCTTTCTAGGGGCCTCCCCTTACTGAAGTGTTAGCATGCACCGGAAGCCAGCTGAGTGCACCATCCAGAATGCTTTCAAGGGTTGAAACACAGCCATCAACTTTTAAAGGACTACCTTGCGGTCACTCACGCAACTCCTCTAAAAGTGCTTAAGTGCTTTCATTATGAGAGTATCAACTTAAGAACTTTCTTGGTGACTATCAAAGTTGTCTATCTTTTACCAGTTGAAGTGTGAATTCTTAAACTAGATGAAATACTTTTAAATGCTGGTAAACTTTTGCATAACAATACTGAACTGATTAGGCAATCAATAATGACATTGTATTTTTATCGTGACTTTTATGTGATTTTGACTACTTTCAAGAGTAAAGGGAAGTTTATATTCTTGTCGGGATAAATTGAGTTAATTCAATGCGTTTGCTGGTTATTGTATTATAACCATCTTATATTGTAGAACACTGTTAATGTAGAATTTTATTTGTTGTTTTTTTGTACCAAATATGTAATTTGACCATTAAAATAAAAATAATTATTAAGTATGTGTAATAAATGTACATGAATGCAGAGCATAAAAGTTTCAGCTGAGTGTTTCAGTATTTAGGACAATCTTATGAAATTTTAAATGAAAGACTAGATAAAGTTCGGCAATTCTGCTTTTTGGGTAGTATTTTTTCAGATGATGGAAGAGTTAAGAGGGATATCGAACGGCATGTATAGTGAAAGAAAACAAAGTCAATACGGCTCTATGACATATCAAATTGAGCTGGACACTAGCAAAAATTTCTACGATGATATTCCAGACATAATTTTATTGTGATGTGATGTATGAAAATGAAATTTGGACGTGAAAAAAGACTGATAGGAGCCGAATAAATACTATAAAAACGCGTACACTGAGAGGAATACAATAGTGGAGTACAAGGTGACAATGTAAGTTAGAAGTGATAAAGAATGAATGTGAATTTAAGGCTGATATGTTAAGTAAGACGAAGAAGTGATAAAGGATGAATGTGAATTTAAGGCTGATATGTTAAGTAAGACGAAGATGTGATAAAGGATGAATGTGAATTTAAGGCTGATATGTTAAGTAAGACGAAGATGTGATAAAGGATGAATGTGAATTTAAGGCAGATATGTTAAGTAAGACGAAGATGTGATAAAGGATGAGTGTGAATTTAAGGCAGATATGTTAAGTAAGACGAAGATGTCATAAAGGATGAATGTGAATTTAAGGCTGATATGTTAAGTAAGACGAAGAAGTCCACTCTGAGTATATTTAGGTATAGGTAACGAATGAATAAAGGAAGAGAAAAAAACAAATGTTCAGTACAAATGTTAATGGATTGCGTGAAAAAGTAAGTCCTTGTAAAGTGTGGTTGGTTTAAGTGAATGATATTTGAGGAGGTAACATTAAAAAAGAAGATGCCCATCGGATACATAAAAATAGTGGATAAAGCAGATTTTTCTTATCGATGGTACGAAGCCATTTAACATTTTCATTTTAATGAAAAAAGCACATAAATCATTTAAAAATCATAATAAAAAAACAGCATTTTTTCAAAAAGAATCTTGTCCAGGCTTCAAACCAATCAAAAAAGATCATGTCCGAATCGACCAATCACAGCTTTCCGATTGTGTCTAACTTATTCATATTAGTTCACCATTAATTAGTATTTTTTTATGTTAATTTATTTCTTTTTATGGTAAACTGATCCTGAAGACACAGATGTTTTGAGTTTCAACAACTGAGCATATTATGGCTTAGAACCATTACAGTGTTTATGTTACTCACTGCATTCACATATGAAATAACATTTGAATTATTAAGATTTGCAGCGCTTTAGAGATGTTTGCTCAAGTTGTTTGCTAAGTTTTGATGTACTTCTGAGGCAAAGCATATAGAAGATTCACAAACTTATAATAAAAACTGAAAACGTATTACTTCAAGATTTAGCAAGTCAAAATGTATGCCGTGGAACTGAAACAGGCTAAATGTTTATTTTTACTGTTGAAATGTTTGAAATTTTAAGCGTTAGGAATAATGTTTTCATTCATATTTATGTTTTATATTGTATATTTGTATTGTAATATTTGCGTTACATCGATCCTATTTGCGCACTTACTGGAATAAATACATTATTATTGCTAAAAGTTTATAAATAATATAATTTTTATAAAGGTTGTATTATCACCAATATTATGATAGTGGTGCTTCCTTGCAAGAGTATCGTAATATATATTTGAAAATGTTTTTTTATATGATTTGTGAAAAAAATTCTATTTGTGACCCAAATTAGGATGACTTGTGCAACCAAATCCAAATCATTGCGCAATTATACAATTCAATATAATAAAACCATTTAAAAATATGACATTCTTAAACAATTAAAATTTTCAACAGATTAACATTAAAAAAAATAATAATCCATCTACAAGTGGAAAACGCAACATTCATTGGACGCGGTCAAGATATGGCTTTTAGTTAATCAAATCTGTCTCGCAAAGAACAACCGAAAAATACATAGTCTATCTATAGTTTAATCATCTTGTGAGGTGCATGGTCGCGCTGTAACGCACTGGAAGGTCGTCGGTTCGAACTCCGCGCTGTGCTGCTTCCCTCGAATGATACAGATATTTTTTCCGCCTAGTATTCCAGGGTATAAGGATACCTATGATTTTGGTCATATCTATTCTTAAAAAAAATGGAAAAAAAAGCATTCTGGTGTGCTCTGATCGTCTCCCTTCAGTGTGCCATTGGAACCAGTAAAGCGATGTGACCGGTAAGTTAGCTGGTGTGCAACAGTTCAGTCACTTAAAAAAAAGAAAACTCCACATAATAGCTTCGCTTTTTAACCGAATCGACGTTAGAATGGCGAGGGAATCCTCGACTACGAGGCCCAGAAACGACGTATCATCTAGACCACACTCGCAGCCAGATTTTCCACAAAACCCATTCTGTAAATGTGTTTAGCTACCAGGCAGTAGCCCGCCTGCAAAGGACACATGACAGACACTTCCATCTTATTATTTCTTATTATTTTTAACCATGATTTCAAAGGGAAAGTTTGTTGGATTGAATTTAAAATGGTTATTACAGTCAAAATATTCCAGACAGTCAAGCTCAACTCAGCAAAATGAAAGTAATTTTACATGATGAAAAAAGCCCTCACAGTGACGTAAATGCAAACTTTTAAAAACATAATGTTTTCGTGTCTAATTTTGTTGTAAACAATGAAACGGTTTGTTTTGTTTTCATAAATCCTTCATGTGCTGAAATGTCCTTATCATTTCCATACATTTTCCTCGTCGCTCATCAAGTAAAGGCATTAAATCGTATCTTAGTGTTATTTGGAGATGAACTAAACTAAGATTAAACCATGGGATCCAGGGGTAGTGCTCCCGTGAGATTTAGTCACAGGACCGCCACATGTTTATGTGAAATGTGAGAGGTGCACATAAGTGGTCAATTCAAGGAATACAGGCCGTCACGATGAAGGAAATTTGAAACATATTTTAGTCCTCAGCAATAGCAGAGTAAAGCAATATAGTATGTGATGTTTGTAATAACTCGGTAGTGAGATCAGTTACATCAACTTAGTTGACTTGCTTCAAACAGCGACTTAAAAAACATTATATCTCTTTTCAATGATGGAATTGTTTAACTTTTTTCATGACCTTTCACCATCTTTTGTGGAATCAGCAAATATTTAATAAAATGTATTTTTTCAAACGTTTTATTAATGCTCAAATATATTAAAATCTTTTTTTTTTTTTTTTGGTAATAGTGCTGTATCCTTTCACCTGGCAGTTGGCACGAATTAACATTACGTTTGTTTGGTTTTTGAAAGAGACTGCTGCATGACAATAAAATCGCCATTTGTATACTTCACAATAAAGCAGCTCGAAAAATTAAGTTTTACATATAAAAAGAGTAAAACTGAAAAAAAAAAAACAAATAAATGATTATGAAATATTTCTTACATAAATGATAAACCAAATCTTGATATCAAATATAAAAAAATGTCTATTTGTTTTATTCTAAACTTATTTATTTGTTATGGTTTTTTGGATTAAATTGCAATATAAAATAAACCCACCTGGTTCTACTGAATTGCGTGGAAGTGGAATGAAATTCTATGCCAAAAGAAACTTAATAAAATGTTGAAAATAGGTTAGACTTAAAAGGAAAATAGGTTATATTTAATGTTTCCATCGAAAATAATGCATTCACTAGTTTTTTAAATGCGTACCTAATCGGAAGAAAATATTTTTTTCGACTATTAAATGAGCCTTTGGATTTAATTACATTAAAGTATACACGATTTTTGCAGTTCATCGTCGTACATGTTGGTAATACTGTTATTGTCATAACAATAATATTATATCTTTACCAATAAGCAGTACTTTTTTTCTTTTTGCATCGAGAATCAATGTGAAAATTATGATTGGATTTTTTTTGGTCGTGTCATTCGATTTAGTTCGAGCCCACTACTACCCCCGCTGTTATGGGGGGAAATAATTACCTTTCTAGTGCGATTTACACTAGGAAATTAGAATCTTCTTAATTTATTATAAATGTGATGTTACTTAGGGACGAAGAATAAACTGTACACTCCTCCTGTAGTGACTCTTCCTGCAGCGACGAGACATCTGAGTGAAAATAATTGTATCGATGATGGGCTTAAGGTCAGATGTCACGAGAGAAGGAAAATTACTCCCAGAGTAGTAAATATACTCGAAAACGATTTAAGGTGAGGAGTTCCAATAACCCAATAAAATGCTCCTAAGGATAGTTTTGCAGCAAATTTTGAATACAGCCAACTATCCGTATATCTGAGTAGCCAATCGGCCCAAAAATGCCCCGATATGTTATCATCGCCGCAGTACCACAACATATAATCCGCGGATCGATCCGGATGACCATAAAATTATAACAGGGCCAAAAAAACAATAGATGTACGTTTGGGCGCTACAGTATCTGGCAGGTGTGATTCATTTTTCTTAGATAGAATTTTTAAAGTAAATTGTTATTTGTGAGATTTTTTACTATTGCGATGTTTCTGAAGCGTTGCACACTCTTTAATTATATTTATGGTCTATTTCGTCATTGAATTTAGTCGACAACAGTGTTTTTTTGTCAATTTAACGTGTTTTTGTAAATGTAACAATCATATTATAATTATGTAATATAGCCGTGCAAGGAATCACCCTCTGTTCTACATACCAACTTACAGGACAAATATCATGGCTAAACACTCAGTCACGCTCGGTATAGAGATATTAAACCAACTGAATGACACTGTTGATATATTCTCGGTACCTAGCGGTATGAGAAGAATCCTGGCTGATATTCTCCCTAACGAATAAGCAAACGCTAGAAGCAAACCCTCTTTGTGTAACAGGAGAAATCCGTGCAAAGTGGATAAAAAAAAATATTGTTTAATGAATATGATCCTTATTTTGGTAAACATTAGTTTACTCGAGTAATATTTGAATTCGATTAATTCATGTTTGCCTCAAAGTGTTAAGGATGTGGGTGACGTGTGTATCCTTAGGAGGCACTCGAAGAAAATCCTTTTTGGTACGTCTTATCAACATTTATAATTATATATGAGCACTACACATATACCCTACACTCAACCTAAATCTTAAACGTGATACTATCACACACCGGAAGATTTATAAAGATTTCTTTGTAGGTCGTTTCACCTTGGTTAGTTTTCTGCGGTTTTCTGAACAAATATATTTTTCTGAACGTACACAGATGCGGTGAAGTTTCTAATCTTATGACCGCGGCCACTACCTTCTTATCCGAAGTCAACAGTTTGTTTTGTATTATTTTTAATCTGTTAATAACAGTGGATTCGAGTCCTGAGTTGAGAGTACTTTTGAGGAGTGTCTGCTATTTAAACGGCGTTAAATAAATTGTCCCATTATTATTTTTTAAAGATAATAAGTAGCTTTGTCACAATCGGGAATATAAAACCAAATGACAGATATGTAATCTATCATTCAGTCAATAATATTATAGATCTTAAGCATGATTCGGACATAGGCGGCACTCTTCCTGGAGTTGCCCTGATTTGACTGAATTTACATACATTTACCATAAAGTTCTCTTCAGTATGGCGGGGCACTTCACCGTCTCCCTGTCTTGGCTGAATCTCAGATCTGGGTGACGCGTGTCTCAGGGATTGTTACATACTTGGACACAATTCCCCACTCGAGAATACCAATATGAAAATTCACATAGTATAAATTCGAAATCCTCTTGTTTGATATCCTGTGACAGTTTTTATTATCAAATTGAAAATTCTAAGCGACATATACGAGAATCATGTTTTACAACATGGGAAAAAACTTTCGTAGAGAACCATAATTGAGAATAGAACGGATGTCAAATTGTAAGAAAATAACGGAACATAAACATAAACAATGTTTTTTAAAACTATTTGAGCTATATTTAACTGCATAATAAAAATGACTAGTACTAGTAATTACGTAATCGAAACACCACGAAAAAGATACGAAAAAAGTGTGTTTTTGTAATAAACTTTCACTATTTTTATTATACGAGTATATAGTATAACCTGATGGGTTTATTTTCATGTGTTAATATTTATCCAACAAAAAAAAACTGCTGTTGACCGCGGCTTGGGTTTGGGGATTTTCAATGAAATTAATTCCCCACTCGAGAATACCAATATAAAAATTCACATAGTATAAATCCGAAATCCTCTTGTTTGATATCCTGTGACAGTTTTTATTATCAAATTGAAAATTCTTAGGGGCATTATACGAGAATGTTTAACAACATGGGAATTTTTTTTTCGTAAAACCATAATTGAGAATAGAACGGAGGTCAAGTTGTAAGAAAAGAATGAACCATAAACATAAACAATGTTTTTTAAAACTATTACAGTTATATTTAACTGCATAATAAAAATGACTAGTACTAGTAATTACGTAATCGGAAAACCACGAAAAAGTGTGATTTTGTAATAAACTTTCACTATTTTTATTATATATAGAATAACCTGGTGAGTTTATTGCCATGTGTTAATATTTATTTTATCCAAAAAAAAAATGCTGTTGACCGCGGCTTGGGTTCGGGGATTTTCAATGAAATTAATTCCCCACTCGAGAATACCAATATGAAAATTCACATAGTATAAATCCGAAATCCTCTTGTTTGATATCCTGTGACAGTTTTTTTATTATCAAATTGAAAATTCTCAGGGAAATATACGAGAATCATGTTTTATAACATGTGAATTTTTTTTTCGTAGAAAACCATCATTGAGAATAGAACGGAGGTCAAGTTGTAAGAAAAGAATGGACCATAAACATAAACAATGTATTTTAAAACTGAATTATATTTATGTTAACTGCATAATAAAAATGACTAGTTATTACATAATCAGAAAACCACGAAAAAAGTATAAATTTGTAATAAACTTTCCCTATTTTTATTACATATATGTTAGGATAACCTGGTAGGGTTATTGCCATGTGTTAATATTTATTTTAATAAACAAAAAAAAACGCTGCTGCGGCTTGGGGACGGAGATTTTCAATGAAATTAAGTAAATATATATTTCTTTGTTACAGACAAATCTCACGAGGGGCTGCAACTTTGACTTGTTGAATTGGTTATACGTGTTTGTATGTTAATTTTTTAGGTGTAAATTAGCTGTTTCAGAACGGGCAATGATCCAATAAAGACAGTAGTGATATACAATATATCGTTGTTCTTGAATAGAGTAGAATCATGTAAATAAACAAAATAATAAAGTTTTAAGCAAGTCTTAAGCGAAAACCAACATTGATCCCTTTTTAAAAACCATCTTGGGAGAAATAGAAATAGAACTCTAGGCGGGAAAACAGGCGTCTTAACGTGCAGTCCTACCAATGGATGTCGCAAAATAAATTGCCGCACTAATCGGTAAGAATTACCTTATTCAAGGTTTTTAATGACCGACATTCTGAATTAAAGTAAAGCGTTCCAAATAATACATAATTATATCGAGAAAGAGAATAACGCATTTTAAAAAATCTGAATATGATATAATTTGTTTTATTTTTTTCGTGATTAGAAAAAAAATAATTCGGTAGAAATGTTGGCCTTGAATAAAATATCCGATGTTACAATATCTAATTTAGTAAAAAATTATCGAATAATGGGATAACTGTTTTTAAGGGACGCTTATGAAAGGTTTTTTTTAAATTTTAATTGTGTGTTTCTATACTTATCTTTCTGTATGAATGCCTAGAGTGATGCCCAGTCTGGTACAACCGTAAATATGATACATTAAAACATGACATCACGCAGTTTCCCTATTGGGGTAGGCAGAGATGAGAGAATGCTGGACTTTTCTATCTGAACACACACATTTCATATCTTCCACATCCATGTGCATATACAACTCCTAAGATTTCTTTGAATTCTTACATTCTCTTTTACCAAAATATCATTCACTCTCCTGTTAAAAAATATGTGTGTTGTTGGTTTTTGTGTAGAATTTATGGACTTTTGTGTTGTTAATTTTTATTGTTTATTTTGATTATATTTTTTATTTTTAATTAATTTTTAATTATTTTTTGTTTATTTTAGAACATTTTTTCTCTTATATTGAATTGACTACTATTTTTTTTTAAATTTTGTAATTTGGTCCATTGATTCGTTTAAAAATAAATTAATATATAATTGATAGAGGAATCTTGACATGGCTTTACTACATTGAGATAATGAGTAACGAAAGACTAACGAATCAAATGTATTATATCTAAAATGAATGGAGAGCGAGAATGAGGTCATCGGACAAAAGAGTGGAAGAAGATAGATAAAGAAATTTTAACAGAGGGAAATGTAAAAAAGTATAAGAAATAGAAGAGTATTAATTATGGCCAAGGAAGAGGTGAGAGCCGTTTGTATGGATAGAAAGGCGTGGAGATTTCTCTTGTCTGCTAACCCAAAAATATAAATTACGTGATGGTATTTATGTATCCTAAACTTGATTCTTTTATCCAAGAAACATCCCCATTTTCAAATCAAAGCCTCCCCACTTGACCCTGGAATGCGTGCTTGGTTGAGTTTTGGAGGCCAAAACTATCTTCACGTAGCTTTTTGATCTGTATTCCAGAGGTATGTTTGGGTTGACCCATGGAATGTCGTTATTTAAGAATTGTCGATGAAAAATCGAGAAAGGAATTAAAAATGAAATATTTCTGTTTTTCTTTTTTAATTTTGATCTTGAAACTAAAGTTGAAAAATATTAAAAATTACTAATTAAATATAAAGTTAATTATTAGAAATATAGTCTGTAATATTGAAAGCCCATGAAAGTAGAGTGATAAAAAATACTTATTTTTTTGTGCAAATATATTTTTGTTCCAAGTTTAACGGCAAGGAATTTAAACCTGATAAATGTCTTTTTAAAACTATTGTGTTGTATTACATTTTCGCTGTATACAGTACAGCCTGTCGGGGAGATTGCCATTTGACAACTTCTTCCAACTAACCAGAAATATATATTTTTCAATTTATTTATACTTTTTTAATTTATTTATGAAAGAAACATTATCTTAATAGGTTATACTTCCATTCGAAAGCTGGTTATAAAAGAGGCCTTAGGTAAAAAAATCTTAATATAAGTGCTCAATAAGATTTATAATAAATATTTATTAATTTTAATGATAATTTATTTCAGCAATCGATCGATAGGCTACTTGTCGGGCTCGAGTGTGATTGAAAGCAATTCTGTGGAAGAAAGACGCCTGTGCGTGTATACGTTTATTGTCTTCATGCTGTTGCATTTCAGCAAACACAAATTCTTGAAAGGAGATTAAACTTTCAAGACAATCGGCAACATTAATTTGTTGCAGACTTTCGTAAGGTAGTTTATAACGTGATTTTTTGTGTTGTTTAAGAATTAACGATAAACAGTATATAAGCTACAGAAAAAGATAAATTCAGATGTAAAATGGTCTTAGATTTTTAAAACCAGTCTGGATGTTAATCCGACAGGAATCAAACCTGTTGCGCCCGCTTAGCGGTACAAATATTTTTTATTACCAAAAAAATTTACTGATGTATTCATTCGAAAAATATATCACCCATATTTCAAATGTTTTGAGTCAACCTTCATTACCTAGTTGGTAAAATGCCTGTCTTCTTACTCTAGAGTTTGTTCCGAATTGAATAAAGATGCACATATAGGGGTAGTCATTTCAACGGTTGAGCTAGATATTGAATTTATTATTTCAAAGAGTTTGCCTTAAATTTCTCACTTATTGTAATAATTTTTTAGTCAAACACAGTTTATTCTTTATATAACAAACACAGTGTGTTCACTTAATTATCAGGGGGCACAAAAAAACTTAGATTGCTTTTAAACTCTACGTTGTTAATGCCTCAACTATAAATTACATATGATATTATAAACTGTTTTAAATTACTCTTATCTAAACGAATAAACGAAGAAAATTGTATTCCTGTTGTATTTACTTGGACGTCGCATAAGGCTATACTGCAAATAGGGGGTAGAAGGTATTAAAATATTGCGTACTACTACTTTAAAAAAACAATGAAAACGCTTTTCCTTTTTAACTAATTATTTTTTAATAATATTCATTGATTTAAGACGTGTTACAAAATACATTTAAAATGGATGAGAGGTTTAATAAGACGACTCTTCATGCAAAACCGATGGTACCAGAACTTCACGTATGACAGACAGACTGATGAAATTTATGGCTGCCATTAGTTGAGTAGCATAACAACAGTTCCGCAGGCTAAGCAAGGCGCACACCACAGACCAAACTAATAAGTACAACAACGAATAGAGGGCGAGACCCTTCACGGTCGGTCGGTCCACACTCAAGATGTAATCGGCAGAGCGCAAAATTTAGACTCGCAATGAGATGGTCCAAATTAAAACCAGTGTTTAGATGTGCACAATGTAATGAAGAAATAGGTGGGCAAAGGGTTTAGACAACATTCTTATATTGATTATTTTTTAATTTGTGCGCATTGATTTTTTTCATAGGCAATTAATCTACATAAGGTTGATTTGAACACCAACATCAAAGCCAAAAATGCAAATATAAAATGTAAATATAATAAATCAAATAAAAAAATCACGAAAGGCAATTTGAAGGATCAATTCATTAAATTTCAAGAAGATTTATAAGTGGAAAATCCTTGGAAGAAAGAATAATGGCAACATTCATTGAACGCAGAAACAATATGACATTTAGTTAATCAAATATGTTATACGTGGTATATTTAGCGGTTTACTGCAGTACAGCAATATCTTTAAACCAAACCAGTTCATTGTGGATACATAAGATTGTTTTAATCCATGACAGATTTTACAAATAAAAATATTCTTTGGATTTCAAGTAAAAAATAACAAATTAATTACCGATCTGGTAGAAGTAGAGGAAAGTAATTCGGTTAAGGATAAGGAAGGAAAATAAAGACGCGAGGATATTCTGAGTAATGTAATATTTTTTAGATTCTCTGTTAAATGTATTTATAGGTGATTCACATCTGATAACTCTTGAAAATTCGATCCAAAATTGCACAGAGGGAACCGCAAATAAGGAAGTGTAAAATTAGGTGTGGTTTATTGGTGTGCAAAGGAGTCTTTCATCGCCTGATGGAATTTAATTTATTGAAACAAAATTTCTTGAATTAAGATTTTAAGCTTTTTTAATAAATTTAAAAAATAGCACTTTTCAGGAAAAATTTAATTTTAAAGTAAAACATTTATAATCATCTATTTATCATTATTATATTTGGGATTGGTACTCCCATACAAGTAATAGTACTTATTTGTAATATTATTCTAATGAACCAGCTTATTTATTAATTTAAACGGCCATAGCCTTTACAAAAAACAATTTCCATTACAACTAAACACAAACAAAAAAAAAACAACCAAAACATAAAATTAACAAAAATTAAAAACTACATTATTAAACATCTTTACGTATATACAAAACCAAACAAAAATATAAAGGTGCAAATACATCAAATGTAAAAATTACAAAAGCGCTTTTTAATTTAAAACTTCTTTTAATTCATCACGATTTATTTAAAATTTCAATAAACATGGTGAATAAATAACTAGTTTATAAAACAAATGTATAATTTATAAAATAAATGTATAATTTATAAAACAAATATATACGAGTAATTTTTAAAACAAAAGCAAAGCTGGCATAAAAGTCGACGGGAATATACGAGGACTGTCATACTCGTAAGTTGATGACATGGTAGTTTTTATTGAAGGATGAAAATGAACTACAACGTATGGTACGTGAATTGCATGTGAAATATGAACAATACTTATTAACATTTTTTTGCAATATCTCGAGTCCACTGAAAAGAGTGAAAGAAAAAATAAATGCGACATTTAGGTGAACAATGAATTATTAAAACGAGTTGGAAATTTTTGCTTCTTGGAAAGTATGACCTTCGTGGCCTAGTTGGTAAGAAACTTGTCTCCCAGCCCGGAGGTTCCGGGTTCGACTCCCGTTGGAACCAAGTTTTTTTCAAATGGATTCTAGTCTTGTTGTTTTCTTAAGGTCTCTTTAACATGTTTTTGGTTGGTTGAAAGATATTGCCACATGGCAATTTGGCAGGTTGTATTGTATACAACGAAAGTATAATGCAATATCATAAAAGTATTTTCTTAGATGACGGAAATATGAAACGAGTTATTGAATGTAGTAGAGCTGGAAAAGGAAACAAAATCAATGGGGTACAATCATGTAGTTTAAATAAATTATCTTGGAAATGTCAAGTCATTTGAATTCATGTCAAATATTAAAAAAAAAGTTACATTTTAACTAAAAAAAAAAAATCTCTGAACAGTTATGGTGGAACTAGAGGAAAGAAATTCTTTCAAGAGTAAGGAAGGGAATCAAAGAAAAATTTGGATGAAGGGATATTCAAAGTAATGTACATTTTATTTTATCAATTCTCTCTAGATCGTGAATAACAATGGTGCACATCTGATAACTTTTGAAAATTCATTCGACAATAAATGATAAATGATGAGGATTTATTTTTATCTATATGTGCCTTATCCTTTTAAAAAAGATTTTGATTATAATCGATGATTATAATTTTGATTTATGCACACGGTTTCACATGATATAATCCCATTATCCTTCTTTCCAATATTCTCTCATATCTTCAAGCCAAAACAAATCAATTCTTTCGACGATTTTTTCAATTTATATATGATCCGTTAAAAAATAGATTTCATATGTAAAATCAAATGAATATAAAATATCATGTCATTATAATAAAAATAAAATGCACAATGCTTATCTCAAAATAATATTTTCTGATTCACAAAAAGAAAAAAAGTATGTTTTGTATTTGTAATACATTTAGGGTCACAAGAAGTTTAGTCAATAGTCGCTGCTTGACCACTTCTGCCCTTTCCGTTGAGTTATTGAATACATAAAACGAAAAAAGGTAGTATTGTGATGGAACAGGGCCAGGAAAGGACGACGGGCTAAACGAGGCACTTCTCTCGAGTGGAGATTTCAAGAGGGCGCACAAAACGGTTACTTATGGGCTACCGCCCGAAGACTTTTTCCAAGCGCGGGTGAAATTCTGATTGTAAAAAACATTTCAAAAGCCTTTTTTGTATCCCATTTTCCTTTTAATGTGTGCTTAGTTGTATAATATTAATGTATAATTTGAGAAAGTTAATTTAAAATGAATTCATTACGTTTATGTTAAAAAAACTAACTAATTAGAATTATTTTTTCTATAGTTAATTGATTAAAATGGTCGGCCGCCGTGGTTTAACGGTATGCATTCCCGCTAAGCAAGCGAGTGCCCTAGGTTAGATTCCTTGCGGACCCCCTTCCAGACTGGTTTCACTCTTAGACCATTTTACATCAGAATTTATGTTGTTAAGTACATATCCTTTATACTGCTTACATCCACAAGATGGCTGACAATCATATTCGATCGAGGGATAGCTTATCCATCACAAAAATAAATAAAAAACATACCTTAAAAATACGAATAAGTAAACGTAAGTAAGACCAAATGGTGACCAATTTAAAAAAGCTAATATATCCTAAAACCACATTTATATTTGTCATTCAAAAACCTATAAAAATAAGGTTTAAAATTGGTGGAACTTTTTAATTAAAGAGTTTAAATGTAGTGTTTTAAACAAGGAAGAGTATGAATCAATAAAGGAGTGTTTATTTTTAAACTAATTGGGCTCGATGAAATTATTTAATTACATATTTCGAACAATATTTAGGGTGGCTGGTATAATGAAGGTAGTAGATAAGGGGTAATACAAACAAAACATTTTTTTCAATATGTTATCATTTCCCATCCATTACAGTGTAAATAAGAAAAAAAATCTAATAGTCGCATTAAATTTAATTTTTATTCGTACGCAAAACCATTTAGCGTTGACCCTTTCTCATGTGCTTTTGCAAAAAAGTGTAATTGCATGTACTTAAAATCCCACCCTTTGTTCCAGCATAATCATCTGTTGTCCAATGATTGATGTGATTTATGGGTCGTGTGGGAGGTTTTTTTGTTATGAATCTTATTTTTTTCAACATTTTTAATCTTTCTCACAATTACATACATATAAGCATACCATCACGCCCTTTTTCTGTTGGGTAAGCAGAGCGCCAGATTTTCCTATGTCGACACATATTCTTCGCCTTTTATACATCTATACACCTTCTCACTAAACTCATATGGTTTGTCTGACCCGCGTTTCCTTCTTTCGAAGTATAATTTACTTGATTTAACGATACTTTCTTTGGCATTGCTCTCTCACGCCGTCCACTCACATTTGTACGATATATTTGTTTTGTTAGATGTCATCGAATATTTGTTAATTCAATGTTATTGAAAATATTTCATGATACTTATTTAGATTTAATATTATTAAAAAGTGAATCAAATAAGGCCAAAAATATCTTCTTTAAGATCATAAACTTTGGAGCTGACATTACTCTTCACACTGTATTTTAAAGTACAATATATCATTTTAGTTTTAGTCACTTTCAAGAGAGCCTATAAAAGATCTTTTTTAATTTGGATAACTGTCACAAACAATATATATGGATTGATTTTTTGAGACAGTAATAACCTCATTCTCAATGTTTTTCAACAAAAAAATTATTCCATAATCAAGGAACAAAATATTTTATTTTTCATTAATTCAAAAAGTAATATAATATAAAGTATCTAATCTTATGGTGAAAATTATTGTATTACTACGCACTTTTTTTAACCTAATTTTGTGATGATACATTTGGCGTTTTGCTGGATAATATTTCTTCATTGGTAGCATTTCATGTTCTTTGATAAACATTATGTGCTTTTAAAATACTAATTATTTTGAGAAAAAGAAAACTGAAGGTCAATAGCTTATCAAGCAACATAGCTAGGTTACACAGCCCACAGTTTTTAAATAAAATATATAAAGCTTATGGATTTAGAGAAATAAAGTTTTATAAGTAATCAAAAGACATATACTCGTATGTTATAAAGCTAATGGATTGAGACAAAAAAAGTTTTATAAGTGATGAATAGAAATATATAAAGTTCGTGGATTGAGACAAAAAAGTTTTATGAGTGATGATTAGAAATATATAAAGCTTATGGATTGAGGCAAAAAAAGTTTTATAATAGTGATGATGAAGGAAGAACAACTTCCAATCATATGTTTCGTAGTTAGATTGTATGCTCATGTCACGAGAGTTCCACTTTTTTCCTTCTTTACTATTTGAATCTTTACATTTCATTCTACGTTAATAATTTTTCTTGGCTAAAACATCGAATTGCTCTATTCATCAATTATAAAACTTTTTTTTGTCTCAATCCATTAGCTTTATATTTTTATTCATCACTTATAAAACTTTTTTGTCTCAATCTGTAAGCTTTATGTATTTCTATTCATCACTTATGAAACTTTTTATATCTCAATTCATAAGCTTTATATATTTCTATTCATCACTTATGAAACTTTTTATATCTCAATTCATAAGCTTTATATATTTCTATTCATCACTTATATAACTTTTTTTGTCTCAATCCATAAGCTTTATATATTTCTATTCATCACTTATAAAACTTTTTTTTCCTCAATCTATAAGCTTTATATCTTTGTAATCAAGTGATGAATAGAAATATATAAAGCTTATGGATTGAGACAAAAAAGTTTTATAAGCGATGAATAGAAACATAAAGCTTATGGATTGAGACAAAAACAGTTTTATAAGTGATGCATAGAAATATATAAAGCTTATCGATTAAGACAAAACAAGTTTTATAAGTGACAAATAGGGCAGTTCGATGTTTGAGCCAAGAAAAAATTATGAACGTAGAGTGAAATTCGAATAGTAAACAAGGAAAATAAGTGGAACTATCGTGACATGAGCGTACTATCTAACTTCGAAACATACTCGTATGGTTGAAAGTTATTCTTCCTTCAACCTCACTATTTCTAGGAACTCATTAGGTTTCCTTGCAGAGCTATCGCACAGTTGTAAGAAATTGATTATAAAGAATACTGAGAAAAGTATATTTTAATCAATTGAATAACATTTTAAAATCAAGTAAGTTGAGGAGTTGAAAGAACCAAGACCACTCTATGAAATGAAGTATTTTGTGATGGTATAGTTTACCACATCGTTCTCTTTGTATACTCGGACATATGTGTATATGTACTCGGACATGGTATAGTTTACCATACCGTTCTCTTTGCATACTCGGACATATGTGTTTATGTACTCGGACATGGTATAGTTTACCACACCGTTCTCTTTGCATAATCTGACATATGTGTATATGTACTCGGACATGGTATAGTTTACCACACCGTTCTCTTTGCATACTCGGACATATGTGTATATGTACTCGGACATGGTATAGTTTACCACACCGTTTTCTTTGCATAATCTGACATATGTGTATATGTACTCGGACATGGTATAGTTTACCACACCGTTCTCTTTGCATACTCGGACATATGTGTATATGTACTCGGACATGGGGCTATTCTACAAATTTATTTGAAGGTAATAAATTTTTTGCTTTATATTTTAACACAAAAGATATTGCAGTAAATCGAGAAGAATGGTTTTATATGTTGGGGTAGGCAGAGAGGACCGAATACCAGGCTTCTCTATCACGACAAACATATTTCATTTCCTCTATACCCATACACCTTCACAATCAGGTGGTGTGATTTTTCTGACTTTTAACATTTCCTTTTATCAAAATATCATTCACATTATCCACCATAACGTACATTTCCACGTCTACCTTCACCTATTCTTTAACTCACATTTGTATTTTAAATTTGTTTTCTTAGTATTTCTTCCTTCATTCTTTCTACATGTGTAACCATTTTAAAGTGTTCTTCTTCATCCTGTACATGGTAATGTTGAGGATGATACAAATAAAATATATGACATTTTCCACATTCATACGACAACAGCCAAAATACATAAAAACATGCTAATAAAAGACGGGCAATTTTTTAAAGATACAATCTTGTTGTGTCAGAAGAATGCTTGGTCACCCTAATTTATGGCGAGGGTTGACAAATTGCTTTTGCCTGTTAAAATACGACTGGAGGTCTTTTCTTTGCCTCGAGCGAAATATATTTTGCTGGTAACGGACGCAGAATCCAAAAGCTAAATGACGCAAATCTCGTATGACAATATCATTTCATTTGTGGAAAAGAAATGAAAATGTCTAATTTATCTAGTGTTTGTTTGGAAAATAAACGACTTAACTTCTAATATCTGTTTAAACTAAATTAAATTCGCTAAAACAATATATAAGAGCACGGAACACGTTCTACGTGGCTTAGTTGACATAACGCCTGTCTTACAATCCAGGGGTTGCGAGTTCAATTAAGCTACGTACATCACAAGCAGGTTTGATTCTCGTTTGTACCAGATTTTAAAAAAAGTCTGCTCTTTTGGTTTTCACATTAGGCTTGTTGGATACCTTTTTAGTTGGCTGGAAGAGATTGCCAAATGTAGTAATAAACGAAAGTGTAATTCTATAAAGTGCTGTAAAAATACTTATGTCAGAGATCCTATCTCGAAAAAAAAATGATGTTGATAAATTTACAACTTACAATGTGTTTTTTTTTTCATAAAATACTTCCCGAAAAACAAAGTGTTTTTTAATGTATCAAAATTAGCTCAAAAGCGCACTTAATATTTTTTGTTTCAATATATTAAGTTCGATCAGTTGAGGGGAGACTCCTTTGCATACCAACACCTAATTTATTCATTTGCATTTCATTTGGCGCGACTGTTGAACAAACTTTCAAAAGTCAATAAATGTGCACTAACTATTCTTATGTGTTTCAGAAATACTTGAAAAAATATTACGTCACTGAGAATATCCTTTTACTCCTGATTTTCTCTTCCTTATCCTTGAATCAATTCCTTTCCTTTATGTAGTACTAACAATATTGTTTGAGAGATTGGTAATTTATTTGTTCTTTTTTTATCAGTGTTATTAGATATGCACCGTCCTTATTTACGCTTCAGAAATAGTTGAAAAATATTATATTGCTAAGAATATTCCTTTGTCATAATTTTTATTAAAGTTCTTTCCTTATCCTTGAACATTTTGCCTTCGTCTAGTTTTACAATTGTTGTTTTGAGCTGAGTAATTTGTTTGTTCTTTTAACTTTCATTTAAACGAATACTTTTTTGTTAAATCTGTCATGGCTTACAGCAATCTAATGTTTCCATGATTGGTTAATTTAATAATTGGAAGAAATTGCTGTACAATGAAAATCCACAAAAATATAACCATGTACACAAAACAATCAAATAAATAAATAAGGTTTTAATAAGGTTAAATAACTCGGATGAAAGAATTATAAAAAATATTTTTTCTGCTAGGACATTGGCACCAGTAATGTCACTTTTTTTGACCCTTTCCATCGTTTCGACAGATATGTATGATAACATAAGATATCAAACATGATAATTTCAATTGGGCGGCTTGATTTGGAAACCCTAAAGTCTTTCTTAAAGCCTTTCTCTATAGCAAGTGATCAGAATTAATCTATTTTTTATAAAGAAAAAACTATTGTAAATGAGTAATCAGTCGCTTATTAGAAGTATGATAATTTTTTTCTGTATCAAGTTATGAATAGAAATATATAAAACTTATGGATTGAGACAAAAAGTTTTATAAGTGATGAATAGAAACATATAAAGCTTATGGATTGAGACAAAAACAGTTTTATAAGTCATGAATAGAAATATATAAAGCTTATGGATTAAGACAAAACAAGTTTTATAAGTGATAAATAGGGCGATGCTTCGATGCTTGAGCCAAGAAAAAATTATGAACGTAGAATGAAATTCGAATAGTAAACAAGGAAAATAAGTGGAACTATCGTGACATGAGCATATAATCTAACTTCGAAACATATGGTTGAAAGTTATTCTTCCTTCAACCTCACTATTTCTATGAACTCATTAGGTTTCTTTGCAGAGTTTCTTTGATAATTTCAATTGGGCGGCTTGATTTGGAAACCCTAAAGCCTTTTTTAAAGCCTTTCTATATAGCAAGTGATCAGAATTAATCTATTTTTTAAAAAGAAAAAAACTATTGTAAAGGAGTAATCAGTCGCTTATTAGAAGTATGATAATTTTTTTTTGTATAATTTAAAAATAAATTTCTTTTAAATAGAAAAAACTTCGTTCTTATTAAAACAATTTCTTATTTTAAGAAAACCTTTCTTCCTTATCTTTCTCACAAATGAGTTAAGTTTTTACTCCTCGATTACCAAATTTTTATGTCGTCACTAGCTTTCAGTGCTCTAAGATCTTTTTGCACCCCATAAATTCATGTTTCTTTGAAAGATCTATCATATGTACCATTTTTTTTTTATTTTGAAATTTCTTTTTCTTTTAATACGAGTACTTCTATGGAATAGCATCATTGCTTCGCAAGCCCAGTAACTTTCACAATTACCCACAAGTATCCTTAAAACTTGTATAAAATACATTTGAGTAATTATCCCTTTATGCACTTATCATTCTGAGAAATAAACCAGAGCGGTATTAGAATATTTTCGATAAAAGTTTTTCAGGCTCTCCTGAAAAGTTGGTGCATAAATTAAACTTCTTAATTAATTTATGAAGTTCAGGTTGTTGAACGTATTTTTTAAAAGATTTTAACATGTAATGAATAGAGCTAATTAATTCAAATACCTTGGACGGTTCAAGTAGTTTTATTCAAAACAAGAGTTGTTTACGTAATCAAAGCGTTGAAAACTTGGATACAGTGGATAAATTTATCTGCTTTATCTCTAAAAAAAGAATTTTATTTTAAAATGAGTTTTTATTTAAATATTATGCTCATTTTTACAGAATATTTTTCTGTAAAATCTTTACCGTTAACAAAACAATACACAAAGACGTACGTGTGTAATTCGTTGGCAGAAATGAACGAGGAATAAGATAATTATAAAAATATTCTTTTCGCATGAATAGTTTATTACATTGCCCTACCAGTTTGGAGATTAACTGTTTACACAAAATGACACCTAGACTTCTAACTGTTTTTGCATATTTTGAATGTTTTCCCTGGATACCGTTGCCATTAGGTATTTCATGATTCACCATGTCTATTATTATTCATGTAAAATATCCAAAATGTTGAAAACTCTCAAGGAAACAGAAAAATGCTAATAATAATAAACGGACAATTTAAAAAGCGTCGTTTAGAGTGCAGACCCTTCAATGGCGGTCTAACTCGATATTAAAATCCACTACTTTTGAAATATTACAAAATAAATATATTGAAGTTGAATGTAAAGATAGGAAGTTAGTGGATACATCCGTTAGATTGCGTCATTCTCCGCAGTATGTTCAGACACACGTATTTGGTAAGAAAACCGCAGAAAACTTACCATGGGAAGACGAACTACAAAAAAAACCTTTGTAGATCTTCCTATATAAGATAGTAGCATATTCAGCTTTATATGAAGCAAAGTGTATGTGTATGTAGTGCTCATGCACTATAATATTTGTTTTTTTTGTTTTTTTGTAAATACGAAATGAACGAATCTGGGAAGCATTCTAGATCTCTTTAGTTGCTGACGCCTTACGGATACATATATCAACAAATGAATAAATATTATAATTTATATTATGAAATACTGTTTATTCCATTTTTTGTATCGGTATAACCCTACCGGTTTCAAAGCTTTCACCTCATGATCAGGGGAGCACAAGCAAGACTAAATATTATTCTACATTCAAAACATTATTTTGTCTATACTGGGTCAGTGTTTTACCAAGAATCTGAATATTTCTCAGGCTGAGGCTCCGCTAGATTCCCCTCCACCACTCATCTTCATCCTGCTCTGAATATTATTTTTCAATATCAGTAATAGCATTTCATATTTTTTCCTTGCATTATATATCTATAAAACTCAAGATTAATATTTTTTTGTAGGAGATATTAATTCATAGTCTTCATTCACCCGATTGTGACAATCCTTTTAATCACGAAGAGGTAACAATGCTGTGTCGACAATTTTTTAACACGACTGAAATTCCTTTTTTGCGAACCAATGAAAATCGAAACAGAACTTACAGGTAGAAGACAATAATATGTCTCTTAAAAACGAGTGTTATAAGCAAGGAACCATGATATCATATATATGGTCAATTTTAGAAAATTTGTTTCAAAATAATAACGATACAAATATATGCGGGAGAGCAAAAAAGATGTATACCAGTATATAAATGGAAAGAAATAATTGGAGAATTTTTAACTGAGAGGATAAAAAGTATGAGTAACAGAAGAGCATGTGTGACAAGATTTATGAATGTGTGAAATGCAAAGTTTTTGTGTGTTAATAGAAAAGTGAGGAGATCTGTCTCCATTGTCCGACCAAAATAGACAGAGCATGATGGAACGTACTCGAATGCATGTAAATATAAACATACTTAGCCTTTCCCTTCCTGTGCTAAACAATCCGCGCGTTTCGGTGCTGTGTATTCAATACACAAGTAAAAATGAGCGATTTAACATCTGAAAAATAAGAATATTCATAGCCAATCGCTTAAATTAATTAAATTTGAAGTCAAAAGCGTCGCTTCCTCACCCATAACGGTTTTTTTTAGAATGAATATGGTATACGTTTGATTGTATTGGTGAATTTATTCCCGATTTTCACAAAATATCTCTGATGTGGCCGATAAATGCTAATTATTATTATTATTATTATTTTCATTCAATGCGTAGATGTATTACGGAGGAATACCTAAAATCTGAACCCAGTATTTATTATATTTAAAGAGATATTAACGTTTTTAGAAGCAATATCTACTAGTTACACATCACAAGGAAGGAAGGGTTAAAGACCCGATACGAAAAATTGTACTATTTTTTTTTATTTGGGAACCGCTGGGAGTTGATCTCAAAATCCTAATGTGTAACACGACTATCCATCCTATCAATAAGCATGCCCTAATTTTCACCATAAATCTAACTATTCTGAAGACATTGAACTTTCAGTCTACATACAGTCAATGAAGTGTGGCCGGGTGCTAACAATGTCTTTGACACCAATAATCGAGTCTCCGGGCGTCGTGGCTTAATGAATATCATGCATGTTTTACAAGTTATTACTGATGGGTGTATTCATTTGATAATGTTCGATCTTTTATACGAGTAATACTAAAACTGGAATCGTTATTTTGGATACCATCGCTCCCAAAATGTGCTGAAACCTCAGGATGAAAGGTAAATTTTCTATTTGTTGGATCTTAGAATAAATGGTTTTCATAAATTGCTACTAAGACAAATGAGTTTAGTGCTGAAATATATATTCTTGATTTCTTGGATAGCGGTTGGTATGAAAAAAAAAGGAAATGGGTGATTTTTTTTTATGAATTTACATATATGTATTGTATAACACTTTCGTTGTGTAAAGTACCAGCAAACAAAGAAAAGTATAGTTTGATCAAAATAATGAAATTTAGAAACGAGGAAAGTTTAGTAATAATATTAATAGAAGGAGTTCGTTGAGAATATGTATGGATCTTGAAAAGGTGAAATAATGTGTCACGATAAGAAAATTTTACGCTTTGCTTTCTCTGCTTATTCCAACAAGGAAATTGCGTGATTGTTTGTATGTGCGTAGAAGTAAATTTTAGTTAAATATATAAGAATATATTTTTAACCGAAATTTACTTCCATATCGTTTCCTTTTGTAATAAATGATAATTTACCATTGTGGTCTCTGGTTGTTATTTTTTACGACTTTCTCTAATAAAGGTGCTTATGTTTTACAGTTTAAATGGCTTTTTGGTAGAAACCTCTTAATATATTATTTCTAAAAACAATATCCTTCTTATGTTGATGATAAACAAAACAAAAAAGTCTGAAACAATAATACGAGTATATAGGGCTTATAAAAGGGGATGAAAGAAAAAGTTATCAAGAAAATATTTAAGGGTGAATTTATTATTTTCTTGGTTAAGAAGTAAGAGAAGACAGGGCGAATCATTTATTAAATCGGCTTCATGCAAAAATAAATAAATTTCCCTTTCTTTATTAGGATGTTCTGAATGGATTATTAACATTCAATATTCAAACACTTCATTCAAGGCCAGTTGGCAAAGGAAAATTTAATGGGCTTTTTATTTTCTTTCAAACAAGAAAAAAATGCAATTTGCTCTCTGTACAAAGATAGTATTGTATGTTTAAGAGTAAATTCATAACTTACTGAGTGGTTTAAAATTACTTAAGGCGTAAAGCAAAGATTTATTATATAATCCTGGTTCTTTTATTTATTTTTTAATTAATGAGTGCGTGCTTTAATGATGATGTGAAAGATACAAGAACTAGTGAAATATATGTAAAAAAACTAGTGGAATGCTGTAACCATATGATAAGGTTATTTTGCTGAAAATAAAGGCTATTTAAGTGATATGATTAGAGAGCTGTAAGAGAGATGCCCAGTAAAAGGTTTAAAAATTAATGCGGTTCTGACGAATATAGTTAATCGAAGGTGTTAGTTATAAAAGAGATGTGGTAAAAAGTGTGCGCGATGTATGATATAGATAGCTTAGAGAAACTGGAACAGATTGGTGATTTCTATTTTTGTGTGCAATATGTTGACGTGTAATGGGCGAATTAAAAGAGATATTCATTACAAGGTAGCGACAGGGAATAAGGTAAACGATCAGACAAATCGTAGGGATTATGTTTGAAAGTATATGGATGTTGAATAGGCGAAAGATACGTGTCAATATAAGCAAGTCAGCTGAAATAGCGTCATAGTATTAAGTAATTTAAATAAATTTTTTAAATTATGCGTTACCTTTAAATGTTAACAAATTTTAATTTGTTTTAGTCAAACACTGTTTATTCCACTTACTACAACGGTGTATCTCTACCGGTTTCAAGGTTTTCACCTCATTACTAGGGAATCACAAAAAAAAAAATACTTGTTTGTGCTCCCCTGATAATAAGGTGAAAACCTTAAAACCGGTAGGGTCACATCGTAATATTAAATAGAATATACAGTGATTTAAACCACCACGTGTTATTGTTAATGCCTTAACTATTAATAACATAAATAATGATTTGTTTATGTTGGGGTATTCACGGACTTAATAATTTTCAAATACACTGTTGTTTTGAATAATTGAAACCGTTTATTCAATGAAAATACGTGCTCGATTTTTAGACAATGGTTTCAAATCTGATCCTTAGAGAACATGATATTGAAGATAATATTTAGCAACAGTTAAAATAAGCAATCGATATTCTGGAATAAAAGTGATTCAGTTGATATTCAGACAACCTTGAATAATTTTAGTATTGATTAATCATTCAATAAACTCAATTATTTTCAAGAGTAGACAACACCATAACAAAAATTAAATTGAATGAATAGACCAACTAAGTCAACTTATCACTGAATAATTTATAAACGCATTTTCTTCTCTTTTCTCTTAAGTTAGACCTGTTACCATCACGAATACATCTCTTGAAATAAAGACTATCTTTTAATCATATAAGAGGTCATTTGGGGGACGACTGCCAGCGCGTATTTCATGCATTGCCATGGAGAGAACTCTTGATTTTTCCATCCTTTCTACATGACCTCATCAGTGTCAGTTTTGCGGTTTCTTCCAGATGTCACAATATCTTCTAAGTCACATCTCGGATACGAGAGTTTTTTACTCTATTTTTAAGTTTTTTGCCTGCAATGACTCTTAAAGGGCTTCGTTTGATTAATTCTGAGAATTGTTTCAATTGAATTGATTTTGTTATAACTTTTCTAGAATATATTCCATGAGTCGTGATTGGCCCTACACATGCTTTGGATTTTTTACCTTATTGTCTATTATCATGTATTTGATACTCCAGACTAGATATTTTAGGCATGCGGAGAAAGAAACAGCTTAATTTACTTGACGTTTAGGGTTCGTGTTCGAGCATTAAATTAATATATATATTAAAATATAAACATTCATCAATACAAAACGCAATGTGTTTCATATTTTTGTCGTCAATTTTAAGTTGCTATCTTACGGAAGTTTTTGAGACAGTGAAGCATTTATTTTTAACTAAAGATTTTAGAAAAACCGTAATATAATAATAAAATGACAATTTTATATAGCGCCGTTTAGAAAGTAGATCCTCCTCAAAGACGCTCTAGCTTAGGATTCGTTTGGAGAGTAGATCCTCCTCAAGGACGCTCTAACTTAGGATTCATTTAGAGAGTAGATCCTCCTCAAGACACTCTAACTTAGGATTCGTTTAGAGAGTATATCCCCACCAAGACGCTCTTACTTAGAATTCGTTTAGATAGTAGATCCTCCTCAATACGCTCTAACTTAGGATTCGTTTAGAGAGTAGATCCTCCTCAAGACCCTCTAACTTAGGATTCGTTTAGAGAGTAGATCCTCATCAAGACGCTCTAGCTTAGGATTCGTTTGGAGAGTAGATCCTCCTCAAAGACGCTCTAACTTAGGATTCGTTTAGAGAGTAGATTGTCCTCAAGGACGCTCTAACTTAGGATTCGTTAAGAGAGTAGATCCTCATCAAGACACTCTAACTAAGGATTCGTTTAGAGAGTAGATCATCCTCAAGACGCTCTAACTTAGGATTCGTTTGGAGAGTAGATCCTCCTCAAGGACGGACTTAGGATTCGTTTAGAGCGTAGATCCTCCTCAAGACGCTCTCACTTAGGATTTGTTTAGAGAGTAGATCCTCCTCTAGGACGCTCTAACTTAGGATTCGAATACACTATTATTGAGAGATTAAAAATAGAGCCACATTTATACTCTAAGGATAGAAAGGTGGTACTTGCAGTCATTAAATAAAGCAATTTCCCTAATTTCCATATATGTACATATTTAGAAAAACATTTTTGGTAAAAAATCAGCAGGAAACTTACAAAGAATTGAAAAGATAAAACAGGGGGAAAAATACAGAAAAGTAAACATTTTGGTTCAAAATGTTCGAGAATTAAACAATTAACAGGTAAAACAAAGAAACATAAAGACATGCTATCTAAAAAAAGTCAACAATGGCCCCAAAACAAAGTTATTTTAGATGCGAGGAAGTTGGTCTTAACGAAAACACTAGGTGACATCCATAAATCGAGAGTTACATGATAATGAATTTGATTTAATTACATTGCGTGACCTAGCGTAATGACGAAACTGTAGCGGGTTTTGGAAGTGACTGGCGTGGGGGCTTGTCAAATGCTGATTCTGCGTATCGATCTACACGCGGGGGTCGCATTTTTAGCCTTCGCTGGAGGTATGATTTGGTATATCAAATCTGTTGAAAAACCGAATATTGAAAAAAAAAGTTTATTATTTTCAAGTTAACGAGTTTTTTTAACAGAGTTGTGAACTGAAAGATCGATTGTAAGAAATTCAGTCCTCTTTCTTTAAAGTTTACTTCTTCAAAAATTGGCGATCTGAATAACTATCTTGACGTGTTGTCTATAGTTAAGGCATTAACGTTGTGGAGGTTTAAAGACATTGTAATTTATTTTTATCAAACACTGTTTATTCCATTTTTTTTTTGGAATAAACAGTGTTTGATAAAAATAAATAACTATCTTGACGTTTGAGGAAGCTGCTCTGAACAAAGATATGATAGACAAAGTAAACCACTCTGGAATAAGTACTTCGATTCCAGCTCATTGGTGAAGTATGGATACCGTAGAATAGATAAACCGAAGAAATGATAGAAATATACGTTTGTCGAATTTTTTTTTTACTGAGCAAAACAAAATAGCATATTTGACGCAAGCATGAATGAGGATGAAACAATGGCTGTGTATATAAGAAGAAAAACGTCGAGATCTGTACACTTTGTTTGCTCCAAGTACGGAATTTTTTAGACGTAAACTACAAAGAATAAAAATTAAGTTCGGAAAATGTAGAAAAGTGTAAAAGAATTGTGCCCCGCCTGTCAAAATGTCATTTTATTTCTTAGCTGAAAATTCACTGTAACGTACTACCTAAAAACTGATTACCAATTTTGAACATAAAACTTTCGTGTTTTTTTTATTTAGAGTCGGAACTCGCACGCTTTTATACTTTCAAATAAGATAATGAAACTGCAGGACTAGCTTTTTTAATGAAAGTTTGTATGCCATTCTTAAGGTCGGTTTACTTTAACGAAACAAAAACAAAATTAAAGAATCATATATGTGTAGATCAGTCATAAGTATAAAAATTTCACCATGAACACATTTATCAAATAAGAGTATTTCAATTAGAGGCAGACATTTTTTACAAAGGATTATCCACTGATTAGTAGGTAAAAAATAGCACTCATAAATTGACAAAAATCAAGAAAAAGGGAGTTGACTGTACTCGAAATACTTTCTACGGCATTACTTTGCCAATTTAAGTTTTCATCTTATGTTGAAGTTATCAGATTTTTTTTACTGTTTTATATTTACAGTACATCTTATGGCTTTAGGTACTGCATTAAATATGTAACTTAGAAACTAAATATAAGTACAAAGCAACGACAAATTTGTATGAAATGTAACTTTAAACGCTTATTTATTATGTGAAAAAATATTTGAAATACAATATTTAGTGTTAAAAGTCAGACTATTAATTCAGGGTTTAGCCTTTCTGTTTGAGTTCAGAATTAAGTCCGGTTTGAGTTTTGGACACAAATTGACAAAAAGCGCTTGATATGAAACAGCCATTAAAACGAAGAATCCTGCCACGTCATGTGTAATTTATGGTATAAATGGATTTGATAAAACTGGATTTAATATTGAATAGAATTGAGTGATTATATATTTTTCAATACTCCCTTCATTGATACTGATGGATTTATTAATAAAAACTTATTATGTAATATTATTATCTATTTTCCAATTTATCTATTGCGACGCAAATATGAAGAGAGGTATCGAATGGCAAGTTGCGATAGGAAACCAAGTTAATGGGGCACTAACATAATATATGTATTCAAACCAAGCAATGTCAAGATCTGCCAAAGTGATAGTTATTGACGTATGTGACTGAAACGTGTGTGCGGAAAATAAATTAAAGGAGCTGAGTAAATGTGATTGAAATGCCTGCACTGAGAAAAATATGTGATGTGTCAGTGTATATACCGAACAGTATCATCATTTGTTAATATGATATTCCACAAAAATATTTGAGTACCAAATTTGATTTATCGGAATGAAATGTGGACGTGAAAAAATATGAAGGAGCCGAATAAATGCTGTGAAAATATCTACACTGAGAAGAATATATAAAGTGACAACATATTACAGAATTCGAAATGAAGATATTAGGGATAAATGTGAGAAAAATGGGCTTCAACATTTTAAACGGATTGGTGGTGAAGTGTTAATTAAAAAAGCACAAAGAATAAGAGCCGTGGTAGAGGATGACCGAAAAAAGTTTAGTTGGACTAAGTGCATTAAATTTTGAAATTGATAAAGGTTAGGAGTAAGACAAATGTAAGAAACTATAGTATGTGAAATGTACGGATTAGGAAGAGCCTAGGAATAATTTCGTGATCGGAAAGTTTGGCGCTCTATCCTCTCCGACTAGCCCAACCGGATGATGGTTTGTATTATATGTATATTTATAATCCTTGTAATATTTAAGCAAAATGATGTTCACTGGGTTAGGTTTAAGACTTTGAACCACATTAGTGAGGTCGATCGTAAAATGTGACCCGGTTATCCAAGTTGGTCATTACCAGTGACTGTTTTTGTAACATGAAATTGGTTTTTCATGGATTGAAAAGGATGCCACAAAAAAGCCTTGAAAATGCTCTTCCAGATATATAGTTTTTATAAGTGTCGTTTGACGAGATTTAATTTTTATTGAAATTATTTAATAAAATTTAATTAGGAATTGTTCAGGAGTGAAAAACATCTATAGAGAATTTAAAAAATATTGATATTGGAATGCCTGATAATGAAAAAATATTAATGCCAGAAATTTATATTACAAGATTAAAAATTAAATTCTTGTCGTTCATTAAAATTTGTTTTCATAGTATCCTATTATTTTTATGAATATATAAACATTTTATTGACTTGTCGTAAATTTCTTGGAATTTTTGTATATTTATGTAGCACAATAGCGCCATAAGATAACTAGCTTAAAGTCACATAATAACACAAATTCAGATGTAAAATAGTCTAAGAGTTACCAGTTTCCAAGTAAATCACCGCCCCCCAAGTAAATAGCCAGGAATCGACTTTGGGGCGCCTCCTTGCTTGGCGTAAATGTTAACCGTTAGACCTCGGCCGCCGATAATATAATACAATTTTAATATAACACAACCTTGCAGTACAACACAATACATACATAAATACTTTTACTCCATTTCCTTGTTGGGGTGGGTAGAAAAAACCGAGTACCAAGTATCCTTTTACTTCCTTCGCCCCCTCCCCATGCACATACATTATCGAATTTCCTTCCATCCATCTTACTCCTTACAGTTTCTTTTTTCAAAATTGCATTCACTTGACCTTATCATACTTTTCTCGATCGTCCTCGACCACGACTTCCACTTTTACTTACAATACAATACATCAATACATTCTTAATAAAGTAAGGAGGATTGACATTTATTTACGAGTAAATCTCATTTATTCATAGCAAAATTTGTAAAATATCTAATACGAGTACGAGTACATTTATAACGTAAGAAATGAAATAAAGAAAAACTTTATTCAAAACGATTTTATAATGTTGACATATTTACGGACGGAAAAATTATAAAGCGAACTTTTTACTTTTGAACAATACGAAACAAACATCCGTATCTATTGCAAGGGGGGGGGGGGGGGGTGGTAATATATATAATATTTCAACAATAGAGGTCGTTTTCATAATCCGAAACATTTACTGGTATCAATGCGAAAGAAAATACTTTATGCAAAGTTTCCGTAATAAAGTGGAGTAGAAACAAAATTATAGAATATCGTTTATTTCTAAAATATCAGTATAAATATTATATGCTTGGTTTTGTACCCGGCTTCGTTCGGAAGTAGACCTTACTATCAAAATGTGCAATTTTAGTCGGTAAAATAATTTTACGTACAAATTTTATAATAAACCAAATACACACTTGAGTACTCTTACTATATATTGGGTGACAAATACACAATTGAGTACTCTTGCTGCGTATTGGGTGACAACTACACACTTGAGTACTTTTACTACATATTGGGTGACAGCTACACACTTGAGTACTCGTACTACATATTGGGTGACAAATATACACCTGAGTACTCTTACTACATATTGGGTGACAACTACACACTTGAGTACTTTTACTACATATTGGGTGACAGCTACACACTTGAGTACTCTTACTACATATTGGGTGACAAATATACACCTGAGTACTCTTACTACGTATTGGGTGACAACTACACACTTGAGTACTCTTACTACATATTGGGTGACAAATATACACTTGAGTACTCTTACTACATATTGGGTGACAAATACACACTTGAGTACTCTTACTACATCTTGGGTGATAAATACACACTTGAGTAGTCTCACTACATATTGGGTGACTAATTATTCCATTGAAATTTTATTTTTAGGTATTTTTCGTAATTCATCCTAATAAATTCGTAATCCCGTTGCCCTTGAGAGAGATGTTTATTGATTGTATTTAATACTTGTTTATTTTTCCTTTCGTGTTCTTATATTACACGTTGGTGTTTTTATCCATCATATTCTGAAATGAAGACTTAAGTTAGCCTTTTGTCCCCTTCAAATTAAACAAACACAAATAAAACTCATACTTTAAGGGCATCCTGATATAAAATTGTTAATACTTGTTTATTTTGACTATCGTTTGAGTTCTCGATAAAGAAAAAAAAGCATCTTTCAACATATGGTCTGGATTATATTTTTTGTCAACTGATAATATCCTACACTCTTCATACATTTTTTAAAGTTTTTATCGCGTGCTAAATGCTGAACTTCGTCTTCTGCTTTCCGTTTATTTCGCCCAACCACCTGTGTCCAGCCCTGACAGAACTGGACCATGTTGAGGATCCTATCAACATTATTTAAAGAGTTGTCAACGAAAGAAGAATGATAAAAGTTACCCTATACTAAAGGTATTTGATGCTGAAAACCCAGAGGTAGTTATAAATATCAAGTACTCGTACCTTTAGTATAGGATAAAACTTTCGGTTTAGAACTGATATGATACAACAGCCTTAATATTTACATCTCAAATCCATTCTCTGGCACTACCATCGAGAGGAAGGGAAGATGCAGACTCAGCAGACACACATGACACGCATGGCAACTAATGAAATGTTCACCATCCCTAGAGTTAAAACCTCTTTTGCCCAAAGGCAATATGCTTATTTGGCTCCCATTACATACAATGGCGTGCCGACTTCAATAAAAGTAAAGGCAGGAAAACCATTTAGACAGTCGATCGGAGCGTGGTTGTTATTGCGACAGGATTTTGAGTACTTGGACTTTCAGGATGAATGACGAGTGGAAGGGATTTATATGAGCTCGTGAGTGTGGGTTTCTTCTTGTTGTTTTAATTTTGGTTGTTTTTGTATTTGTGTTTCTGTGTATTTTTTTTTTGTTTTAATTTTGTTTTGATTTTAATTTTTATTCTAATGATCGTGTGCGGTATAGTGTGGATGAATATTTTTGGTCTTTCTGGAGTGATGATGTGTGAGGAGTTGAATTTCGCAAGATGTTTCCAGTTGTAGTTGAGTGTCACTGTCAGGTTGATGAGAGCGTGCAGCGGGGTTTTGTTTTTGTGTAATCAAAAATCGGAAAGAAGTATCGATTTATTTTTTTCATGCTAAATATCTTCAGTGAGATACAGGCAAAAACCTAGTTTACTGGGGATACGACAAATGAAAGGCAACAAACCCAGATCCATTAAAATTGTATGTCCAAATCAAATTATCTGTTGTTTTTCTCAAATTGTGTATATTTCTTGTCACGTGTAATAATAAATAATAAAAAAATAATATATATATATATATATATATATATATATATATATATATATATATATATATATATATATATATATATATATATATATATATATATATATATATATATATATATATATATATATATATATATATATATATATATATATATATATATATATATATATATATATATATATATATATATATATATATATATACTCGAGGTAAGTATTTGCAAGGCATGCTCTTTGCTTAGTTATTCAATTTTCTTGGCCTTCCTTTTGGTCTTCTTCCCCTTTGAAATTTGATTTGAAGATCTATTATACTTTGGCAGCCTATAATATGGCGCTTTCGTTATATACAGTATAACTAGGCGGGTTAATTTTCAAGAGATAATCTCGTTCAATTAGAAAGATGCTTAAGAAACCTTGATAGAAAATGGGATTGGAATTGAACCCGCAACTCTTGAGTGGTAAGATATGTATTTTACTAACTAGGCCATTGAGGTTGCTAAGGCTTTTTTGTTCTTATGTTCGAGATATGATGTACATGAGACTTCTTTGTTCATTAATTATCAAATTTACAACAGTTGAATAAAATTAATAATTTGTGTCTTTTATAAATATAACAGTGGTTCGTATTTCGCTTTAAACACGAACATTAGGATAAATTATTATTTTGGCCACGATGTTAAATTCCGGTACATGGAAAATCTTGTAGAAGGGGAAATATTTTCTCAAGCAATAAAAATAAAGGATTTATGAAAATGCCGAGACAAAAATTTCATTACGCTAAGATATGAAATTAGAAAGGAATATAAGGGACAGAGGGTAATATATATTCATGGATGCCTCGATACAAAAGCTGAAATTGTAGGTGTGGCCTAGGCTTTGTTTCCCTCAGTTAGGGTTGGTACGCATCAATTACCCATTTTATTTTATTTTATAATTAAATAAGTTTAGAAATAATTCATTATTCGCGAGGCGGACTGAACACTACAGTCAAAAAAGCTATTAATTAGAGGAATAAAATTATCAAAGTATATTTATTCCCCTTTCTTAAAATTAACGTTTCTGTTGCATTAATTATGATTAACATAAATAAAAATTTATTATATCATTTTAGTTATTTTAGTATTAACATTTTTTTCTGTCTCAAAATAATAAGATGTGGGTGGCGTGTGCAGTTTTAGGAATCACTTGAATGCAACCAAAATTTATGATTTTATTTGAACACCATATCTACACATTGCAATTCACCCGAAATAGAATGTTTTACTACCACATATCGAAATATCTACAAAGGTTTCTTCCAATTATAATTAGTGATTTTCTTATTAAATACGTATTTCTAAATATATGCATATGTGGGGAAGAATCCAATTCAATACCCGCGGTCACCAGCTTTCTATCTTCACAATTCAAGGTATTCTAATTTTTGTAAGATTTTGACCTGTTAAGAATAGTTGGTGGGATTTCCGAGAAAGAGCGCCTTTGAAAAGAGCTCTCCATAAACGGCGCTATATAAATTTTTATTTCATTATTATTATACGTATAAGAAAAAAATGTTTATTTAGGCTACAGATACATAGAAACTAAGATCTTCAAAAGAAACCCTAAAATTTACGAGAAAACCACTTATTACCAGCGATATACGGTCACGAAGGTTGGCACATATAGGTTGTGCAAGCTAATCGTAGTTGACATGGTCAACAAGGAACAAAATGCAGGCCAAACACAATGGAAGAGGCCACTTACTGGCACTTATGGCAAAGGATTTTGGAAACGTGAAGCAAGATTTTAAGTGGAATTAAACTGAAAAGAGAGAGCGAGGGACCGATAGAGCTAGAGAAAAAGCTTGCGGAAGACTAATACCTCTGTATAATATTAATAGCCTTGAATAAATGGACTATTTATATAGCACCGTTTAGAAAACGAGCTCTTCTCAAGGGCGACATATTCGTGACCTTTTGACATAGCATCTGTCTTCCACTTGAATGTTTTATTGCTATTAGTGATTGGACATAATTGACCTACTGTAAATTTATTTTGTCAAACTTTTAAGTGATAGCGCGGAAAAATATTGTTTTAGATTAAATAGCAAAATGCAAATTGGTACAAAAATCTGCTAAGCTGTGTTGTGTTGTATTACGCTTAGACTATTATATTACGCTTTAATTGTTTTATATTATACTTTTGTCGTATGCAGTACAACCTGGTGGGCTTATTGCCGCATGGCAATCTCTTCCAACTAACCGAAAAGATGTTAAAATGACTTTAAGAGAAAAGCTGACGTGAATCCTGTTTTTCAATCTGGTTTCCAGCGGATTTATGTAAACAGGATAACCTAGCGTATTTATTGCCATGTAGCAATATCTTCTATTCAACCAGAAGGACCTAATCAGATATTGAACAATTTTAAAAATTTATCAATTTCAAAACTGAAATCGAATGCGTAACTTCTGAGCTGGAAGAGAGGTGAATTTTCAATTAGGCCATAGAGATAGTCGATTATGTCGTTTTAAATAAAAATTAAATGTATTTAAACGGAAAATATCGCAAAAAATTTCTTTTTGTGGATCAAAACAAACAATTCAAACTAAAACTGCTTTTTCATTCAATTAATTAAAATTTATAGATTGTGAATCCTCATTTTACTGATTGATTCATTTTCATTTTACTTAAATGATTTTAAACTACAGAAAATTGTTTTTTTATAGAATCAAATGAAAGAAAAGTATTAAAAAGCAGTGTTTACGGCGTAGGAATCACTTATCTTGAGAGTAAGATGTTAAAAGAAGAAAAAAGAATATAATTTATAAAAAAATCGGATTTTTAAAACATTTAAAATTGCATAATTTACAAAATAAATGTTTGTCAATATCTGTGGAGAATAAATGGGTAGTGAATAATAAGTTTTTCGAACAAAGATGGAAGAAGATAACTGGGAGTAAGGTGAGAAATAAGAGAAAAAGAAGAGCGTGTTTAGAGAAAAAGGGGAAAGTTATATGCATGGATATACTCTCGCGAATAACTTTCCTCTTTTTCTCCAAAAAAGAGTCGGTGTAATGACATGTTTCGTATTATACTTTTTTTTGTATCTGGCTAATTGAATACGTATTATATCTCCCTTCAGTGATGTAGCGTATTCATTCATGTTTCCGTTGTCTTTTTTTATTAATTTTTCTTTCGTTTTCCTGGATATCTATGACCATTTTAAATTTGTTTTTGAGCTTGTTTTTTTCTTTATTTGTTATTTTGGTATTGCATAGTTTTTTTCTCTATGTCAATATGTATATACTCGTAAATAGTCCACCTTTCACTCAAAATTTTGTATAACAATTTTATGGCTGATTAGGAGAGATTGTCGCTTGGCCATTTCGCTATATAGTTACCTTTACAATTAAGTTTTAAATAAATTGATACAATTTACACGTTATCGCCAATTGGCAATTTCTTCTTTCCAAATCTAAAGATGTTAGAGGCTTTAAGGGAAAACTTGAAAAACATGAGTGCTTACTGGAACGGGCCTTATGCCAGTTTAGAAGTACACTTTCCTTCTTACGTAAAGTCGGACCTTAAGTCCGTCATCGCTACTCTTCTGTTTAGGCTCAGGTGTGTCGCTGCTGGTGGAGGAGCCCCTTTTTGGCAGTTCTCATCGAGTCACTAAGTGATGTCACGCTCATAATAAATAAAGAAGATTTATTAATTCTACTTTAAATCGCACTGGATGGGGAATTATTTAGTTCCCCATAACAGAGTAGGTGGTAGTGTGATGCCAAAGGGACGAACTAAATAACCAATGGCAATCGAAACAACGACCATGATTGCCATTAGATGCACATATGTATAAAATACAATCATAAAAAAACAAGAATAAAATGATAATTTTTATAGCGCCATTTAGAGATTAGACTCCTCAAAGGTACTCTGAACTCGGGACTCGAACCCACTATTATTGACATATTAAATCTATTTGAAAATAATTATATATAAGTTGAGTGTAAGGACAGGAAGGTGATGATTGCGGTCAATAGATTGCGGTTTAGAAAAACATACTTCGTAATAAAACCTTAGATAATTTACCTTGGGAAAACTAACTACTAAAACTGATATGTATATAGAAAAGTGTAATAAGGAAATAATGGGTGAAAATATCTAACCTTAATATTATCAACCTATTTGTGCCATAAAACACAGTCATTACTACGCTTTATATTAATACCGGTGCTACATAAGCTGGAATGTATGTTTGGGATGAGTTTGTCCTTCATGCTTTTGATTCAAACGAGGCAGGCCCTATCCAAGAACGTAAGTAAGGGCCAATAGAGGCTAAATTGAGGCATTTACATAATGAGGAATGGTTCTTGCTTAACATTTAAGCCCGGGATAGACTTGGAAGACGGCACAAGGGTCATTTTTAGACGTCTCCAATTGTAATCACAGAATGTGTATCTTAGATATACATTCTGTGATTGGACATCTCCAACGTTAATAACCTCTGCTGGATTAGCAAAGGTAAAGTTAGTTTTAAATTAAAGAAACTTGGACGGAAAGGATGTATACTTCTAGGAGTTTAGTTTTTCTTTGTTCAACAATGGAGACAAATTTAAAGAGTTTAAATGTTTCTTTTAGAGAAAAAATTAAGACATTCGTTAGCTCCAACTTATTGGATTAAAAATATATGATATATACTTGAATCTTACGAGAGGAACTTTTGTTTAATTCACAATTATCTTTGTATGAAATTATATTTCACTTTTGTTGTACACAGTATAACCTGGTAGGCCTATTGCCATTTGTGATATCTTCTACCCAACCAGAAAGACATTAAAGAAGCCTTGATTGGTATTATGATTAAACTGTTGCCATTACTGGTCCTGTGGCGGTTAAATGACCTAACTCTAAGTGTTTTGATGTGGATGGCGTGTACAGCATTAGGACGCATTTGAAGACAATCCTTTTTGGGAGGTTTTATCAACATTTATAATGGTATATGAACACTTAATACATTCCCTACACCCTAAGCCGAATGTGTTACTTACAAATATCGGTTAATCCACATAGGTTTCTTTCTAGTTTATCTTACTTTGTAAATTTTTTTGTAGGTTTCATAAATATTTTTCAAAATATATAACATGCAGATGCGGAAAAAATTGTCTACCCTAACTGCCACAATCACTATGTCCTTTTACTGACACTCAAATTAAATGTATTTATTTTTTATTTGTCAATAATAGTGACTTTAAGTCCCGAGTAAGAGTGTCCATTACGAGAGTTTTCTTTCTAAACGTCGTTATACTTACATTTTTATTGTTTAGTGAAAACCAGACTAAAATGTTTCTCATAAAATCAAGATTCAAACGGAAATCAAACCCGCAACTCGGTTGGAAGACAAGCACCCTTTCAATTTTGCCACGGAGGGCTTCATGAGACCCATAAGTTAATAAGGTACTGATTCATACGCAAATTAGAAGCTAATCCATTTGCAAATAAGATGCTGATTCACATATTGATTACATACTGATCAATATAAAAATTAGATACTAATCCATGTGGAAATTATACACTGATCCATATGTAAATTAAATGTTTATCCAAATGTAAATTAGATGCTCATCTATAATCATAAATTATTGTAGATGATAATCAATATGCAAACTTGATCCTGATCCACAGATAAATTAGATGCTTATCCTGATGTAAGTTAGATGCTGATCCATATGCAAATTAGATGCTGATTCATATATTAAATATATGTTGATCAATATGGAACTAAGACACTAATTCATATACAAATATATGATGGTGTATATGCAGATTAGATCCTTATCCACATTTGAATAAGATACTTATCCAGATGTAAATAACCTTTTGATTCATATTAGCTTCTGATTAGATGCTGATCTATTATGTTAATTAACTGTTCGTCTACTAGTCTATATTATAAATGAGATGATTATAAATATTTCAATAGATCAATATGCAATTCAGATGCTAATCTATAGGTAACTTATATACTCATGTAAATAAGATGCTGGTTCATAGAATAATAATAAAAGGACAATTTATACAGCGCCGTTTACACATTATACTCTCCTTAATGGCGTTCAACTCGTAACTCGAGATTCAGTCCCACTTTAAATGACAGATTAAAAATACTACAAAGTGAAATAAAGTTTAATGTAAGGATAGGATGGTGGTGGCTCTGGCTGTTAGATTAGGAAGTTTCTCGCATTTGTTCATGTTTAGAAAAATATATTTGATAAGAAAACTGAAACAAATTTACTAATCGTAGACGAACAATAAATAAACTTTTGTTTATTTTCCGACATGTAATAGTTACGCATTCGGCTTTACGTGGAGTGTAGTGTTTGTGCATGGTGTTCATGTAAAATCATAAATTATGTTAAGACCTCCCTAAAAAGGTTGTCACCAAGTGCTTCATAAAGTTGTATACACCAGCCCTATTAACAGTTGGAAAATTACGTGCTGATCCATATGTAAATACGGTTGCTAATTCATATGTTTATAAGATAGTTATTGATATGTAAATAAGGTTGCTGATTCATATGTATATAAGATGCTGATCTAAATGTAAATAAGGTTGCTAATTCATATGTTTATAAGATGCTGATCCAAATGTAAATAAGGTTCTTGTAATTTGTTTTATTAAACACTGTGTATTCCACTTTGTATAATCTTACCGGTTTAAAGGTTTTCACCTAATCATAAGGGGAGCAAAAACAAGTCTTGTTGAATCTCCACAATGTTAATGCCTTAACTATAAATAATATATAAATAAGGTTGCTAATTTATATGTTTATAAGATGCGGATCCATATGTAAATAAGGTTGCTAATTCATGTATTTATTAGATGCTTATCCATATGTTAAAAAAACACATATTTTTAATAAGAAATGTAATTATTAAGACCTACTATGTAATTGACATTGTAAAACACATACTTCACCTATTTATTTGCAATGACGTAATTAAATTCTTGTCAGAAATTTGTTTACTTGAAGTGAGTTAAATTTAAATATAAATTTTAACAAACATGTATGGGTGTAGGAAAAAAAAATATTTTTCCAAAGAGAATTCCGTTTCTTTGGTGGAGGAAAATTGGATTGTAGGGGTAAAATTTGAATATTAATTATGTCACGCAAATGTATTTAAACGAAAGCATTTTGCTTCATGAAATTCTGAACATTTTTTTCCATGCAAAAAATCTTATAAAAGCCAAGTGTGGCTGAAGACTTTTCCTTGTAAAAAAAAATGATTATTTATGAATAACTAATTCATGCTGAAAATGGGGACATGTCGTAAAGCCTTGGTGTTTTGCATACAATTAAACAAAGAAAAAGATGGACATTGTGAATTATTAAATACTACGTACAAAAAATGCGGAAATTATACATTTAAAGTTATCTATGTTTTACTTAATTTTTTAATTTATTTTATCAATATTTTTTGCAAGGTTATCAATGTATCACGCATCAATTTAATGCATTACAGTTTATTGGGCTAAAACTTCTCCATGACCCTATCTGATTTGCTCCATTCTTATTAATATTTAAAGATTGACTAAGCAGAATTCATATAAAAATATTCCTCCTCCATACTATGGACAGTTTGAATCATTATGCCTTATTTCCTTTAATTTTTTTTCTTCCATTAGTCTGAGTCGGATTCATCATTTTGGCAAATTGAGCCGGTTACTAAAATGAATTTAAACCAGAATTTCAGAGACATTGTGTTATTTTCTCCCTGGCTCCATCCTAACTCATTATCTGCGAAGACTGTTGGGGTCAGCTCTCCTCGTCCTCAGGTTGTATGCTCTTCTGCCCAGGCCGTGCCTCTGCATCAGGTTATCTTTTTGCACCACCCATGAATTATTTGGCCTTCCTCTGGTCGCCACTCGAGGAAGATCCATGGAGATTGCCTGGTTCACAATGTGATCGGGTGCTCTGCGTCCAACGTGCCCATACCATCTCAATCCCTCTCCTTCATCTTGCTGTTGAGTGTGTTATGGATTTTATCAATATTAAGCTAGGAGATTAATAAAACTTTGAGGTCGATTCCAGCTTTGTGAGAGGTTTTATTAAAATTTATGATTGTGTTTGAAAACTGCACATATGATATCATAGTATAAATAGGCCAAAACCCATATGACGGCTGTCGCCAAAGAAAGAATACGAGAATTGAATTTTGAATATAAGAGAGCGAGAGAGGAATACTTGGATTCTCTCCGAAAGTAATTTGAATCTCGGTGGGTCCGTGATAAATGAAAAGATGGAAACTATACTGAACGAATTTTAAATACCTAGCTAACAATTTTTGAACCGGTATAAAAGGGGACGATGTATAAATGATATATAAATAAACAAATTTTATATTTATGAATATATATTTTCATAAATGTAGAATTTGTTTTACTTCCGTGTATATTTCAAGGGCTGCAACTAGTATACCATAATTGTTTACTTTTTTCATATAAACCCAATTTTGCTATATTCACCCTACCAGGTATTTTTTTTTCAAAAGTAACAGTTAAACAACTTCTAATAAAGTTTACAGTGAAACAAATTCTACATTTATATATTTTCATAAATGTAGAATTTGCTTTACTTCCGTGAATATTTCACGGGCTGCAACTAGAACACTATAATATGTTTAAAATCATATGCGTTACTATCGCATATCAGACGATTTACATATATATAATACATATATGTTTTTTTAACTTCGTCTTGCAATAGTAAGTTATCTGCGGTTTTCTTACCAAATGTAAGGAAGTATGTACCTTATATAATGTCCGCAGTCCTCCCCTTACTATTATTTTACTCAATGTGGTTTGATTTTGTACCATTTTTATTCCTTCAACAATAATCGTTTCGAATCTTGAGTTAGAGCTCCCTTATGGAGAGTCTGCTATATAAATAGCGCAATTAAAAATTGTCGTTCTAATATTTTGTACCATTTTTATTCCTTCAACAATAATCGTTTCGAATCTTGAGTTAGAGCTCCCTTATGGAGAGTCTGCTATATAAATAGCGCAATTAAAAATTGTCGTTCTAATATTTTGTACCATTTTTATTCCTCCAACAATAATTGTTTCGAATCTTGAGTTAGAGCTCCCTTGTGGAGAGTCTGCTATATAAATAGCGCAATTTAAATTGTCGTTCTAATGTTTTACATGCATACATTACATCACGCCATTTTTCTGTCGGGGTAGGCAGAGATGACCGAGTACCAGATTTTCCCATCTCGACATACATATTTTGCATCTTCTATTATACATACATGTACCTTCTTATACAACCAGGGCGGCTGGTCTCGAGATGCGTTGGTGCATCGGATAAATAATAACGTAATAATTAAATTATATATTAGCAATCATGCCTTCCAAAAATGTTAAATATTTGTATAAATTCAATATGTATAAGAATACTGACAAATAATACGAGGATTTTTATTAAAGTGAAAAAAAAAATTAAGGTAAAATTAAAAAAAATATTTGCAATTGCCAAGTTTGCAATTCTGGAGCGATCTCGATTGAGCGAGAGCGATCTGATTCATACTGGAGCGATCGCGAATATGCACTGGACGGAAACGCAGATTCATATAGGACAGACAGAGACATACAGTAAACAGTGAGACTAGTTATCTATATTGCGAATTTTTCTTTCGGTTCGGTGCGCCAGCGCACCTCGGGATCGACCGCCGCTATATACAACTCCTTCAACTTCTATGACATTTTGGGTTTCCTTCTTTCTGAATTTCATTTAGTTTCCTTCGTCTTCATCAACCATATGTTTTACTAAAATTCGCACTGTTTATTTGTTTTATAAGTCTTTCAGTATTCATTAATTTTACATGTCAAAACCATCTCATAGTGCTCTCCTTTGTCTGACTCAATTCATCACCCCTAAGTTTACATTCACTTTAATTCACTCCATTCCGTATTCTTTATATCATATATTGTTATCTCATATATTCTTCTCAGTGCACGCATTTCTGTAGTCTATCCAAGTATTCTTCTTTCTGGCTCCATCACAACTCACTGTCTGCGAAGACTGTTGGGGTCAGCTCTCCTCGTCCTCAGGTTGTATGCTCTTCTGTCCCGGACTACGTCCCCCAGGCCGTACCTCTGCATCAGGTTATCTTTTTGCACCACCCACGAATTCTTTGGTCTTCCTCTGGTTGTTATTCGAGGAAGATCCATGGTGATTGCTTGGTTCACAATGTGATAGGGTGCTCTGCGTCCAACGTGCCCACACCATCTCAATCGCCTTTCCTCCATCTTACTGTTGATGTCTGTAACACCTAGGCTTCCACGAATGCGTGCACTTTTTATTTTGTCTCTTAGGGACACACCAGCTGACCATCTAAGCATGCGCATTTCAGCAGTTTCTAGTTGCCTTGAGTAAGAGTTATACTTCGTCCAGCATTCGGATCCATAGAGGAGTGCGGGTCTGACAATCGTTTGGTATACTTTTCCTTTTTCTTCTGTAGTCTATCCAAGTGTCTATTCCATAAATCCAAGTTGGTGCTAAAATACTGTCATGGGTTATCATTTTTGCAGATTTTAATACAATTCGATTCTTCAATCTTTCATTGTTTAACCATACAAGTATATCGCATTTATTTTTCCTTACACTCTTTTCTGTCACCATGACTTTGGATTTTACAACATTTACTCTCAGATCTCTCTCTTTATATCTCTCGTACAATTCAATTCATTCTCTGCCAGCGGTACAATGTCATCAACTAACAGCCATCCGCGCACATTCCCATTCGACATGTGTATACTATAAACTGACCTCTGTAGTTCTTCACACATAAATATTATATATGTAAATATAAAACAAAGAGGGTGAATTAACATTTAATTATTAGTATTATTATGAAATGGTTGACCCAAAATCCTCTTGTCCCGCCTTGACAAGTAAATATCGTGACGGCATTTACAGCTTTATAGAATTAAAAACTTAACACTTTAAGTTCTTATTATTTGCGGGAAAAGTAAAACATAATTCCTTGCGTGTTTATTTTTCAGTCCGCTCTATTAATAAGAAGTCTGTGGCAAGAAACAAACGCCCTCTATTGTTTGGATAACGCAGAAATCATGGAATGATAAAAGCACTTATCCACATAATGTGAAAAAATTCTTTCACCCCCGAATTCTAGTTATGCCTATTATAACACAGAAAAGGCGTAAATTTTTTTTAGATACTGTGATATAGCGCTCTTTCCCGACCACTATGGTCACCTCAAGTGCGCTCATTAACTAGCCCATGCAATTAAACAAACAAGGAAGGTTGAGACATTCCAATGTCGCTAACAAGAGCGCCATCTGGATCTTTTAATTTAGATATAAAATTGCCGGAGAGTAAGATCAGTTCGGAAGTTAATCCACCATGAACTAAACATGGATTCCCTGATAGTGTAAATATCCATTATCAGACCACGACCAATATACAAAATGAAAAAAAAAACAAAACTAAATAAATTTGGCGAATGGAATTATTCTGCATTGCATTTAATTAGTTGAAATTGTTCAGTTACTTTAACATTTTGTAACTAGATGATTAACTCTTCTCATTCAAGGTTTCAGGGTTTTTAACATAAAGTTTCTGGCCTGTTATAAAACAGTCTAAAACATTTATTTACTATGTATATTTATATATTATATATTTAACACTTTATTGCAATACAATCTGCCGGGCGTATTGCCAGGCGGCAATCTCTTCCAACCAACCAGACAAAAGTAAATGAAGCAAGTTACATGGTCGCATAAATCATTCAAATGACTATCCATCCCCACGAAATCCATAAACACATACGTGAGCACATGCCCACGAACCCCACAAAGACGGACCATCACCCGAAAATGATTTTTCATATAAAGTGAGATATTATCAATCAAAAGGAAAGGAAGGGATGGTGGAGAGGAAAGGAAAATAAAAATCAGGAATGAAACACGTTATTTTACTGACTAGAAATTAAGAGTTTTTTCAGTCGCTTCTTAAAGCATGCCAAGGACGGAGCGAGTCTTATATTGGTTTGTAACTGATTCCAGAGTCTCACTGCATGGACAGTAAAGGACGACGTAAAGAAAGAGGAGCGGTGAACTGGAAAGGCCAATAAACAATCTCTGTTTGAGCGTAGCGCTAATCCATGATTGGAAAGAAGCTGAAAATTTTCGGCGAGATAAGAGGGTGCGGCGGGACAGTTAAGGATGTTATACAATAGAAATGAATCTTAGACACACATTTTGAAGACGCTGTAATTTGTCCAACTGTTCCTCTGTAACATCCAAGTAACATAGTTAAATTATAACTGTACTATATACTCCTATGAACACATTTTATATCGATTTCTCAAATAAAATACAGAAAAATACCGCCTTGACTCATCAACCCAGAGATGAGTATGTGAGTTATAAAATCATCATTTGCGACGTCAAGATGTGGATGAAACCAAATTATTTCTATTTTATGATTAAATTATCACTGCACTCGCATAATTTTCTTTCCAAAATTAAAAATAGTGCGACATCCGTTATTATAAATCAGAAAACTCTTAATTATTATTGACCGTAATATACTATTTGGATTTCTGTTTTAAGGCTTTAGATTTTTTCCCTTCGGATAAAACTTAAGAGCGTTCCCCACAGATCTGACTGCTTAAGTTGCGACTCTTGATCCATGAAAGGGAATCAAGTATCGTTGATAGTTCGTTTACGAGGTTATTGTTACATGGACATTGAACTACGTACCCACTCCATTGGTTTTATAGCACGTTTACTGGGGACATAGTCAATATTGACTTTTTCGACTTCATTCTTCTACCTGTTCACAAACATTGATATTAATCGTTAGTTGTGTATATTGTTCATTGTTTATACAATTTAATTAATTAAATATATAACATTATCTTAGTTTTAACATAACGTTTTTTTCATTGAACTCAACTTTTCAATCAAGTTCTTGGTTGATAAACATTTTCTTTTTGAAAAAAAAGGATGTGGACGTAAGTAAAATGTCAATGAAAGTAATCAGGCCAGTGAGAATGAAATTTTGGAATAAAAAGTAAATTAAGAAAGCGGGGAATTTAAATATTTAAACAAGAAGCTGTACGGATGTACATAAAACGAAAGGAATATGAATCGATCGAATAACCTGACACGCCGTATTTTACTCCCTCCTCCCAACAGGAAAATGGTGATACTGGATGAATGTAACCATGAACATGCTCGATTCTCTTTCGCAAATTGTGAATCTTAGAATAGATCTTGAAAAATCATCGTCTAAAAGGGACTATCATTCGTTTTCGAGAAGCCGTTTTACATTTTTTCTCATTTATTGCAAGATAAATATTGAATAAGGAGTCTTTAAAACATGTTGACTGTCAGTTGGATTTAAATTTATTTAAACTGAAAAATACTGTAAGAATTTGTTAATTAGATTTTGGGCATAATTTGGCACAATTCGACCCAACTCAAAGAAGAATAGTCCGATTTTTATTTCAAATATTATTATTTAATTCCTGGAAACGAATTTGTTATATAAATTGGCCCATCTACGACCCTTATCATTTAACCCCTATTCACATTAAATAAGGGTCTTAGTGCTCAAAATCTTTCCACTTATGAGATTTCCAAAGGATGAAGTTTGCTTATGGTGTAGGCCTCAGCAGTGCCGGAATCGAATATATAACGAGATGAGAATTTAAAATTTATAATATGATAAGAAGATTATTTCTCGCAAAACACTGTGCTCGTATTTCAAAGGGAGTAGGAAAAAGGATATGGAATTATATTCCTATATGTTTAAGGATTTTATCAAACTAATATGACAGAATACGGAATGGAGTGATAAGGGATGAATGTGAACTAAAGTATGTATCAAACTAATATACATTTTTATAAATACAAAATAAATTAGTTAAGTTATGGCACAAGTTCTTGATGAAACCATGTTATGTTTATAAGAGTACAAGGTCACTGATTATGCAAATGATTTTTAAAGGGGATGATACGAGGAACAAAGCAGTTCACATATATATGTTATCAATTTTAAATCGATAAAATTAATTTAATAAAAGTAATTAAACAAATCAATTAAAAGCGCTCCCCACACAATCATAAGCCACATTATTGGTCAATTTATGGTTAAACTGGGACCGATGGCGGTATTTTTCAATATTAACTACAATCATGATGATTGAGAATTGGTGGCATTGTGGCATCGAGTATTTGTGACTATTTATGAGACTTATTACTAAAACTTTGTTAATTATATGTTTATAAAAACTATTTAAAATCCAACAAGATTGTTCTAGTACGAAGAATGAAATGCTTCCAACTTTGAAGTTATAATGTTTTGAGTTTTTATAATTAATATTTTATTGATTTCGTTTATATTATATTTCTTTTGTTTATCACAAAAAAAATTGTTAAATAGCGATTAATCCACAAAGAAACAACCAAAGCTGAGCTTTGCTCAAAAACTTCAATCATTAGAAAGTTGGTTTATAATTTTTTTGAAGGGCATAAATATACTCATATGATTTAAAAGTTAACCAACATTTGATTTATTGTCAAAATATAATATTTTTGTGAAACCTTCATGAAGGAGTTACTAAAGGGATTGCTTGGAAGTTTTTGTCAGGGTCATGCTGAATGAACCACAAATATGTACAATAAAATGTATTGATACTCGTATACTAAACAATCATCCATTACCAGACCTATGTGATAATCCAATTACTGTAAACATATGTTTTTACGTATACAGGAGTATGTATGAAGGATGTTGGAAGCATTTTGAGATATAGTAGTTAAAGTGAAGAAGACATAGCACAAATTGTAAATACATCAGCGCTATCTCCCTATACGTTCTATCAGAAACACAGATGCTATAAAACATCCTGACACTCCATGTTCTGTCATGTCTAGCCGATACTGCAAATCTCCTCATAGTAACGTCGGTGAATGGTGCAAAATGGGTCTTCCATTTATCGAATTACTTGTGGTTGATATAAATAACACGTAATTAATTAGTCACCAAATAGTGAGCTTAGTACGTAATCTAAACACTTTCAAATTCTCTCCTTTATTGAAGTGGTTATAGGCTGCAACATTCACGCTAGGCAAGTGGGCACCTCAGGTAGATTCTGGAGGATTCCTAATAGATTCTGTTCCAGGCGGGTTTTACTGTTAGATTATTTTAGATTAGAATGTTTTGTTTTTCTGTAGCTTATATCCTGCGTACTATATTTTTTTATAATACTGCTGGTTTAATCTGAAGTACAAAAGCATGCACAAAATAAATCAATACACGCACAGGCGTTTTCCATCCACAGGATGGCTGACATTCATACTTAATCACAAGAGATAGCTTATCGTAACTGAAACAATTAAATAACTCACTTTTTAATATTTTCCATTTTGCAATACCGTTAATTTTAATATACTCGTAAATATGGAGAAAAGTAAATATATAAGGGTGTGTGAATGTTGACGAAGGCAATATGATTGAAAGGAACGCTTTTATAGGTATAAGAAGGGATATCAAATTGGTTTAGACACGTTAAAAGTGCAGAATTCTCCCTCGTTTCTAAAATTACGATATATTTTATCCGTAAAATAGGTTCTTAGCACTTTGCTAGCTAAACGAGAATTCGTTGTTCAAAAAGAACACTCTTTTAAAAAACGTTAAATGTATTTTCTCAAAATTACCGAAAGTTTTCTTTAAAATATGAAGATGTCGATTTTTTTTTAAATGTATTGAATAAATTAAATAATCTTGATAGTACGAGTACTTGAAGCGAAAACCCCCTGAAACCATTTAAAAATAAAAAGTACCAACGGAAACTGAATTCGCAACCTCCGGGCTGAAACACAGCTACACCACGGAGGCCATCGTCAGTAGAGAAGGTATCAACCATACAGCCAAATTTAAAAATTCTTCTACGCATTTCTGATCCTTTTTCCTTTCCACTTATCAATACAGTAAAAGGCTCGATTGCCCCACTAAAGTAAAAAAGTTTTCGGCAATATTCGACAAGTTCGGGGGTATATGGACGGACACCACAACCAACGCATGGTCAAGCGATGTAACAGTTAAAATTTGATACCTCTGGTCTATTTAAACGTCGTTCAATTTATTTTGAAACAAACGTGATAACCGCGTGGTATACAATCCTTAATATTTCAGAATATAACGAAACAACACGTCTTATATCGGCTCTAGTACATACTACTGAGGGTAGGAATATCAAATTTTAACTCTATCAAATTTGGGAAAGTTTTAGATCTTAGTGGAATATGTGCAGCATATGTATGTTTTCAAGATCACTTGCTTATTGAATGTAAATTATAAATATATAAAACGAGTTTATAAGAAAATAAAATATTTAAAATACAGAAAAGTTTGTATCTAGTACTCGTAGTAGAACGTATGTTATTCAAGTGTATTTTTTTTAATACAGACCTTTTTTTACTTGTTGGTAGAGATAGTTACAAAGCATCACCGATTCCATACAATATATTTTATATCGTTAAGTGTCATTTACTATAGTAAAACATAAATGAGGTGAGATGTTAAATGTGAAAAACAACCTAAAACCGCTTTTAGCATCCGGGTTAAAAAACAGAACCGAAACCATGTTACTTTACAATGGTTAATATTATTTTGGGTAAGAGAAAGAGTCCTTCTATTGTGTGATTATTATCGTACGGTGATTACGGATAGGAAAGGAAATAGAAGGCCAAATATAATCATGGGACCCTGACAATATCAAGGCATCTTCCGTAATGGTTATATGTCAGGTGAAGAATAAAGGTTGAGGTCTGAGCTCGTGTTAGTCGGACGGTACTGTACTGCGCTGGCACAGAGTGGTACAGCAATTTATTGAAGATCACGGACATTACTTTAGCTCCGTACGAATTTATACAAACGCTAAACATGTTTACAGTAAATGCGTATTTAACTGAAATACACCAATAAAAATTTTTTAACTTTAAGAACATCTAATTGAAAATATTTTTCGGAGTTAATTAAGAAAATTAAGGTTTTGACGACTCTCCCGATCCCGGAGGTTGCAGACTCGATTCTCGCTGGAACTTAGATTTATTTAAAAGCGTTCGGGTGCTACTATAGCTGTCAGATGTAATTTGTATAGTATTAGTGGGTTTGAATCCAGAGTTAGAACGCCTTTGAGGAGAGTTTACTCTCTAAACGGCATTATATAAAGTAGTCCTTTGAATTGAACTGAAAAATCAAAATGAAATGCTTTGATAATTTTATATCCTTTATTTATTTCTTTAGATACTTATTCAGTGACAACTGATGAATTGTAAAGTTAGCATAAATGATGACCAACGTTTCGAAGGCGTTGCAGTCTTCATCTCAGGACGATGCCGAAAAAACCAGATTGTTTTAAATTAATGAAAAACGACTGTGAAAATCTTCGAACTATTATTATTATTGATATCGTTTTAAGGTATTCAGTATTTATCAAATCTTAAATATTTTTACAGCGAATCTGCATTTAATTGTAATGCGCATAGTTCAAAACATAAATCAGTCTTAAATATTTCCATTACTAAGCTGAGTATTCTAATAATCGTATCAGATGATCAAATAATTACAAGGGATATCGAATGGCGTGTAGTGGTAGAAAAAAACCCAATTAAACTAAAACATATATACGAGGCATATCCAGAAAGTAAGTGTACTGAATTTTTGTAGGTTACAATTTTTTTTATTTAAACAAAAAAATTACGTGGTTACCGTAGTATTATACATATGTAAGCTATTTTTCGACAAAGTCGTCATTCCTCTCAATGCAGGTGGTGAAGCGGGGTATCAACTTTTTGATGCCTTCCTCGAAGAAGTTTCTCGCCAACCCCTCCGTCCACTTCTCCACGTCCTCCTTTACCTCCTCGTCGGTTGAAAACCTTTTTTCACCCATGTGCAGCTTCAGGGAGGTAAAGATATAGTAATGTGAAGGTGCTAGGTCAGGGGAATGCGCGGGATGGTTCAGGACATCCCATTTAAACGAGGCGAGCAGTTCCTTCGTGGCGTTGGCCGTGTGTGGTCTGGCATTGTCGTGCAGCAGGCAGACTCCCTTTGTCAGCATGCCTCTCCACTTGTTCTGAATCGCCCTCCGCAATTTTTTTAGGGTCTCACAGTATCTTGCAGAGTTGATGGTCTCCCCTTGAGGCATATATTCAATTAAAATTAAGCCTTGACAGTCCCAAAACACGGATGCCATGATTTTCTTGGCTGAAATTGTGGTTTTGAACTTTTTGGCGGAAGGTGAAGAGGTGTGACGTGACCGTTTTTAAACTCGCAACACCACTTGTACATACTCGTACGATTCATAGCTTTATCACCATATGCAGTTTTCACCTCATTATAAACCTCAACCGGAGGTTTTCCCTTCCAAACGAGATAACGGATGACGCCGCGTATTTCGCACTTGGCGGGAGATTGGATTGACATTTTTCACAAAACGTGTTTTCGCGTCGACACTTCTCAACGTACTGACCTCAAACCGGTCTCGTTGCGGAGAGGAAGGGTCAGGCTACACGGAAGTGTAGCCAACATGTCGAAAATAAAATCCATCCGGTCGTGAGAGCCTCAGTACACTTACTTTCTGGATACGCGTAGTACTTGAAGTTGGCTGAACCAAAATTTGCTTAGATGATAGGTCACAAAAGTGTTTTAGCACCAACTTGGATATATAGGAGTGAAACATGGATAATAAAGAAATTGAATAAATGCTGTTGAAATGCGTCAACTGAGAAGAACATACGAAGTTGCAGTGTACGTATAAAATAATACGAAATCAAGTTATATGTGATGTTAATTTAAGTGAAATATATGTACACAATTAAGTAAATTGAAAAAGATTAGATAAATTAAGGAATTCTGATATTTAGTTAATAGTTTCTTAGATGATGGAAAAGTTTCGAGATATATCAAACGGCGTGTAGTGATAGAAAATAAAGTTAATGGAACACCTAAATATTGTATATACGAGTATATATGTACACTCGAATTAAAATCTGATTAGATTATATTATACAAAGTGTTATAGTACAAATTTATATGCATGAAAGTGAAATGTGAAAGAATATTGAAAGGTACCAAATAAATGCTGTAGAAATGTGTGAATTGAGAAAAATACATGGGTGATATTTATGACAGAATACGATAGGGATGAATGTGAATTTAATGCTGATGTGTTGACTAAAATTAAGAAGAACACCCTGAGATAGATTGAGCATATAAAACGAATGAAGGAAGAATAACTAATTTAATGTACAGTGCAAATTAGAGTGGACTGTATGGTAGAGGAAGATATAGTGCAAATTAGAATGGACGGTATGGTAGAGGAAGATACAGTGCTAATTAGAGTGGACGGTATGGAAGAGGAAGATACAGTGCAAATTAGAGTGGACGGTATGGTAGAAGAAGATGAAAAAAGTGTTGTGTTTGGATTAAGTTAATTATGTTTTGAAACAAGGAAATGTTAAAAGTCAGAGAACTTGTAAAGGTTGTACAAGAAGGTGATTGAATGTAGAAGAAGAGGTGAATGTGTGTCGCGATAGGAAAGTCTGCCATCCTCTCTGCATACCTCGACAAGGAAACGACGTGACGGTATGTACGAGTATGTATTGTCTAAATATCTACACAACGGAAGTGTAATACAACATAAAACAACGGGTTACTGCTGTCAAACAAGGATATTAAAGACCCGTGATTATTTATCTAGCTAATGCTTAAAGACTCGTGATTATTTATCTAGCTATACATTCATATTTATCTGGCTAACTTAGAAATTATCTTGCATGCAAAAATACTCGTAACATAAACACGAGTTTACTGTGTTTTTTTCTGTTTTCATAAATCACATTTAAAAATTGTTACAATATTTTTTTTATCAAATAGCTGTTTCAGATCAAGGCTGAATTTTTCAACGTATAATTTAAGTTAAAATAGTATTATTCAGAATATTATTTGTGGATATTATCCCTTTGAATACATATTTTTCGATTATAGGCTGTCGACTTTTGAAAAATATAATGGAAATTCACCATTGAAAAATACGCTTTGGTTAAAAATCAACAGAAGTAATGAAAACTTGCAAACCATGTTTTTTCAAGAGTAAATATTAAGTTTCTTTTATTACAGTTTAGATAAGCTTAATTTAATTAATGAAATAAGTACATTCGATTTCATCGTTGTCTTACCTGTAAAGGAAAAGAGGATACAGCACCACACATTTATATCACCTAATGTCGGCAACTATAACTCATTTTACTTTTTGCAATTTTTTTTAATATTTGAATAGTAGGTTTGATTCTCGGATTAGACCACCTTTGTGTAAAGTCTGCTTTCTAAACGGCGTTATATAAATTTATTATTACTTACGTAAATAATTCTTTCTACAGATCTTTCTTTTTTTTATGTTTTTCTCGGTTATCCTTCTCTCATGCTTTTTAGTCTCGTTCGCATCATACATACATATTTATTTGTCAGCCTACAAATGTTTAAAACGGTCAAACCACTTAGGAAGCTTTTTTTCATTCTTCTCGATATATAAATTACTAGTTCCCACTCATAATTTATTTTGGTTTGAATCGCTAAGGGATTACGACAAGGTCAATGAGATTGTCTACTTAGATGCTCTTATTTCAAGGAATGGAAGATGTGAAGCAGACATTCAAATCGAATTGGATTGGCAAAGACTATCAATCTTTGACAAGTCTGAAAAAAAAAACAAGTATACGAGTATATATTATGTATAGTTAATACATGATTTACAGAAGTTACCAAGGATGAATGAGAATTTAAAGGTGATGTATTGATTAAGATGCAGTAGAGCATGCAGAGATGATTTGGGCATGTGAAAATAAATACTTACAAAATAAATATATATTTTGTAGTGACCCCAGTAAACTAGGCTAATGCCAGTATCTTACTGAGAAAATATGAATACTAAAAAGTAGGTTAACTATTTTTACCGATTGTTGATTATCATTCAATTCCTTCGTCGAAAATTCTCGTTAACTTGAGAATTTGTGAGACCTAGTCTGTAAGTATGTATCACGTGAGTAAATCATTAACGTACTGTATCATTTTTTTTTAAATAACAGCGTCTCCCAGAAATTCCTCTATACATAAATCAACAACGTGTTTAAGAAACTAAGAATGGTTTGAAAATTCTCAAAAAGCGTCTCTAGTAAAGATTACTTAATTACTAAGCATGCTATAATTACTATAATGATTTATGGTGATCATAAATATTGATCCGCGTCTAAAAAGTCTACACTGGTTTAAGTGTCGCCAATGGATTGATTTCAAACTATGCTTCATTGTATTCAACTCCTGTAATGGGATATCTCTATAATCCCTTTTGAATCTGTGTCTGAGAGATGTTCATTCGGAGAAAAGCAGAACTTTAAGGTCAATTTCTTCTTCATCTAATAAATTGATTGTTCCAAATCAATCCAATAGGGTGGGGTATTATGATAGAGCTTTTGCAGTTGCTGGTTCTGTGGCGTATCTGCCTTCTAGTGTCAGAGATATGGGTGGCGTGTGCAGCTTTAAGAATCACTTGAATACAGTTCTTTGGAGGTTTTATCAAAATTTACGAGTGGGGTTGAATACTGAGTCAGAGCGCCCTTGAGGAGAGTTGGCTCTCTAAACGGCGCAATATGTATTATTTTATTATTATGAATATACGAGTAGATCACGTAACTCAACTTATAATAAATGGATTCAATGTTGGGTAAACGACACTTGACAATGACGACTGTAATATGTTATTAAAAAATGCTAATTAATGCGCCATTTAAGTACACGTGCCACCTGGATACATGCGGTACCTCAATACATGCGCCACGTCGATTCATGCGCCACATCGATACATGCGTCACCTCAATGTTTGCACCCCATCGATACATGCATCACCTCAAATTATGGTTTGTAATATTTTTTGCTATTGCACATGTTTACATTGCTCTGCCGTTTTGCCAGCGTGGCAAGGAGAATTTGCATGAACATATAAAACGTCAGCATTATACCGTTAAATTACAATCAGAATAAACAATAAAGTGAAAGCTTCCCTATAGAGAGAGCCACAGGGGGAGAAATTTGCATTTCCCTAAATTATTTCATGGCTCATTGTGCCTACAGTAATTTTGTCTTTCATTTATGTCAATTGTGATGTTAATGGAGTCAGATTACATAGTAAAAATAAAATCATTTTATATAACAAAATAGGTACCGATATCAGCTTCAACAACTTTTCTACCTCAGCTGAATATTCAAGTACTCGTATATTTTGTGTCCTAATGTATTATCTTAAATTAGTGGTTGTTTCCTCCATTTTAAAGTTTATTCATTACACCCAAAATAACGATCTTACAGCCTTTTTTGAGCCAAATACATTCCCAATAAAACGGAATTCGAAGCGCAGCAACTCGAAGTGATAAAGCAGACGTGGATCTTAAATAACTTAAATGTTTTATTAAAAAAATACCTTACCATCATTCACGGAACACAAAGAATAGTCGAGTCTGTCAGTAAGATAAACTGCAACGGGGGAAATATTAAAGTGATATTCTGGCAAATTCATTGGATTTTGAGTTCTATCAAGTAAAAGTTTAAGTTTGTTACCGTTATGAGGGTTCTGCACCCTGAAGTATTACCCTGATTATGGTGTTATGAAATGCATATACTTTGGAGATAAATAAGTAACGCACACTTACAAACCCTAACTTAAGCAATTGAACAATCAACCCCTATTGAAAAATGAATCACGAGAATGAAATACTTTGAAACAACGTAAACTCAAAAAACAATTTATCAAAGTTTTGGGCTTTTATTTTGTGGAACTCCGTATTAGAATATGTAGTAATAAATTACTTTGAAACTTTACTAATTCCCTATATTGCACTTATAATTCGTGGAGTAATAAAGAAATTTATCATTGAATATTAAAAAAATAACAAATTCAACCTCTTTTTCCAGGTATTTCTAATGAAAATCATAATGGTTAACAACGATAAACTATTTATTTATTCAATCAATATTGTTCAATGTTCAAACGTTTATTGCCAAGTGACAATTTCTTCTTACGAACCATAAAATGGTTTTACAAAGTTTTGATTAAAAGGTTGGGGATTTACATTATTAATTTGGAGAAAAAACTAAACTATTCCATAAAATACAGATTTATAAAAACAAAACATTAAAAAAAATGCAATCCAAACTTAATAACTTCATCGATGGCCAGGAGAAGAAAAGGAAAATTGAAAAGTAGGATGAATGAAAACATGAGAATACTGTCACTGGTTGCTGGAGCTGGTTTCAAAGAATTATAATATAGAAAGTAAAAGACTGCATGTTTCATTTTTTTTTTCATTTAATTCTATCACAAAGATTCAAATGAGAATTGGTAAGATTAGTGTCAAAATTATTAAGAATGGCATTGCGTTATTTTTATGCCATATATAAGATACTCGCTTGTCAAATTATTCCTCATTGAATGTTTTTTTTTGGGATATTTAAGGAAAACGTTCCTCATGTAACGGTTTGGTTGAAAATTCTTCTAAAAATCCAGAAGGGATTCCGTACAATAGACGAGAGGGTATCTTGTCCACTGATTCTTTTGAGGAGATATTATTTTTAGATACCTTGCTATGTGTTGACCTTTTCCCCCTAAAGTTAGACGCATGATTTGACATTTGGAAAACATAAAAGCATCCCTTAAAGAGAGGCTCTCGATATAGCTGAATGGTTTTGGAAATGAACCCACATTTTTATTACTCAATCGGCAGTATGTTTTTATTGCCTATTCGTTTGAAGATTATTCAAATTAATTTATTTTCAACAACAGCCTTAACAAATCAGCGCATGGTATGTGTAGATCGTGATTATTTTAATTGTTGCTAACTACGATTAAAAAGTTCCATTCCGTTTGTCTTACTTGATCTTAACGTAAATACATACCACCTCGCAGTTTCCGTGTTAAGGAAGGTAGAGAGGACAGAGTGCCAGACTTTCCTACATCGAAACACTTATTTCGTCTCTTCCACATCCATACAACTCATGCAGTTCCAACGTATTATCTTATCCCTTACTTCTTGCTTTTTCTTATTTAAAATATAATTCACTTGATCCAATCATCTTCCTTTGATTTTCCTCTATCATGCCTCCCACTCACATTTGCGTTACACATCCTTCATTAATTCTTTCCAACTGTCAAACCATCTCAGAGTGCTCTTCTTCATCTTACTCAAAACATCAGCCTTAAGTTCACATTCATCCCTAATCACTTCAGTTCTTATTCGATCATCCATTGTCATTCCATATATTCTTCTAATGCACACATTTCAGTACATTTTTTTGGTCTATTTTCAAGTCAATGTTCCATTCCCATATATCAAAGATGATACTAAAATACTTTTGTGAACTATCATCTTAGCCAATTTCGATACCGTCTGGTTGAAGTATTTATGTTTCAATGTCCTATTGACATTATTTCCTATCGCTTCACGTCGTTTGATATCTCTCTTAACTCTTCCATGACCTGAGAAAATATTAAGTAAGTAACATAACTTTTCTTCTTGCTCTAATCTTGTATTACTCACCCCACATATCACATTTACTTTTCCTTTCACACTTTCTATCAGCATGACTTTTTGTATTTGATCTTTTTATAGAATTTTTTTATTGTACGATTTAGCCGGACGAATATTATAACATATATTCGTCCTGCGAATCAAGCCATAGAAGTTTTGGTTTTATATACTAAGGGGGTTTTTAGAAATTTTCTTTGTATTTGTTTTCTTTCAATAATGTAAATAAAATTACCTTTTACATAGCAGCGTTTTACAATTAAAACTTATCTCTCATTTGAAAATATTTCATTTTTATCATCAATGTCAGTTTTTTTCTGTATTGAAGTCTCGCCTACTCGATCTATTGACATCTCTTCTGCCTACGCTCGGTTTAGTCCCAGAATCCCTTAACATAACCGATCCACGTGCTCCCTACAACTCTTCTGCCTACGTCCAGTTTAGTCCCAAAATCCCTTTACATAACCGATCCACGTGCTCCCTAAAACTCTTCTACCTACGTTCAGTGTAGTCCCAAAATCCTTTAACATAACCGATCCACGTGCTCCCTACAACTCTTCTGCCTACTCCAGTTTAGTCCCAGAATCCCTTAACATAACCGATCCATGTGCTCCCTACAACTCTTTATAAAAGTATTTAAAATATAAATATATTTCAGCAAACAAATTCGTCTTAATCAATTTCAATAACACCTGATTTTTTTAGGTTTCTCTGATATTCTTTGTTCAAAGTGAGTCAAGATTCGAAATGTCAACATACCTTTTACGAGTATATAATAGTTTAAATATGCTGAAACTCTAACAGTTAAAAATAAAATGAAGATGTAAAACTGAAGATCAATACAATTGAACAATTATATTTAAGCAGGGCTGTGGAGTCGGAGTCGGAGTTGGAGTCGGAGTCGCGGAGTCGCGGTGTTTGGGCCGGAGTCGGAGTCGGAGTAGGAGTCGTAAAAAACGAGCGACTCCGACTACTTTTTCGTTAAAATTTAAAATACTTTTTTTTTTAATTATTATAATGAATGTGTATTGTGCACGAATATTAAACTTGCAGGCGCAAGTCGCGCCGATATGGTGAATCACCGAGATCCATTTAATGCATTAAGTCTACGAAAATGTGTTTGTCTCCTTCTTTCTCACGTCGAAAGAAAATTCTGTTGGCTGGGAACTATGTTAACCCCATGGTTCGATCCATATTGACGGAAGAACAAATAAATAGAGCTAAAAACGCTGTTTGAATTAACCGTTCGTATGAAAGGCCTTCGACTAGAAAAAGAGACGACAGCAGGCAGCGTACACCAAGTATCATCATCTTCATCCGACACCGCTGAATCTGAAGACGATTTTGAAAAATATCTCAATGAACAAGATAAACTAAAACGTCCTCGTTTGAATCACAGTCCCAATATAGATGAAGGAGACTCTATTTCAAAATTTAAAATTGAATTTTATGATGCATTGAAAATAATGGAAAAAATTGACCGAACTTATAAGTTAAATGTTGAAATGGCAATACAGCGGTATCTAGAAATGGTAAAAGATTCAGCATTGATCGTTACAGCATTACCGCCAACCCAAGTATCCGTAGAGCGGTTATTTTCCGTTCTTAAAATTCTCAATTCTGATTTGAGAGCCTCTACGAATACAGATTTAATAGAAGCAATGTTGTTTTTAAGAATAAATTCTAATAAATAATTATTAAAGTTTGATCTTGTTTTATTTTTATCCCTATAACATGAAAAAAATGGCTATATGCAAAGGTAGGAAACAACCTAATAAAATTGAGCTTTTTTGAGTCGGAGTTGTGGAGTCGGAGTCGTGGAGTCGGAGTTGTGGAGTCGGAGTCGTGTTATTGGTAAATATAGGAATCGGAGTCGGAGTCGTGTTTTTTTTTCCGACTCCACAACCCTGTATTTAAGTACTATTCTAAATAAACACAATATAACATTATGTTAAATTAACTTTTCTTGAGTATTTTATTTTACACAGCATAACATAAGTATTATTTCATAAAACTGAATACTTGAGAGTATTTACATGAATTTCAAGACAAATAAATTGCCCTTGAACCGATATATTATTTTTAGAAAGCGTTTAAATATGTAAAATTCAAAGAGAGAAAATGTTTTGCTTTACTTGTGACCATTTCACGACAGAAAAATTCATGGCATAAAAATTCGAGAGTGAAAAATCCTAGATAGAAAAATTTTAAGACAGAAAAAATCGAGACTGAAAAGTTATAATATAAAGATTCCGAGACAGAAAAAAATTGATTTTCTCGTGACCATTTACCGATACATTCAATTTTTGGAAAGCCTTTAAATAAATGATGTAAAATAGAACGGGATTGAAAACCTAGTTATCGGCTAAAGTACTTTACCTAAGCAAATTTATTAATTTGTGAGTGGTAACTTACGTTTTCCTTCTTTTATTTTATATATAGTTTTAAGCATTATTTTTTTTATTTGCATTCTTTCAACAACTAATTTTTATTATTAAAATTACATAGATAATATTAATTAATGACATAATGGTGATATTTATTAATGTTGAAATTTTATATCAGAAAAATGACTCCTGATTGTTCAATAGAATCTAAACATTTTATACTACAGGTGTAAAGAAATTTTTATTTTTCATCTTCCTAAATGTTAATTTATAACATTTTGCAGAAGATAATTCAAATTTATATATAACTACGCGCTTTTAATAAAATAGTTCTGGGAACTATCTTAGTCCGGAACCTCGGAGTTATACATATCTTTAATGAGATGCTTAGCTTTGCCCCCATATACAATAGATAAAATATAATTTGTGGCGTTATTCAGATTGGTATTCATAATGAAACTCGGTAATGACTTCTTTTTTGAAATTATTTATGCATTTAAGTATATATCTCTGGTAAGAACCACTTTTGACTACAATTCGGCAACGTCGTCACCAAACTGCGATGTTCATGTTGAAAAATCGAATGCATACATCGGAAATTTTTTACATTTTATAAACTTCAAACTGCAACCCCAAGAACTGAACATGATTTTGTTCAATAATTGGAAGTAGTGAGTCTTACAACCTTATATTTATTTGTGCAACATTCATGAAAAATATAAAAAGTAAAATGAAGATGCTATAAAAAAAAGGAAAAAAATGAGGGGGAGGTGGAAAAGAAAGGGTAATCGAGAATGAAAAAATCAAGAAGAAACTTGAAAATTAAAAAAGTAACCACAAATTAACAGCAAAGGTTGGCATAACTAGGATATACGGTCCACGAACATCATAATGCAAGCCCAACAACACGGAAGAAGGTCACCGAGCAGACCGAGATAGACGCGTTTAGATAACGTGCAGTAGGATTTTAGGGGACTGGAATTGAGACATTGAGTGAACTTGGAGAAAAATTGTTCAGAAGACTAAACGATCACAAAATACTCGTATATATGGCTATTTGAGTTAAGTTGGAAGGTTTATATTAATATTGGAGTTTTATACACGTATGTTTAAAACATCAGTTTCTTATAAATAAAACGGATGTAGAACAAAGAAACGAAAATTATATAAATGCCGAGATGATTGATGCATTGTACCGCTAGTGACCTCATCTGAGTTTTATATTAGGAGACGTCACGCAACAATGGTCCGAGATTATCTAATTTTTGTGAAATTATGTAAAAGATGATTTCTTAATGGTCATACAATTGACCACTTACATTACTACAAGTGTTACGTAAGTTTAATTTAAGCAATTACTTTTTTTTGCTTTTCTGTTCCATCAAATTAGATGCTGGTTGATTTTAATTTAAATGAAGATCGAAATACTGATATAAAGTTTTGTACGTTTATTTTCACTGATTGGATGAGCATTTCGGCTCGCTAAGCCATTACCAACATTTCACTTTGCTAGGCCATAACAAGCCGAAATAATCAAATACAGAACTTAAGGACTGTGATTAAATTTTTATTTAAATTATAACAATGAAAATCTAAAATTAAAATAACAAATATTGGTTCACTTTGTGTTTTCAGGCTTTTTAATTAAATAAATAGTGCCGAGAAAATGGGTTATCTGGATAATTAAAATGGTTTATCTGGATGACCAAAATAAACATTCATTATTTGCAACATTGATTGCCGTACGTTTAAATTAGCATTAAGTGATTTTATACACTGTTTAATTTTAAAATTTTTAAACACAAGTTTAAATCTGTCTTTTTATTTGTTTTTATTTCATCGTGTACAAATCTGGCGGGTTTATTGCCTGGTGACAATTATACCAATCGACCAGAAAAAGTAGATAAAAAAATTATGTGATCGCAAGATGTATGCGAAAATGAATAGATTTGTACGAATTTCACGAACAATATAAATTACAACGATAAAAGTGAGATATCATTAATCAAAGGAAACATGAAGGGGTGTTGGAGAGGAAATTAAAATCGGGACTGAAACACTACTGATTAGAAATGAAGAGTTTTTCAGTCGTTTTTTTAAAACATGCTATTGACTACTGATTCTTTATAATTAACATAGGCAAGTACAAGTAAAAGAACATCAAGCCGACAAAGTGTGTTTTAATTTCATTGGTTATTTTTAAAACATGCCAATGACAAGTGATTCTTTATAATTAACATAAGCAAGTAAAAGTAAAATACCATCAAGCCGACAGTGTTTTGTAACGTCATTGGTTATTTTTAAAATATGTCGATGACTAGTGATTCTTTATAATTAATATAGGCAAGTGAAAGTAAAATAACATCAAGCCCACAAAGTGTTTTTTAATGTCATTGGTTATTTTTAAAACATGCCAATGACTAGTGATTCTTTATAATTAACATAAGCAAGTAAAAGTAAAATACCATCAAGCCGACAACGTGTTTTTTAATGTCATAAGTTATTTTAAAAACATGCCAATGGACTAGTAATTGTTTATAATTAACATAGGCAAGTAAAGGTAAAAGAACATCAAGTCAAAAAAGTGTTTTTTAATATCATTGGTTATTATTTTTTTATAAAAATAATAATGAAAGGACTATTTATATAGCGCCATTAAGAGAGGAGTGACCTTAAAGGCGCTTTAGCTCGGAATTTGAATCCACCATTGTTGACAGATTATAATATTCTAAAAAAAAAATAAGTTTACGGGTGGTGGTGGTAAGACCATTAGATTAAGCACTTTCTCGCATTTGCATATATTATATTAAGAAAAACATAACGCGTAAGAAAGACGCAGAAAACTTACCAAAGTAAGACGAACAATTGTAAAACCTTTTTAGATCTTTTGGTAAGTGATAGTAACACATTCGTGTTACTATCACCAAAGTTCACTTAGTGTTCATATATAATCGTGAATTTTGACAAGACCTCTCAAAAAATGTTGCTTTAAAGTAATTTCTAAAGCTGCATACGCCACCCATATTTCTAACACTTAGACATATATCATTCTACGCCACAGAACCAGCAATGGTAAAATATCTGTTATATAACCCGATCTCTTGGATCCATTCAGAGTATTTTTTTCCCAGTTAATATCGAAAACTGGTCGTTTTCTTGCCGATGCCACAGGATACTTGTATTTATTTTGAAGGGTGTGCTAAATCTGTTTATTTGTAATTGAATGATAAATCAGTGGTATATATTTTCCTTCTGAAACTTAGGGTTAACCATTAATTAATAGAAATTTACTTTGTTCTAAACAGTAAAACTTGAAGGGTATATAATTAATGACAATATTATCCAACCTACTACAGAGATATGAAAGATACCTTAAGAGAAAATTAACAACATGAATCAAATCGGCAACTCTCGGATTGAAAGATAGGTATTATACGGACCGATTGTTATACGAGTATATTAAAAATAGAAAGCTCAATACAATACTACCCTATCTATTTTTTAAGATTGAAAAAAAAACTGCATTAATTGTGATTTTTATAACCAAGTAGAAACATTAAAATGGACAACTTTTGCAGAGGTTCACCGGAGGTCGTTTGAGAAAGGCTCGTAATGCGTGAGCGCGCTCTATTAGCGGTACCATATCGTTACACACAAGGCCCGCGTCTCATTAACTTTTTATTACGCGCGCCCCGCGCCGCCACATTTTTACAATAAATGTTATGATTCACATCCACCCCGAACACAAGTACACAATGTCCACTGGAATGAGCGAGTTTCAACTGGGAGTTAGTAATTGCCTTCATTTGTATTATATATGGAGGTACGTGATCTTTATTAAAAGGGTGATCTATGTGAATTAAAATTTAGGGGAAGTATTTTTTAGAGTGCATAATATGTCCTAATATTTTGATACGAGTACAATTGTCTTTATAATCCTTTAGCAGTTTGGTAATATGATGATTAAAGTCCATCCCTTGTAATTGAGTATGATTGTCACTCATTCTGCAAATGGAAGACGTCTGTGCGTGTATTGATGTAGTGTGTGCAAACTGTTGTACTTCAGTAAGCACATAGTCTTAACTGATCAAACCCAAAGTTCGATGGCCAGGAAATCAAAGTTCCAAGATGATCGACATGTCTAATATTTTTTATGTGACGGGTTTTTTGTGTTAGTTACCAACGCCATAAGAAGTATTGATGAACAGCATATATGCAGTTCTGTTCGATCACCCACACTTTTATGTGGGACAAAATAAGTTCCTATCCTGCGCGATTTGCATTGGATCGAAATCTTCTTCATTTTTTTATGAGCGTGACGTTACACAGTGACAAAGAAAGAACTCCCCTGAGGGACTCTTCTTCTGGTAGTGTTGCACCTGAGTGTTAAAAGAATAGTAGAGACGACGAATTTAAGGTTGGACTTCACGGGAAAATGACAAGCATAACTGTAAATATAATCACAAAGCGGCTCATGGCATGGAGTTCAAACAGTCTAGTAAATTGTCCACAGAAAACTTCGAATGCAGCAAAACTATAATTTTAATCCACTAAATTGGAGTAGCCAATCGTATATACAATAGAAAGTCAAAATTCAGATGTGTAACAGTCTTAAAGCATAACCAGTTCGGAAGTGAATCCGCGAGATATCGAACCTTGGGTGCCCGCTTGCTAAGCGTGAATGCTAACCATTAGACCATGGCCGCTGATCTGAGTAGTTTTAATCATTAAGGAATGAATATAATGGATAATGATGAACGTTGGCCCTGAGTAACTTTTGAGTAATAGAATGCCCATGAATACTATGGAAGAAATGTAAAAATGTAGAAAATACAACGTTTACAACAGTCTGGGCTTTGGTAACCAAAGGGATTGAAGTGGCTGAGATACTTGAAAAGCGAAGAGAGTGTAGTCAAAGAACGGAACAAAGAAGATGTATTGAACGGTCGAGGTTTCGATAGCAAAATGTTGTACTGAAGGTCCAGAAATTTTTGGTTTCGTTTGTTTAAAGAATATAGTAGGCACGACTCCTAAAAAGCGCCGCCTATCTGCACCAATAGACGACTTCTAAAAAGCGCCGCCTATCTGCACCAGTTCTCATACAACTACAAGTTCGTCTCATTGACATTATTTAACAGATACTTTGTATGCTTCTTGATGAGGTGATCTTTTCCTCCAATGAAACCTTTTTATGGGCGATAATACATTTATACATATCACGCCGCGTTCCTTGCGGAGTAGGCAGAGATACCAGATCTCCAAACTTTTGTATTCAAGCAAACATCTTTCGTCTCCTACACACTCATACAACTCGTCATGCACAATCTTCTATTATTCATACTTCTCACTTTCCCTTCTTTCCAAATCTCGTCCATTAATTCAGTTACGTTTTACTTAGTCTACCTCTTCAGCGTACACCTTGCACTTTAGACTTATATACTCTTTTAGTCATTCTTTCATCATTTATCCTTTCCACATGTCTAAACTTTTTTAAAGCTTCTTACTTGTCCAAATTTCATTTCCATACGTTAAAGTGGGCACCAACACATTATTTTGCATTAACATTTTTGTTAATGTTGATATTACGGGAAAAGTAATAATAATTGTAATAAAATTAAATATATTTGTAAAAATATAATAATTTATAATACTAAAATAATATTTTTTATAGCGCCGTTTAGAGAGTAGATTTTCCTCAAAAGCGCACTTACTTGAGATTCGAACCCACTATTATTGATATATTTTAGAAGTGCATGGCCGAGCCGAAAACGCATTGGACTTCCGTGCGGAAGGTCGCCGGTTCGAACCAAGAGCTTTCCTACTCCCTTCGATTGACACAGATATTTTTCCGCCTAGTATTCGGGGGCATAAGGATATCTGGCTTCGATTATATCAATTATTAAAAAAAAACATGCCGATGTGCTTCAATTGTTTCCTTTTGATGTGCTATCGGATCCAGTGCGGCAGTGTGACCGGTGAGTTTGCTGGTATGCAACAGCTCACTCACGTCGGTATAGCTTCGTTTTTCAACTAAATTGTCGTTGGAGTGGTGAAGTATCTTTTACTATGAGACCCAGCAACGGCGAACGATAGATAAAAAATATATTACAAAAAACACGAGTTATAAGGATATGAAGGTTATGATTATTTTATTATAAAGATTTTCAAATCTTACGTTTAATGATTATATAAAAATTTAATTCAGATAATTAAAAAACGAATTATTTGTCATTAAAAAAAATCACACCTTCGCAATTTGAGGTAAATCATCTGTGTATATATTTTTGCACTTCTTGTTTCGCAATCGGCTGAATGATCGTGCCATTTTCGTTTGCAAAAAAGCGTTAAACAAAAATAAAACAATGCCTCCTTGTCTGCGCTCGCAGCGGAGCGAAAGCGGGAGATACGTCGAGAACAATGGCAATTTTTTAAGATACCGAAATGCATGAGTGATTTTTGCCTGCTGTAATCTGTGTTTTGAGCATTGTGTGGCTGTGCAGAAATCGAGGTGCTACTATGGCTTGAAGACAGAGTGTTATATCTCACATTTCTTTTATTTACTCGTCTAACATGTTTCTTTTCAGCCTGAGAAAGTACGATCACATCACTTTATAACAGGGGGAGCTGAATTGGTTGAACGTGAGAAAGAGACGCAAGATTCGCATACTGTTACTAATGTATAACATCCTTACCTATCTCGCCACCTCCACTTATCTCACCGAAAAAAAGCAACTGAAAAATGTCTTAATTCCAAGTCAGTACTATAACGTGTTTCATTCCTGAGTTTTCCCTCACTTTAACTATGTATATTTTTCATAAATTTTGTAACGATGAATAATTATTTTAATATTTTTTGTGAACATGTAACTTTGTTTTTTTCCATAAAAGGAAAAATAAGTAAAATAAAAAACTTATTTAATATTTTTGTGTTCACCACAAGTTTAACCTGTGGTGAACACAAAAATATAAAATAAGTTTTTTATTTTACTTATTTTTTCCTTTTATGTAACAAATGGCACCACAAAGTGAAACTAAAGTCTTTTCGAAGATTCAAGAAATATTTTTTTTTCTTTTCTACTTTTGTCTGATCGGTTAGAAGAGATTGCTCCCTATCAATAAGCTCACCAGATTGTTTTTACAATGAGATTTAAATAAATAAATGTATAATTGTTTATTAAATAGAACATTGAATAACATTAAAAATAATGTGGATTGTAAGAAGATGCATTGACTGTGGTGAAAAAAGGTGCGTTGAGTAGGAAAAGAATGAATGATGAAAGGTTTATAAAAATAATTTAAACGAGTAGTATGCACGAACTTCGGGAAACCTTATAAAAACATAGCACGATCAAATAAATAAAAAAAATGCTAGAAATAAAATGAAAATAATTTTAATAAGTAAATATGCATGACGAGGTTTGTGAACGTGGCGAAAACGAAGGATGTGTGCCAGAATATAATTAAGTGGATATCTGTTGTTCTTACTTACCCCAATAGGAACATGGCGGGATGGTGATGTTGACAATTTATGAAGCGATGTCTAATTAACGTGCACCATACTAAAAGAGATTTTCGAATTTAAGTAAGAAAATCTGTGTTTTGAGCATTGTGTGGCTGTGCAGAAATCGAGGTGCTACATGCAGTGTGGCCATTGCGATAGTATGCGGTGCGTTAGTTCGCTAAGATATGTCACCTAACTCGCAGCGTAGCTCTAAGTACCAAGCGAGGCTCTTACCTGTGTGGCCTCGGCCTTAGCGTTATTATGCAATAGCGTCATATAATAAAACTGCATAATGAAAAATAGTAGCAGATTTAATATGTCGATCACTTGGAAGTTTGATCTCCTTGCCATCGAAACTTTAGGTTTGACATGTCAAGAGTATGTACTTGCTGAAGTGCAACCGCTTATACACTATAAATCAATACACGCATAGGCGTCTAACTAAAAAAAAGTACGAAATAATTAATACAGAAGAAAAACGTTGAAAAAGTCGTATAAGAATTGGAAAAATAAATGTCCACCGTTAACAAACGACATATTAAAATTATGACTTCGGAAGAAGAAATGATCGACTGTTCTCTGATAGAAAACGGCAAAAATATAAAGGAATGGATACGTTAAGGGAAGGCTTTCATTATGCAGTGTATAGATAATGCTTGAAGGTGATAGTCTACTTATTCACCCTTATCTCCCCGCTGGTGTATTCAAGCTACTGGACTTTCTTACTTTTCATTGGCTACGGGTGCTTCAATGCTAAAACTTAAAGTTTCAATGTTGTCCTTTACCCTCTTGTGAGACGCATACCACATTTTGTGAAACTTATTGATCATAATCGATTCAAAAATTTCCAAAGGAATCTCCATTCAAACCTTAAATTGCCCGATTTCAGACCGATTAGTTATTTTGATAGTTTTGCTGCATTCTAAGTTTTCTGTAAAAATATTGAGAACTTGCTGGGCAGTGTGAGTTCCAAGTCTCATAATTATATTTACAGCGCTACGAGTTATTTTATTTCTTCCATGATTTATTACGTCAAAATCCCTCGTAGTTTTTGTTCTTTAAACACTAGAGTTTCAACGCCGGAGGGTAAGTTCCTTTGAGTAGTACCTTCGTTTTGACAACGCGACACCGCTCTCATAATAAATTAATTAGAGTTACTAGATCTTCTAGTGTAGATTGCGATAGATATGTGCTTATTTGTTCCCCATTACAGCGTGGGTCATGGTGATATCGAACTAAATTGAGTCATTTAATATAACATCAAAATGCAAAAAAAGCACTTTTGAAGTGGATCTGGAACAAATCAATGAACGTTAAGTCCCGACTATATCCGGCTGTCGGAAGATTTCCCTTAGCTCATGGTTTGTGAATATGTGTATTAATGCGGACTCCCCTTCTCAAGGTTTCCTGAAATCTACGCAGCATCCTATTTATGAATATTTGGAGGGAAGTTTCAAAGGCGTATTAATCTGTTATTCCAAGAAAACATTAGCTTCTCCAACCTCAGTTCTTATTGACGCCAGCCGTGGTATAAAGGTTAGCATGCACGTTTTGCAAGCGGGCGTCCCAGATTCGATTCCTAGTGAATTCACTTCCGGACTGGTTTTAATGCTTACATCTGAATTTAACATATGTATAATAGCTTAAATGCTGTTTATAATTAAATCGTTTAGGCCGAGGCCACACCAAAGTGCTTCGTTAAGTGCTAAGCTAGGTTTTACGTGACTCATATACTAGGTGATTTCATGCTTGGCCACACCAAAGTGCTTCGAACAAATTCATTTGACATTTGGAAGTGGTTGAGTCAACAAACGACGCCACTCTCAAAACTAACCAATTTCATTACAATTTGCCATCTTTATTTACTTCCTGTGCAACTTCATTCCAAAGTGATTTTATTACAGGTACATTTTTGTATACTTTGCTCGATGGGTTCCACAAAGGCTGCCTTTTATACACAGCTGTTATTAAAACTTCCGCCATCTTGTAAAATCACGGTGACACAATAAAATTAACCAACACGTCTGTTCGCTAGGAGATTCACTCGGTGACTAATCGTCATGTAGCGTGGCGCGAAGCATGCAGTGTGGCCATTGCGATAGTATGCGGTGCGTTAGTTCGCTAAGATATGTCACCTAACTCGCAGCGTAGCTCTAAGTACCAAGCGAGGCTCTTACCTGTGTGGCCTCGGCCTTAGCGTTATTATGCAATAGCGTCATATAATAAAACTGCATAATGAAAAATAGTAGCAGATTTAATATGTCGATCACTTGGAAGTTTGATCTCCTTGCCATCGAAACTTTAGGTTTGACATGTCAAGAGTATGTACTTGCTGAAGTGCAACCGCTTATACACTATAAATCAATACACGCATAGGCGTCTTTCATCCACAGGATGGCTGATAATACTACTCTATCACGAGAGATAGCTTATCGTGTCGTATCGATCTTATAAAATGTTTAATTTATTCCCATAACAAGCAATGTTCTATAACGGAAGTAAAAGCATTCTTTGTCGAGTTATTATTATTTCAATCCATTGTGCATTCATTCATTTCTTTGGTTCCCACCAGCCACGCTCATTTTCATTAACATTAGAAATTCCGTTCATTTTAGTTTCAATTCACCTTTGTTTTCAATTTAACGTTTTGAACTAAACGAAAATTTGCTAATGGCATAACAATTACGCATTTATATTTTCAACTAGGTCACAAACTCAGTGACCTGATCGGTACGATGGCTAATCTTCAAACTGGGGGGGTTCGATTCCCGCTGGTGTTCAAATTTTAAAGAATTTTTCCACTCTGATTTTCCCGTAAAGCCTCTTTAACATCTTTCTGGTTAGTTGGAATATATTTCCATATGTCAATAATCTGACCTGATCACATAATATACCACTGAGGTGTAATTAACAATATTTTACTTATCTTCCTTCTGATTAATCCCACTTCTTGGAGTTTGGCTTTTCGACGCCTCTCTCCCTAGAGTAACCTCTTATGGACATGACCTTTCGTCATGTTCCCTATTCTCGCATTATATCCTTGAATATGTTGTTCAGGATAAATATTGGGTGAAATTCTAACACTATTTTTTATATTTAAATTATATTTATGTACCATTTTATTTCACTACCTAACGCTATCTGTCGGGCAACTTTGAAATTCTATCCTCTTATAACTTCGTATCTTTCTGCTCAAAATGATTGTAGCAGGCCTTCAGAAAAGTTCTTTTCCTTAAGGAAATTCTATAAGGACAAGTATATTTGGTTATCAAAAGAGGGTTATACGACAGATAAGGAGCGACATCCAAGTTCAGTCTGATTGTAAGCAGTATTCTCCGAATTTATCATCTGATTGTCTGGGAGTAGCTTGTAGAAGAAAATTCCCCTCCAGTCCCACTAGATACATAGCATGACCTTTTCCGTATAAATACCTACTATCGGGTGGTTAAAGATGGAGACCCGATCAATGATTTTTTTATCGCTTAAACCATGTGGTTTCCAAAGAGTAGTGATTCACGCAAGCTTCAATAAATGCTTGCACACAGTGACTTTGATATTGTCTATATCTCAGCAATATTTCATGTCGTCATCAATCTAACGTTGGTCATTCTCGATCAAAGTGTTGATATGGTTGTTATCAGTGGTGATGGCCTTCCAGAGCGGACATCACCTTCGGGTGTTGTTTTCATATTTGACACACGATCAATTACTGCATCATCGTCATGCACTGTACACGATCACTTAAAATGCGTTAAACTATTACTTTTAAAAATAATATACATTCCGCACGTTTGAAATAAAGTCAGCAACAAAACTTTTGTCCTAACAATATATATCTGAGAAATATGAGACGACACCCCAGTATACCCCAGTATATTTAAGAACTCAAGGTTCTCTACTGCGTTCATATGCCTCATCAATATAGCGTCTGAGCCATACTGTGATCTTATGTGCAACTCCAACATTTTTGGTAACAACAAAATGATAATTTATATAGCTTCATGTGAAAAGCGGACTATCTTGAAGAGCACTCCTCGGGATTCGAACTCACTTTTATTGAGAGATTAAAAATATTATAAAAACAAAAACAAGTTGAGGGTAAATATACGAAGTTGGTGGCTGCACTTAATAGATCAAGAACTTTTCCGCTACTGCATATGTTTAGAATAAACATATTTGGTGAGCATGCCGCAGGAACCTTTCCATGGCAAAATAAACTTCAAAGAAACCTTGGTTGATATTCCGTTGATCGAGGGATTCGGCAATTTGGGTAGTATTTTCTCAGGGGATGGAAGAGTTATGAAGGATATCCAATGTTATGCAGCGATAGAAAATAAAATCAATAGGTCACTAAAGTATGTATACTCGAATAGAACAGTATCAAAATTTGTTAATACGGTAATTCAAAACAGTACATTAGTACATTATTTATAGTTAATGCATTAACATTGTGGAGGTTTCAAGACATTGTGATTTGTTTTATCAAACACTGTTTGTTCCACTTTATGTGAAATAAACAGTGTTTGATAAAACATAAAATGGAATAAACAGTGTTTGATAAAACTAATTACAAAGTATATTTGTACCAATTTTGATTTATGAGAGTGAAACGTGGACATAGAAGAAGACTGAAATGAGTCGAATAAACTTAAGAAATCTGTGCGCTGCGCAGAATACATGAGGCGACAATGTATCGTATAACTCTTTTGTTGTATACAGATAAACCTAGCGGGATTGTTGTCACCTGGCAATGTCTTCCAACCAACCAAAAAAAAGTAAAATATGTTTTAAGTGAAAACAAGACTGGAATCTTTTAAAAAAAAATCTGAGTTCAAGCGGGATGTATGACAGAATACGGGAAGGCATGGTCAAATATTTATGTGTACTTAAGACTCATGTGTTGAGTAAGATGAAGAAGATAATTCTAAGATGGTTTAGACATGAAGAAAGACTAACAAATATAAATTGTAAATGTAAGTGGAAGGTGTGGTAGAAAACGTCCAAGAAGAGTATGGATGGATCAAGTGCATTATATTTCAAAATAAGGAAACGTAGAAAAAGGATGTCAGTCGAGATGGAAATTCTTGCGCTCTGTCCTCTTCGTGACATGAAAATGTCGTGATGATATGTATGTATGTACACGTCTCAATAATAAATGAGTAAGACGGCAACATAATAGAAGACAGACGCGAACCGGTTGACACGGTTCGGTGGTTGAGGATGAGAATGACTTTGTGCTCTGATGGTCAGTTACACATGAACTGAGTAAAACAATGGCAATTGGAGGGAGGTGGGGAGGGAAAAACGAAAATGTTCTTCGTTATAAGTAAACTCTTTGTGATGGTCTTCCTGATGACAAAAAAAAATAGTTGTGTTAAATGCCATGTGTCAGTGCTGGTGTCTGACGATCAACATGTTCGCTCATTGCATTGTATTGTATTATGTTACACTTTGGTTGTATACAGTACCACCTGGTGGGCTTATATCCATGTAGGGCTTATATCCAATTACCATCCAAAAATATGTTAAAGAGGCCTTTAGTGAAATAGGGTCTGGAATCCTTTTAAAAAAAAATGTTTTCCAACGGGAATCGAACCCGCAACCTGCGGGCTGGGAGACAAGTGTCTTATCAATTAGGTAACGGAAGTCATCTGTCACATAACATTTGGACGCCTGTTTTCCAGTTCGAGGGTATCTGACTTTTAAAAGGTTCTTATCTGGTTTTCATTTACAGTAACATATTTCTGCCATATTTTTGTGTATGGAGAGGAAATACAAAAAAAACCCACTCGTTCTCACTATCCTCCTAAGCCCCTGACGGCGTTGAACTAATGTTTACATCTGAATCAGCTGCCATATTGCGCTCTCGGCACATTCGTACAGAGTTATAGAAGACGAGAGATTGCCGAGAAATTGAAAATTTCGAAAATTGCCGTCTACGAGCATTTGGTGAAGCCTCGTGAAACACGAAATTATTTTCAGGGCGGCAAATGAATTGATTCAGGTACTAGAGAAAGTAAACGTAAATTAACATATATTATAAATGTAAAGTTGTCCGGGCAAAAATGACGTATTTTGCATCAGTTGTGTTCCAGTCTTTGGTCGTACAAGACGTGTTTTGTGTTCTATTCATCATTTAACATCTGGAGAACGTTATTTTAGTGAACTTTTTTTCGAACGTGGGTTAAGTTGGAGAATTATATCTCTGACAAACAATTTATACGAAATTGCATGTTGTACGAATACTATCGAAAAAATAATGCAGCAACTGCAACTAAAAACATTTGTGACACATTTGGAGAATGTTCAACTGTTTGGAAATGCAAAAGGTGCTATTTAAAAGTAGTGATTTTAATATAAAAAACAATCCTCGAAGTGAAAAAGTAGTGAAAGTGGATTTTGACGTATTGCGTACAGAAATCGAATCAAATCCAATACTGACTATACGACAATTAGCTGACAAGCCTAGATACTCAAAATCTAGTGTGCAAGAACATCTAAATAAATTGCAAGATTGTGAAGCAGGGGCGTTGGACACCGCACGATCTAACGGATGAGACCAAAGCGGTACGCAAGCGCATATGTGAATATATGTATAATCGAAAAAGAGACAAACGCTCCGTTTTTACACCATATAGTGACCGGAGACGAAATGTGGGTGCTATATTCGAACCAATGACGTAAACGCCAATAGCTTTCAAAGGGGCAGGTAGCAAAACCGACCCCTCGAAACCGGGTCTAACTGTAAAAAAAGTGCTTTTGAGTGTAGGAAGGACTTCCTTACGGTAAAACAATTACGAGTGAAGTATATTGTGCCCAACTCGAAAATTTGAATGGAGCAATAAGGCTAAAGATACTTGATTTTTTCAATCGACATTTAATTTTATTGCAACACGACAACGCCCGACCCCATACATCGAAGATGACTGAAAATAAAGTAGCTTGGATGGAAAACTATTCTTCACCCACCATGTAGTCCCTATTTGGTTTCTACAGATTATCATTTATTTAGATATAGTACTCGTATATGCAGCACCATTTAGCTGATTTTTTTTCGCCTTTAGAAGTTAAAAATGGCATTGAGGAATATTTTGCATTCAAATCTACTAAATTATATTCTGACGGTATTAAAAATTTGTTAAATAAATGGAAGAAGGAATTATCTACCGAAGGAGAATATATTGTATCGATGTAATAAGATTTTTTTTAATCTACCTCTTTCATTTAAAAACGACATTGTCCGGACAACCTAAATATATAATATATATTCAGAGAAAAGTGTTAATTGTTGAATTTCAAACATTGATTTTGGGAAGTTGAACTAATGTGACGCTCCATATAATCAGATAATCAGTGGCAATGAATTGTTAGGGCAGAGTATTTATTCAAGGGCTGTCAGCAGGATCTGCTTTATTCTGATCTCAGCGCATCTGCATGATTCAAATGTCAGCCATATCAACGTTGATGCAGTTACCATAGTTAAAGGAATATATTTAATATTAAAGGTTCGATTCCTGACGTATTCACTTCCAGGCTGGTATTATTCTTAGACCATTTAACACCTAATTTTATGATTTCCTTCATTTGTAGCTTAGAACCGACCAACTATTATAAATGATTAATGCGCTTTTAAGCTACAAAAATAACACTGTATAAAACAAAACTTCGCCTATTTGAAGGCTGCAGCAAATTAAATGCGATGATTTTGGAAATTTAATCTCCTTGCCATCGTTAATTTTGGGTTATATCTGTCAAGACTGCGTGTTTGCTGAAATACAACACCTTGCATACAACAAACTACAAAATACACACAGGATTCACCAATTCACTGAATGGCTGACAATAACATTCGATCACGACGGATAGCGTGTCATATATGTTATTCAGTTACTTCGAAAAAAATATCCCATTCGAAAAAATCTCCCTGGCAAAAGGACGCAGCCCATATTTCCCCTGTTTTGAGGTTTTTTTGAAGAATATGTCGTTGCTTTAGCATGTTAAAACTTTGAGTCGTAATTTAGTAATAAAATATCCATTTAATGGACTTGATATTTTTGCGCATACGGGAATTTTACACATAAAGTTATAAGACGTAATTTGATCATAAAAAAATATTAAAAGATCTTGATATTTTCTCACATAGGTGTTAAACACTTGAAGACATCATTTGACCATAACATATCATCTTAATGGGCTTGATATTTTAGCACATGCACTATGCTTTTTCAATATTTCTACGAACCTTAAATTGCTTTTGGCTGCTTGAATCCTTTTTACATATCTGTATTCATATATAATTATATCCTAAGGGTTGTTGCCGTCTAAATACTATCTCTTTCTATGCTTATTCGTCTTAATTATCATTTTTCTTTGACTTCTCCCCATACGCTTTTAACATGACTGATCATTGTTACACTTTCGATAGCTCTATACGATTCTAATTCATCCCTCTCTATATTTCGCATTTCGTAAAGCAGCGGTTACGCGTAGTTCTTTTGCGAACCTTACTTCGTTGGTCCAATACACCAGAGATTATTTTTTATGGGCCGTTCTTCCACGTCTCTAGATACAACAAGATTTAGTAAACGATCTTCTTGCACTCAAAAAAAGTATTCGTAGAATTCGAAGACTCCTCGTAGGGTTAAAGTTGAAAATCTGTAAGCGACACTAAGCTCTTCCAGAAGTTTTAGCATTCTTCTCTAGAACCACCTTTTTATACTTCGATTATGTGTCTCATACTTGATCGTTCTTTCCATATCTCAATGTCATGTATAAAGCGAATCTTTTCTTAAAAATATAAATGTTCACAGAAATATGCAATTGCAAATTTTTTGCAAAAAAAAAATTATGCGTTCAAATCATACTATCACTTTTTGTTATTTCATTTTTTATCTTTCAACGTTTGTCCAGTTCTAGAAAAAAAATATCCTTTAATGTGATTGAGTACATCACACCATGGAAAGAATGGTTGTATCAAGGGTATGATATTTTGAAATAAGGAAATGAAAATCATATTAATCGTAGGAGCTGTATAACAAGGTGCATGGATATAGAAGAGGCCAATAATGTGTCTTCTGATATGAAAGTCTGGCGCTATCTTCTCATTGCCCACCCTGATAAGGAAACAGCGTGATGTTATGTGTATTTTGACTGGACAACTTAGGATAGATCTAAGTATTCTTTAAGAGTTTCCTCTTCTCTCTTTAGTAGTCTTCCAAGCTTTTTCTACTGGAAGTCCAGGATATTTAGTATCTTTAGAAACTTCCCCCATATTCTTCCCCATTAAAATATATTATAGTAATTGTGTATTTGTATAAATGTTTTAACGGATCTCTAATAAAATCACAATCACAATAACTTATTCAAACGAACACTTAACTCTCTTAAAGTTCAAAGCAGCCAATAGTAAAGCGGTAGAAATCCGAAATGGTACACACGTACATTGTTGTTTCTTTTAGAAATAAAAAAAGAAAGGCTTTATTTAAAAATGCACCACGGCTTGGGCGTTAATGCACCTTGCATTGATGATGCTTTTTTTGTAATTTCTGGGACTATGAATGAGGCTTATGATAATAGAACCTCCAGCATGGCGAAGCTTTCAAACTATAAAGGCTTCATTTGTGGAATGGAACTGCGGCAAAGTTGTTGTTTTGCAGTTTCAAAGTTATCGCTTCACAAATGCACATTTTTGCATTATGCACGCGTACACCGCAATTCGTTGGAAGGTAAAGTATTTTATTGAAGCTGTAAGACTGTGTGGTTTTTTACATTTTAATTGATCGGAAAATTTTGCTTACCTACTCGTAGACATGGAAATATCTGAAATTTTTTTGTGCATTCGCTGTTAAAGAATATATCAAATAAATTTAAAAATACTTCCTAAAATATTCTTTAAAACCTAGATATAAGTTTGTTGTGTTATAATTTATTTTGAAGTATTTTTAAAATATTGTATTGAAACAACAGAACTAGTCATAAAACACAATAACTTTTGGTAAATTACACAATCTTTCTACGAGTATTAAGAATTGAAAGAATTACTTGTAATAATTGTTATCTAGCTATAAGGTATTATGAAGGTGTTAAATAGTTCTAAGAAATCAAATATAAAGATAACTAAAATTTAAAAAAAAAACTACATATTTGAGGTGTATGGCCGCGCGGTAACGCATTGAACTTCTATGCGGAAGGTCATCGGTTCGATCCCCACGCTGTGCTACTCCTTTCGAACGACACAGCCATTTTTTCCGCCTAGTGTTCGAAGGTATAAGGATACCTATGACTTCGGTCATATCTATTCTTTTTAAACGAAAAAAAAAGATGTTGAAAAATAAAATGTAGTTAGCTTGTTGTCGTAATATAGAAAAAAAAGAACAATTCTAAAATTCTCAAGTAAAAAAAATGTATTTTGGTAAAGCCTTTTAGCAAATGTATATATGACATATTGCTTGAATAAATAAAGAAAACGATACAGTGAGCCTTACAACAAAATATAAAAATTTAAGGTATCGAGTGCTTCTTTCACTGCAAAGAAAAATAATCCTCAAATAAAAAAAAAACAATTACAATAAAATCACATAAAAAGACACGTTAACATAATGAAACAATTCAAATGATACGTTAGTATGCAAGCACACACATCAAAATTATTTCAAAATAAATATAAACATTTTATAATATACACAGTCAATTAAACGAGTCGGGACTGTCTCGAGACAATAGCTTTAATTAAATTTATTAAAAATCAAAAATCTTATTAGGTTATATTAATAAATATATTAACTGAATGGAGAAAAACTAAAAATTAAAACCAAGCAAAATCGATATATTTATTGCTGAATAAAGAAGCATAATCAAATATATATATAATATAATATAATGTGTGAAACGTAGAATAAAGAAGCAAAGAAATAAAATATAAATTGGGAAATCCGAATTGTACGGAAAATGGGAAACGATAGTAAATTAGATTATACGAGTAAATAAAAAAAATGATTCGTCATTAAAGAAATACAATGATTTTAATACGCTGCTTGAACGAAACCAACGCTTACAATCAAACAAACACAGCATCACGTCGTTTCCCTGTCGGGATAGGCAAAAAGGAAGTGCCATATTTTCCTACCTTAATAAACAAATTTTGCCTTCTCTACATCCATATATTTTTTTTCCGGATTTTAAATTTCCTTCTTTCAAGATCATCCACTTGTCTAACAATACTTTTCTTGGTTTACAAATAATACATTGTATCGCGCATTCCACTTACATTTGCATTGTAATATTTATTTTTTCATTCATTTGTTCCACATGTTCCCAAACCATCGCAGAGTACTCTTCATTTTACTAAATACATCCAGCCTCAAGTTTGAATTCATCTCTAACCAAAAAATCGGTTTTCAGGCATACATCGTCACCCCATGTATTCTTCTTAGTGCATACATTTTAAGGGTTCGGTTCCTTTCAATCTTTTTCATGTCCACGTTTACTCCCATACATCAAAGTTGGTTCTAGTGTATGTTGTGGACTATCTGAGAAAGTTTTACCGAAATAGCAAAAGTATTGCTCACCCATATATACTCGTAGAATATACTTTTTTCTCACTTTTCTAACGATTTCAAGAATTGTTATTAAATATCATTATTAAAGGTTGTTTATTGGCCTTTCCAGTTCACCGCCTTTCTTTCTTTACGTCGTCCTTTACTGTTCATGCAGCGAGACTCTGGAATCAGTTACAAACAAATATAAGTCTCGCTCCTTCCTTGGCATGCTTTAAGAAGCGACTGAAAAAACTCTAAATTTCTAGTCAGTAAAATAACGTGTTTCATTCCTGATTTTTCTTTTCCTTTCCTCTCCACCATCCTTTCCTTTCCTTTTGATAGACGGACAATCACCCGAACATTCTTTTTCATATAAAGTGATGATATCTCACTTTATATGAAAAATAATGTTCGGGTGATTGTCCGTCTTTGTGGGGTTCGTGGGCATGTGCTCACGTACATGTTTATGGATTTCGTGGGGATGGATAGTCATTTGAATGATTTATGCGACTACGTAACTTGCTTAATTTACTTTTGTCTGGTTGGTTGGAAGAGATTGCCACCTGGCAATAAACCCGATAGATTGTATTGCAATAAAAGTGTTAAATTAATAAATAAATAAAGGTGACCATGTTTATCAAAGTTTTGAGCTTTCATTTTGTTGAACTCCATATTAGAGAAAATTTAAAAATAAATAACTGTGTTATTCTACTTATTGGTGAATCGTAGAATAACAAAGTAATTTGTAAACTATTCTATTAACTGTATTATTAAACACGATATTCTATTAACTGTATTATTAAACACGATATTTTTTCCATTGCTTCTGAATATACTGGTAATTATCTGATATGGCTGTCCACAAAAGGAAGACTGGTAGTCTTATACTTGGAGTCTCAATCTGAAATCCCGATAGATTGCTGGAGCGTTTAAGGGGTGGATTTAGAGTTGTAATAAGCTCCATTAAAACACCCAGAGAGATAAAATAAGAAAATAAGAGTGTAGAAAAAACCGTAATCCGTCGGAAATCGAAACAATGACATAATTATTTATTTACTTATTGTATAAAGTTTACATATACAGGTTTTATCCAATTACATATAAAGCTCTAAGATATACAGTAAGAAAAAAATTAAAATTAATAAAAAAGGTGTATTTGTCAAATTAAAGAATTATTTACGAAATTCCAATTACTAAAAAATTTCATAATACTTTCTTTAAAAACATTAACTGAAACGTTGAACATGTTACAATAATATCTGAGAACCTATTCAAAGTGATCATCCTGTGAAACAAAAGTCGAGCCTTTGGCAAGTTATTTTTAATTATTGCCAGTCTTAAAAATATCAATATTTCTGTCCCTCGAATAGTTGTCAGAAACATCATCAGTAGAACTGTTTTATAAATAAGATGCTATGCAAGAATGTTAACTCCACGAGCGCTTAGTGACTTTCAAGGTATGATAATTAATGTATTCATTTCTGGACTGGTTAACTTACAGATGTTTTTCCATGACAAATTATTGTTGCACTAGCGTTTGCTAGCTCCCTAGCATGATTTTTAGCACTTTTGGGATGATATTTTTTTAATCTATTTATTTTTATATAACATACATTCCCTATTTCGTAAGACACCTGTCTTTCAATCAGCAGGTTTCGGGTTTCATTCCCTTTGGTACTATTTAAAAAAATGCGTTAGTGTCTGGCATCTTTGCTGAAGCATCAATCAAACGGTTATAATATTTTTTAAATAACCATATACAAAATCTATCAAAATATGGCTCAATACATAAGAAGTTAATTAAAATATATAAATTATTTATCAATCGATCTGACATTTCTCCGGCAGCCCAAGCGGACTATGTTAGTAGTAGATCTCGGCATGAGATAAGTCTAATTATCTCATTCGACTCCATCTCCGGGCAGGTGATTGGTCCATAATGTAAATCTTCACAGCATCCGGTGTAATTCACTATTCTCATTATTCAAACTTGGTCCGAACGGCGCGGAATCTTTTGATGAAACAAGTATGCGCTTTATTGCAGCTTGGTGTGGAATGAAGGATGAAATATTATATTTGAAAGTAATATAATGGAAATTCCTTAATTAATGCAAGGGTAAACCCATGTTTGTTTGAATTAATCGCTTTTGTTTATTAATTTCATTCCATATATTCTTCAGTAGATTTATTTATTAATAGTTTTGACGTTTTATATCCGTTTCAATTTTTTTTTCAGTGTAAGAAGTGCTTTAGTCGACTATCGTCAATAAAATTCATTACACATAGTTAAACACGTGACTTTGAATGGGTGAGTTTTAAGCACAATGCATGGCAATACATAACCTTTTAGTGATGTAACCTTTAAGATGTGTGGTCTAATAAGATCGAGTTGGTCTTAGAATATACACCTTGTAGACGTAGACGTCAATCGACCTTGTAGACATCAATCGACCTTGTAGACATCAATAGACCTTGTAGACGTCAATCGACCTTGTAGACGTCAATCAACCAAACTTATTTTATTTTAAATATACTGTCATTTAGCATTCTCGTAATAACTTCAAGAAACTATATTAGGCGTTTTTTTTACTAAATGAAAAACTAGGAATAATAAACGAATTTATGTTATATTATATCATTGTATTATTTTTCCGTTATATACAGAAAAATCTGACTGCTTATTGTCATTAAAAATCAATTCCAACAAACCAGATATTAGAGAGGCTTTATGTGAAAATCACTCATTTTAAAGTAAAAATAAAAACTGTTTTTTCCAACGGGATTTGAGCTCGTAACTCCCAGGTGGGAAGACAGGTCTCATATCAACTTGACTACGGAGGTGGTCAATCATTCCATATAAAAAAAATACTTGTAATGTAATCATTCCTTAATAAAAAATATCAAACAAAATATAGAAAAATATTTTTAAAGTTATGATGAATATAAAATTGAATAGACTGTGTTACGCATTGTTAAGATTTGTGAGCTGTGAACATCGGGCTAAATCGAGGTTTGGCCATGTTAAATCGAGTGAACAGTTTTTTTCGGTCCACCAATGATTCGGCGGAAAGAGAACGATAGAGTAAAAAGTAACCAACAGTCAGATAAAATGAAAAATTGTTTTGAAACGACTGAACTAAAATATTCCAGCAAAAAAAAAACGTTTAACGAACGATTGTATAAGTTTTTTAAAAGCTAGACATCAATCACAATACTCAATTTGAGAGCGAAATAAGAGTACATTGATAATTATTCTTATAAATATAAGATTAATGTTAATATTACACTTTATTTTAAAAGCTATACATCAATCACAATACTCGTTTTGAGAGCGAGATAAGAGTACATTGAGAATTATTCTTATAAATATAAGATTAATGTTAATATTATACTTTATTTTAAAAGCTAGGCATCAATCACAATACTCGTTTTGAGAGCGAGATAAGAGTACATTGATAATTATTCTTATAAATATAAGATTAATGTTAATATTACACTTTATTTTAAAAGCTATACATCAATCACAATACTCGTTTTGAGAGCGAGATAAGAGTACATTGAGAATTATTCTTATAAATATAAGATTAATGTTAATATTATACTTTATTTTAAAAGCTAGGCATCAATCACAATACTCGTTTTGAGAGCGAGATAAGAGTACATTGATAATTATTCTTATAAATATAAGATTAATGTTAATATTACACTTTATTTTAAAAGCTAGACATCAATCACAATACTCCTTTTTAGAGCGAGATAAGAGTACATTGAGAATTATTCTTATAAATATAAGATTAATGTTAATATTATACTTTATTTTAAAAGCTAGGCATCAATCACAATACTCGTTTTGAGAGCGAGATAAGAGTACATTGATAATTATTCTTATAAATATAAGATTAATGTTAATATTACACTTTATTTTAAAAGCTATACATCAATCACAATACTCGTTTTGGAAGCGAGATAAGAGTACATTGAGAATTATTCTTATAAATATAAGATTAATGTTAATATTATACTTTATTTTAAAAGCTAGGCATCAATCACAATACTCGTTTTGAGAGCGAGATAAGAGTACATTGAGAATTATTCTTATAAATATAAGATTAATGTTATTATTATACTTTATTTTAAAAGCTAGACATCAATCACAATACTCGTTTTGAGAGCGAAATAAGAGTACATTGATAATTATTCTTATAAATATAAGATTAATGATAATATTACACTTTATTTTAAAAGCTATACATCAATCACAATACTCGTTTTGAGAGCGAGATAAGAGTACATTGAGAATTATTCTTATAAATATAAGATTAATGTTAATATTATACTTTATTTTAAAAGCTAGGCATCAATCACAATACTCGTTTTGAGAGCGAGATAAGAGTACATTGATAATTATTCTTAATAATATAAGATTAATGTTATTATTATACTTTATTTTAAAAGCTATACATCAATCACAATACTCGTTTTGAGAGCGAGATAAGAGTACATTGAGAATTATTCTTATAAATATAAGATTAATATTAATAATATACTTTATTTTAAAAGCAAGACATCAATCACAATACTCGTTTTGAGAGCGAGATAAGAGTACATTGATAATTATTCTTATAAATATAAGATAAATGTTAATATTACACTTTATTTTAAAAGCTATACATCAATCACAATACTCGTTTTGAGAGCGAGATAAGAGTACATTGAGAATTATTCTTATAAATATAAGATTAATGTTAATATTATACTTTATTTTAAAAGCTTGGCATCAATCACAATACTCGTTTTGAGAGCGAGATAAGAGTACATTGAGAATTATTCTTATAAATATAAGATTAATGTTAATATTACACTTTATTTTAAAAGCTATACATCAATCACAATACTCGTTTTGAGAGCGAGATAAGAGTACATTGAGAATTATTCTTATAAATATAAGATTAATGTTAATATTATACTTTATTTTAAAAGCTAGACATCAATCACAATACTCGTTTTGAGAGCGAGATAAGAGTACATTGATAATTATTCTTATAAATATAAGATAAATGTTAATATTACACTTTATTTTAAAAGCTATACATCAATCACAATACTCGTTTTGAGAGCGAGATAAGAGTACATTGAGAATTATTCTTATAAATATAAGATTAATGTTAATATTATACTTTATTTTAAAAGCTTGGCATCAATCACAATACTCGTTTTGAGAGCGAGATAAGAGTACATTGAGAATTATTCTTATAAATATAAGAAAAATTGTTTTGAAACGACTGAACTAAAATATGCCAGCAAAAAAAAAACGTTTAACAAACGATTGTATAAGTTTTTTAAACGCTAGACATCAATCACAATACTCGTTTTGAGAACGAAATAAGAGTACATTTATAATTATTCTTATAAATATAAGATTAATGTTAATATTACACTTTATTTTAAAAGCTATACATCAATCACAATACTCGTTTTGAGAGCGAGATAAGAGTACATTGAGAATTATTCTTATAAATATAAGATTAATGTTAATATTATACTATATTTTAAAAGCTAGGCATCAATCACAATACTCGTTTTGAGAGCGAGATAAGAGTACATTGATAATTATTCTTATAAATATAAGATTAATGTTAATATTATACTTTATTTTAAAAGCTATACATCAATCACAATACTCGTTTTGAGAGCGAGATAAGAGATTAATGATAATATTACACTTTATTTTAAAAGCTATACATCAATCACAATACTCGTTTTGAGAGCGAGATAAGAGTACATTGAGAATTATTCTTATAAATATAAGATTAATGTTAATATTATACTTTATTTTAAAAGCTAGGCATCAATCACAATACTCGTTTTGAGAGCGAGATAAAAGTACATTGATAATTATTCTTAATAATATAAGATTAATGTTATTATTATACTTTATTTTAAAAGCTATACATCAATCACAATACTCGTTTTGAGAGCGAGATAAGAGTACATTGAGAATTATTCTTATAAATATAAGATTAATATTAATAATATACTTTATTTTAAAAGCAAGACATCAATCACAATACTCGTTTTGAGAGCGAGATAAGAGTACATTGATAATTATTCTTATAAATATAAGATTAATGTTAATATTACACTTTATTTTAAAAGCTATACATCAATCACAATACTCGTTTTGAGAGCGAGATAAGAGTACATTGAGAATTATTCTTATAAATATAAGATTAATGTTAATATTATACTTTATTTTAAAAGCTTGGCATCAATCACAATACTCGTTTTGAGAGCGAGATAAGAGATCATTGAGAATTATTCTTATAAATATAATATTAATGTTAATATTACACTTTATTTTAAAAGCTATACATCAATCACAATACTCGTTTTGAGAGCGAGATAAGAGTACATTGAGAATTATTCTTATAAATATAAGATTAATGTTAATATTATACTTTATTTTAAAAGCTAGACATCAATCACAATACTCGTTTTGAGAGTGAGATAAGAGTACATTGAGAATTATTCTTATAAATATAAGATTAATGTTAATATTATATTTATCCACCAATGATTCGGCGGAAAGAGAACGATAGAGTAAAAAGTAACCAACATGCAGATTAAATGAAAAATTGTTTTGAAACGACTGAACTAAAATATTCCAGCAAAAAAAAAACGTTTAACAAACGATTGTATAAGTTTTTTAAACGCTAGACATCAATCACAATACTCGTTTTGAGAACGAAATAAGAGTACATTGATAATTATTCTTATAAATATAAGATTAATGTTAATATTACACTTTATTTTAAAAGCTATACATCAATCACAATACTCGTTTTGAGAGCGAGATAAGAGTACATTGAGAATTATTCTTATAAATATAAGATTAATGTTAATATTATACTTTATTTTAAAAGCTAGGCATCAATCACAATACTCGTTTTGAGAGCGAGATAAGAGTACATTGATAATTATTCTTATAAATATAAGATTCATGTTAATATTACACTTTATTTTAAAAGCTATACATCAACCACAATACTCGTTTTGAGAGCGAGATAAGAGTACATTGAGAATTATTTTTATAAATATAAGATTAATGTTAATATTATACTTTATTTTAAAAGCTAGGCATCAATCACAATACTCGTTTTGAGAGCGAGATAAGAGTACATTGATAATTATTCTTATAAATATAAGATTAATGTTAATATTACACTTTATTTTAAAAGCTATACATCAATCACAATACTCGTTTTGAGAGCGAGATAAGAGTACATTGAGAATTATTCTTATTAATATAAGATTAATGTTAATATTATACTTTATTTAAAAACTAGACATCAATCACAATACTCGTTTTGAGAGCGAGATAAGAGTACATTGAGAAATATTCTTATAAATATAAGATTAATGTTAATATTATACTTTATTTTAAAAGCTATACATCAATCACAATACTCGTTTTGAGAGCGAGATAAGAGTACATTGAGAATTATTCTTATAAATATAAGATTAATGTTAATATTATACTTTATTTTAAAAGCTAGACATCAATCACAATACTCGTTTTGAGAGCGAGATAAGAGTACATTGAGAATTATTCTTATAAATATAAGATTAATGTTATTATTATACTTTATTTTAAAAGCTAGACATCAATCACAATACTCGTTTTGAGAGCGAGATAAGAGCACATTGAGAATTATTCTTATAAATATAAGATTAATGTTAATATTATATTTATCCACCAATGATTCGGCGGAAAGAGAACGATAGAGTTAAAAGTAACCAACATTCAGATAAAATGAAAAATTGTTTTGAAACGACTGAACTAAAATATTCCAGCAAAAAATAAAACCTTTAACAAACGATTGTATAAGTTTTTTAAACGCTATACATCAATCACAATACTCGTTTTGAGAGCGAGATAAGAGTACATTGATAATTATTCTTATAAATATAAGATTAATGTTAATATTACACTTTATTTTAAAAGCTATACATCAATCACAATACTCGTTTTGAGAGGGAGATAAGAGTACATTGAGAATTATTCTTATAAATATAAGATTAATGTTAATATTATACTTTATTTGAAAAGCTAGACATCAATCACAATACTCGTTTTGAGAGCGAGATAAGAGTACATTGAGAATTATTCTTATAAATATAAGATTAATGTTATTATTATACTTTATTTTAAAAGCTAGACATCAATCACAATACTCGTTTTGAGAGCGAGATTAGAGTACATTGAGAATTATTCTTATAAATATAAGATTAATTTTAATATTATACTTTATTTTAAAAGCTAGGCATCAATCACAATACTCGTTTTGAGAGCGAGATAAGAGTACATTGAGAATTATTCTTATAAATATAAGATTAATTTTAATATTATAATTTATTTTAAAAGCTAGACATCAATCACAATACTCGTTTTGAGAGTGAGATAAGAGTACATTGAGAATTATTCTTATAAATATAAGATTAATGTTAATATTACACTTTATTTTAAAAGTTATACATCAATCACAATACTCGTTTTGAGAGCGAGATAAGAGTACATTGAGAATTATTCTTATAAATATAAGATGAATGTTAATATTATACTTAATTTTAAAAGCTAGGCATCAATCACAATACTCGTTTTGAGAGCGAGATAAGAGTACATTGAGAATTATTCTTATAAATATAAGATTAATTTTAATATTATAATTTATTTTAAAAGCTAGACATCAATCACAATACTCGTTTTGAGAGCGAGATAAGAGTACATTGAGAATTATTCTTATAAATATAAGATTAATGTTAATATTACACTTTATTTTAAAAGCTATACATCAATCACAATACTCGTTTTGAGAGCGAGATAAGAGTACATTGAGAAATATTCTTATAAATATAAGATTAATGTTAATATTATACTTTATTTTAAAAGCTAGACATCAATCACAATACTCGTTTTGAGAGCGACATAAGAGTACATTGAGAATTATTCTTATAAATATAAGATTAATGTTATTATTATACTTTATTTTAAAAGCTAGACATCAATCACAATACTCGTTTTGAGAGCGAGATAAGAGTACATTGAGAATTATTCTTATAAATATAAGATTAATGTTAATATTATACTTTATTTTAAAAGCTAGACATCAATCACAATACTCGTTTTGAGAGCGAGATAAGAGTACATTGAGAATTATTCTTATAAATATAAAATTAATGTTAATATTATACTTTATTTATAAGAAAAAAATTGATCACTGTTACATAAATTTGTTAAATTAATATTCAAACGTATATTAAATGTGTAAAAGCAGAAATCCGAAGACAAATTGAGTTGTAAAATATGAAAAAATTTTCCGGAAGACATGGATTAGCCTGTCATATACTCAGAAGAACGATAATTAGTCTAGTATAGTATCTAAGATTATCTTTAACATGGTATAGAGTTTGTAATTTATTTTTATCAAACACTGTTTATTTCACTTTTTTGTGACGGTACCGGTTTCACGGTTTAAGGCCCTACCGGTTTCAAGGCTTTCACCTCATCTTCAGGGGAGCGCAAACAAGACTAAATGCTGTTCGAACTGGTACCAATATACACGCTTCGAGTTCGAACAGCATTTAGTCTTGTTTGCGCTCCCTTGAAGATGAGGTGAAAGCCTTGAAACCGGTAGGGTTATACCGTCACAAAAAAGTGGAATAAACAGTGTTTGATAAAAATAAATTACAATGTCTTTAAACCTCCACAACGTTAATGGCTTAACTATAAACAACGGTATAAATAAATAAATAATATATAATAGGTTTATTGATAGCAACATAGTATGTACAGATTATCTTTAAATAACACTTCTAAAACACATAAATTGCAGATAATACATTAAAAACAGAAGCTATCAAAAGGTCTGGGCTCATCTAATAGTATCCCCTCGGCCAAGATACACCCCACCAATATAGGGCGAACCCAGCCACGGGGACACCAGATGTTTTTCAGCCCACACCCTTGTATAGAGTGATAACATAGACGATGAGAAAGAAGGAAATAAATATGACAGGTGTTTTTGAAATATGGTGTTGAATGCAGATGCTCCGTATTGCATGTCCCACAAGGTCCACAAATGTCTCTATCATGCAAGAAATGGAGATCAGACAAGGTTTTTGATAATATGTCGAAAAAAGATTCTTACAAATACTTTGCATGCTATCAGAAATAACAAAAGTTTTGATAAGCTAATGCTCAAGGTAGAAGGAAAGATGAATAAAAAAAAGTTAATAGGACCAAAAAATAAGTAAACTTAAAATGAGTAAACTACTTAAAAGCTCCCTTTAACTTAGTTCAATCCAGGATGGATGAAGATAAATGGTATACTGAGTTCCAAATACATAAGAAAAACACCACAATCAGCATTGAACATGCGATGAAGAAAATAGAACTGTGTATTATGTAAGTGTTAACTTTCGTATATTTAAATGATGCGTTGATGTTTCAGGTTCCCTTGGGTCTTTAAAATATGAATGGTTTTCTAGAAATCTTTTAAGGATATTATAGTGTATTTTTATTTTATCTATTGATTCTTTCTCATTTTGTTTATTTTTATATCAATTTCGATTACGTTATAATTTTATGTACTGGATAACAGTACAATTGGAGATATTATCAACATATTATTTGTTGCTTTTGTGTGAACAATTATTTTGTTTGAAAATGTGTATTATTACTTTAGTTATCTGGTTTATCAATGTAATTGCTAATGATTGTAATGAAGTTGTATTGCTCTGTTGGTGTTTATTGATCTGATTATGATAGCAAGATTATTTCACGGAAATAATTTATTATGAATGAAATAATATAAATGAACATAATTAACCAACAATCACATAGATTTTTTATAGACATCTTTTGTTAGTCTAAAACATATTCAATTGTTTAGAAGAGCACTCTAAGATGGTTTGGGCATGTGCACCGAATAAGTAGAAATAATAATAACCGAATAAGAAGAAATGAACCGAATAAGTTATAACCGAATAAGAAGAAATATGAACAAAACAAATGTATGTGAGTGGAAGGCGCGGTAGAGGAAGATCAAAGAAAGGACAGTTGTATCAAGTGAATGGCGTTTTGTAAGAAGAAAATGTAAAAAGTCGGTGGAATTGTGGTTGTATGAGATGGTGCATGGATGTAAAAGATGCGAAGGATGTGTGTCGATATAGAAAAGCCTAGCGCTCTGTCATATCTGCCAACCCTGCAAGGAAATGATTTGATAGTATGATGTATATTTATTTGATACTTCATTGTATAAAGGGATTATTGATTGCCGTAAGGCAATCCTTTCATACCAACCAGACAGGAATTACATTTATACCAATAGTCGAGGAGTTACAATGTTTTAAGATTACACATAAAAATAAAATAAAACATTAAAAAAATCGGAGCAAAAGTTTCAAATTAAAACTAGAGTATATGAATAAAACTGTAAATCAAAAATAGTGAATAAAGGGAAGAAATGAAAATGGGAGAGAAAAAGCATAGGGAAAGAATAGGAAAAAAAACAACCTTGTCATTGAAGAGAGATATAATGATTTTCATTTCGCTTTTAGAAGCAATCCAATATTGCTGCAATTCTAACAATAGCTGATAGTATGAACAGTAAAGGACGGTGTGAAAAAGGAATTTTTGAAAATATTTTCTGGTATCAAACAGTGCCATAAACATTTGCTACACAAATCCGATTATTTTGGATAGTAGTATTTGAATTATGTAATGCCAGAAAATACATTTTAATAATGTTATTGTCCTTGCTGATAAGATTATCACAAATTATAATTTATATCTAAATAGTATATCACCTATAGGATTGTTTTTATTATTTTTCCAAATTTTTAAAACTTTCAAATTGCATCCCTACACTAACACATATACAATATTTCATTTTATTTCGACTTCACTTGACCTGGTTGGTAAGACATTTGACATCCACCTGGGGGTTTCGTGTTCGATTCTAGATTTACCTGTAGGTTTTAGGCTAGTTTCCGGTTCAAATTGATTCCGTAAAAAAATTGTATAGAAACAATCCTCACAAGCGTCGTGAACGTGTGCCCGTATTGCTGCCTCTTTATACGCCAACTCATACAAAAACGAACCGTGAGTTTCGTGACTATTCCAGTAAGTCTATGATAATCTTGCTTCCCGACCATGCTCTTTAATATATTCGATTCACCAATTCGTATATACGAGTACTAGAGGATACCATATGAAATAAGAAGGACCTGGCATGTTTTCTCTGTTTTTTCCCAAATTTATTTATACAACAAATACAAATATATTTATTTATATACTCGTATATCCTTAAAATATTTTTGGAGTTAACCATGTATAAGTGTTTCATTTTATTTGCTATTTTTAACAAGTTTTCATATAATTTAAATTAGTTTGATTTTGGGGCTCGATTGCCAATTGATAAGTTTAATTTTTGTCCTCAGTAAGATACAGGCAAAAGCCTAGTTTACTGGGGACATGACAAATAAAAGTCAACAAACCCAGATACATTAAAATTGTGTGTACAAAATAATTTATCTGTTGTTTTTTTTAGGAATTTTTTTTATTTATAGAATTTCTTGTCATGTATAACATAAATAAATAAAATTGAAATTTGACATTGCCTTATTTAGTGATTAATGATGCAAAATCTTAATGATAAAATTTTTATCACAAGGAAAGTGGTTTCGTTGCCTATTAAAAATATAATTACAGTATATTTGTGTTATTAATGATCTTCCTATTAGTTCAAATTCTACGTTAAATGATTTATTTTTTATTTAATTTTAAATAATTCTTGCTAGCCCGTGACCTAATTGAGATGTCTGTTTACAAATTACATATTTTATTCCCGTTGGAACCAAAATTATTTTGTTTAAAAAAAGTTTCCAAACTGGTTTTTACGTTATGTTTGTTAAACAACTTTTTGGTTCAAACAAATCCGCCAAGTTAATATAATATAATATAATACAACACAATACAATTAATAAAATGCAAAAGTTACAAATATGTAGTAAATACTACATATTTATTTCTTTGTATGTGACGATCTGCGTGGCCTAGTTTAAGACGATTGTCTTCCAACCCGGAGGTTACGTGTTCGATTCCCGTTTGAACCCAATTTTTTAAAAAGGATACCAGTCTGATTTTTTAAGGCCTCTTTAAAATCTTTAGCTGGAAGGTATTGGCACATGGCAATAAGTCCGCCAGGTTGTACTGTATATAAAGTGTGATAATAAATACAACAAAAAAAGTATATTTAAAAAAATATTGATGAAAAATACATTTTTACAAAGTGTACTCAGTTTCTCGAGTAAGCCAATAAATCAAGATTCGAGACTGTTTTGTAGATGAGTGAATCCGTGAGAATAAAACGAGATCTTCCGGATAGAACGGATCAATTATCTACAGAACCATAGAACTATAGAGCGTCCATTTCGAGCGAGTCAGAGCACCAATTCGACTTTTTTCTATGAAAAAAACAAAGAATTTCAGTTTTGAGGTTTGTCTTTGTGGCGATGAGTAGGATTCATGAAAAAAGACTATGAAATAAAGTGACTCTCTTTTTAAAGCAAGTCTTGTATAAAAATAACTGTAATGATTAAGAATTACATAAATAAATAAATTTAGGATAGCAACATATGTTAATATGAACAATATGAAAATATATAAAAACATTCCGAAATCGCACATATGATATATCTGAAGATAAACAGATATATATGTAAACTTTTGAATATGATTATTGGCGTGTGGTAATTTCTTCCAGCCAACCAGGAAATGCTAAAGGCAGCGGCGGCGGGTCTAGAGGTGCGTTGGTACGCTGAACCGGAGAAATAATTCGCAAAAATTAAATGATATATTCGCAAACATGACTTCCAAAAATGTTAAATATTTGTATAGATTAAATATGTACAAGAATACTGACAAATAGTATGAGTATTTAAGTGAAAATTAAAGTAAAAAATATTCCTTTCAAATTGAGCGGTTTTTTTAATTCTAATATATTAAATTTTTGAATAAAACACACAATTTGCTTTGATTTCAAAAAACTTTTTATTGGTGATTGATGTATAATGTATGACATTTAAACACAAAAACAAAATCCGCCAAATGTCCACCTCTTGCAGCTCCACAGATGTCCACTCTTTTATCAAAATTTTCGATGAAATTTTGGCATAATTGCGATTCTAATTCACCAACAACGCGAATAATTTCGTCCTTCAGTTCAGGAATTGATTGGGAGTCATTCTTATAGACTTGGCGTTTCACGTAACCCCAGAGAAAATAGTCCAACGGTGTCAGATCACATAATCTTGGTGTCCAATTAACATCACCGTTTCCGGAGATTACAATACATAAAATAATTCACTAATTTGAACGCGTTGTTGTATTGTATACGACTCCATTTTTATAAATGTCATACATTACACTTCTCAAATATCACAAAACCCATGCAAGTTTGCGACGCCATCTGTTTTTTATCCAAGAATTAAAAAAAAAACGCTCAATTTGAAAGACCCTTTACAACTAGGATAAGGAGGTTTTAAGTAGAATAGTGACCATATCCAACGGATAGATGCCGAAAATTAAAAAAACTTATATGGAATATGAATGGAGGGCATTTGGCAGGGCAGATTACTCTGTTATGACATTGCGGCTTGGGAGTGAATTGTTGGAGAGGGTGGAGCAATTCAAGTACCTGGGCAGTATGATCACTACATCTGTCGACCCAAATATGGAGGTGAAGTGCAGGATTGAAGCAGCCCGTAGTTCATTCAACAAAATGCGATCAATATTCTGCAATGATAAATTGAATCTGAAAATAAGGCAGAGAATGTTGAAGTGCTACGTTTGGTCTGTTCTGCTGTATGGCTCGGAAACATGGACGCTGAAGGTTCATACTATGAATCGGTTGGAAGCGTTCGAGATGTGGCTGCACAGGAGAATGCTTCGTATACTGTGGACTGATATGATCACCAATTCGGAGGTCTTGAGGAGAGCTAATTGCAGTATACAGCTGCTGACAGATATAAAGGTCCGCAAGATATCCTATCTGGGTCACATTTTATGTGGAGAGAGTTACGAAATCCTCCAGTTGATATTAATGGGCAAGATCGAGGGGCAGCGTGGTCCTGGTAGAATGAAAACATCTTGGCTGCGCAATATGAGACTGGATGAGGCGTGTGGAGGACCTGTTCCGGGTTGTGCAAGACAGAGAAGCCTTTGCCAGAGTGATTGCCAACGTCGGGGGCACCTGATAGGGCACGACAAGAAGAAGAAGATATGGAATATGAAATTAAAAGTAGATGTAATAGTGACAAATGATAGAAGTTATGACTTGAATTTTGAAATTTAAGACTTATGTCAATTTTGCACTTGTCACATATTGCACTTAGGACATATTTTGAAATATATATAAACATCTAACGGGGTTACCGCTATACAGTAACTTATGTTAACCAACCATCTTATTTTGGATATGTCAAGTAATTTAAATCCATGTCATATTTTTCAGAACACTAAAATTTCTATTATTGGTATATAAGTCGGTTTCAGCTATTCGAATTTTTATTAGAAGTGGTTTGTTAGTTTTTTATAGCTATTTTAAAATCTACCATGAACAAGTCTGAAAAAATGTCCAGTCTTAGTGCTAGACCACTAATTTGTTCGGAGTAAAGGTGAGCTGAGATGGCCAGAGGAAGACTGACGCGAGGAGAACTGACTGGGAGATATTGATCCATTAGTGTCGCGCCATTAATCACCGGGAACGAGTGGCGGTCGAGATTGGGTATTGGAAAGATACATTGACGTTACAAGAATATTGAGGTTTAAAATACATTTTTTTTGTAAACTTATATTTATAAAACAAACTTAAACGTGCAATATCATAAATAAGTAAGGTAAAACAATTCTTCAGTGCCATGCTAAAAACATTACTGAATATAGTAAGCACGAACAAAGTATCTACCTAGTACGTGCATCCGCGATTGCAGTATGATGATGAGAGCTGCAACACTTTCGAAGATGGATGTGAACAGGTAGTGAACTCAAATAAAGCTTCGAACCGATAGTGAACTCAAATAAAACTTCAAACCGGTAGTATACTCAAATAAAAAATCGAACCGGTAATGAACTCAAATATTGATGTGAATAAAATATAGTGGTGAATAAAAAATAAAAAAAAGTGTTTAATTTATTTTATTGAAATTTAAAAACTAGAATTTTGTAATTATAATAAGTTCTAGTATATTCCTTTAAAACTTTCAATCAGAAATTTTATTTTGAATAATGCTATTTTTTAATAATTTTGTTTATCTCTTTTAAAATTATCTTGGAATATAAATGTGTATCTAATAGTTCACACGCATTATACTCTTAACTATTGGATAAATAATTACACCGTTAAATTATATTTTTTCCAAGATTTGGCACTTAGATTAAAAATTACAATTTTTTTAATCGTTTGCTGAGCCACTGTTGAAAGATCAAGTAAATTCCTATCTGAGAGTTTTTATCGATTTGAAAAGGAAGTACACGCCAATACATAATCAGACTCGTCGAATGCTATAGCTTTTCTGATGCGCTTTGTTTTGTGATTTTACACAACTTACATACCATCACACCATACACCTTTTAAGACAGGCAAAGAAGACAGATCACCAAGTTTTTGCTCTCAATGCATACTACCTTTAACTCTTCCACACCCTTGTCATATATGCTCTTATGTTTTAACTTCATACTTTTTTGTAAAAATATCTCCAACTATTTTCTTCTATGAATATATATACTAAGGGTTAACTCTCGTGGTACTTCTATATACCAAAGGTTGATTTACGTGGTACGTACTTATAATTAGATCTCACACCTTATCAAGTTGGCGAGAATTTAAGACAGAGGTATTAAATATTCGATAAACGACCAGTAAAAGTATTAAGTATTTTATTAATATTTATATGCCGTCATTAAGGAACAGGTAAAAGCCTAGTTTACTGGATACATCACTAATAAAAAGCAACTATAACAATCTATATAAATTGAGTGTCTGTCTACTTTACATCACCTCTTTTTGTATTGTTTGTCTTGTTTTTCATTAACTATGCATACCTATATATAAAATTACTTGCTACGTAAATAAACTAATTAACACATGAATGGATAAAGATTGAGAAAACTATGATTGGGTTAAGTGAACGAAATTTTCAAAAAAAGGAAACGTATGAAGTAAGATCATCTAAACACTTACATTTATTTCTTGTGACGTCATTTAGTGGTCAAAAAATATTTTCAGGGAGTTTATATTTCAATGTAACTTCTCTCAAAATTACATAATGTCTAGGAGGTACACTGTCGATTGTTTTTGAGCTGCACGCTTGAAATATTTGGTCGGTCATACGGGTCGTGGTTCTTTTGTTGACACTAGTGGCGTTATGAAATATGTAGTACACAGGTTTTTTTTATGTATATGTCGAATAAAGCACTTTTTACAAATCCTTCGCTGATATGTCGAATTAAGCACTTATTAAAAATCCTTTACTGATATGTCGAATTAAGCACTTATTACAAATCCTTTGCTGATATGTCGAAAATATGCGATCGTTATTATTAGCGTTTTTTCATTCAATTTTTGACTCCTTATTTGGTAGTCTAGACGTTTTATTTTTACTAGGAAAATCAAAATTAAACGGTTTCAAAGTTCTATGTCTTTATTTATTCAGTGATAGCTGTTTTGCATATAAAATATAGCTATATAATATAACTAAAATATTATGTCAGCCATGTAGCTTAGCTTTATCCACAATTAAACAAGGCCATTGTATGATGAAACAGTTTTTAAAAACGTTTGGGTTAAACATATATAAGCTATTTAAATAATTTACCAAAAAAACTTCTGAGAAAATTGAACAAGTTCATTTTCGTTTAAACAACGATTTAATGAAATAAAAAAAAATCAGTATTCACGTTTTATTCTGATTCCTACAAGTGATTAATTTTTCTAGTAGGTGAAACGATGATATAAACAGCAATTCTTGAAACCCTACTAAGGTCACCACCTGAAATGTGTAACTCATGCAAGATTTCCTACGTAAGATTGAACGATTAAATAATAATTTTAATGAGTAGGTGGGTGAATCGGTTGAACACGAATGAGTTTACTTTTTCTCACTTAATTTTTTCACTTAATCATATCGCTTAATTTTAGAGTATGGTAGCTATTTATGAAGTGAGATAATTTCGTAAATCAATTTATGTTTTTATCAAAATTTTATCAAAATCTGTACATGTATACAATTAGAAACTGTAATAAGGACAATTTTTTTTTCTGTATCTGTAGCAAGAAGTCCATGTCACATTTGCTGCAGTACCTGAGGAGCCCGGTGTCCTGCACAAAAGAGGATTTGATTCGTGGAAAGCCCAGTGCTGTACGGGTGGCACAATTTGGGACATTTTGCGCTTTAAATAATTAAGCCCCATTTGCAGGACAAGAATACGATTTTTCTTTTGTTTGATATCAAACTGCTTCTTTAAAACTATGTTATGACTCAATTATTTTGAGTATTTTGTATAAATAAAATAAATTTCTTCGTTTGAGTGTTTTTAAATTTTTTTTTTATTTATTTATTTCACCTGGCGTGTTAATTGCCATGTGGCAATCTCTTTCAACCAACCAGAAAGATGTTTTTAATGGGCCCTAAGGGAAAACCAGACTGGAATTACATTTAAAAAAATCTGGATTCCAGCGGGGATCGAACCCGCAACCTTCGTATCGGCAGACAAGCGTCTTACCACCAGGCCATGGAGGTCGTGAATAAAATTAATACATTTGCCTCGAATAAAAATAGTTGCAGAAAACAATTCAAAGGGGCACTTAAACATTTTCTATATACTCAAACCAGACAGTATCATAATCTACTCGTACTATGATACTGTCTGATTTGGATGAAAGTTCTCAAAAGTATTTAAGCACCAACTTTGACGTATGAGAGTAAAACGTGAACGTGGAGAAGGACTGAAAGGAGCTGTAGAAATTCGTGCTCTTAGAATAATACATTGGGTGACAATGTACGACAGAATACGAAATTAAGTAATTAGGAGTGAATGTGACCTAAAGATTGATTGATGTGTTGAAAGAGAGAGAGATGAAGAAGAGCACTTTGAGGTGGTTTGGGCAAGTGATACGAATAAATGAAGAAAGACCAACAAAATTAATATAAAGTGTACATGTATATTTGATTTCTTACCGTTGTTGGTCCTGTGAGATTGAATGGTTTACCTTTTATGTTAATGTTGGAGATATAGGTGGCGTATACAGTTTAAGAGAGTACTTAGGGACATTCTTTTTTGAGAAGTCTTATCAAAATTAATGATGATATATAAACAGTTCACACATAAACTACCTCCACTACACTTTAAGTTGAATGTGTTATTATAATTTATCGGATGATTTGCAAGGTTTTATTGTAGTTTGTCTTCCCTTGATAAGTTTTCTGCGGATTTCTTACCTAAAAATTATGATATATAAACACTACACTATACTTTAACATAAGTCGAATGTGTTATTATCATTTATCGGATAATTTACAATGTTTTATTGTACTCGTAGTTTGTCTTCCCTTGATAAGTTTTCTGCGATTTTCTTACCAAAAATATTTTTCTGAACATATTCAAATGCGGAGAAGCACCTAGCCTAATGACCGCTACTACTCTCCTATCCTCACACTTAACTTGACGACCTCCGTGGCCTGGTGGTAGGATGCTTGTCTGCTGATCCGGAGGTTGCGGGTTCGATCCCTGCTGGAACCCAGTTTTTTTTCAAAATGGGATTCCAGTCGTCTTCACTTAGGGCCCATTGAAAACATATTTCTGGTTGGCTGGAAGAGATTGTCACGTGGCAATAAACTCGCCAGGTTAAATTAAAAAAAAAAACTTGTAGATTTTTATGTAATATTTTTGAAGAAAGGTTAAAGAAAGATTGCTATCCAATCGGCACTTTTTAAATTGACCATTTATTTTTATGAGATTTTGGTAAAACTTGTATGAAATGCAAAATTATTAAAACAACAATGTTCTGTATGACTAAGTAGAAAAATTGTCTACATTAAAATTTTTAACCAAACAAAGGATGAAAGTATTGCATTTTTATAAGTCATTGGATTATCTTGGTACTGCACTACCGTTGTAATATATTACTGCTTTTTTATTATTCCTGCTTGCACCATGGTGTTATGGTACCACGCTGACTAATTATTCCAATTTAAATACAACCTACTTTACTAACTGCAGAGATTTGGGTTACAATCGACGCTCTGAATCTGGAATAGTTACGGTTGATAGAGACGATACGAAAATCACATACAAGCATCTCAATAATATGCACATTTTTAAAGAGCATATGTAAATATTTATTTACTGAAAAATAACCCTACTTTTAATGCCATCAATCAACCAAAATATAAATTGTTTGGAATATTTTTTTTTTACAATAATATTTCATTGTAAAATAATCTAGTTGGCTTATTGCAAGAAGGCAATATAATCCAATCAAACAGATAAAGGAAGTTATATAGTCGCAAAAAATATTCAAATTATTGTTCATTTGCAAGGTGAGGATATACAAGACCTGTATCCACCCCATAATGACATACTCGTACATCATAGAGTCTAGAGACGACACTGTCAGAACCAAAAATCTCCTTCGAACCAGCGAAATGAAGGTACTCAGGAGTATCGCTGGCAAAACCCTTCATGATAGAGTATGAAATCCGTAGGATGTGCGAAGTTGAAGATATAGTCAGATGGGGACCACAGAGAAGCAGGTTCTGGAACGAACATGTATTCAGAATGTTGGAACCATGAGCCGTAAGAATGGCCAAGAACAGTATCCCCCAAGCAAGCAGACCTCCAGGACGACCTTCCAAAAGATGGAAAGACAGTTGGCAATCGATGTCACAAGAGGGAAACGTTGATGCAGGACCATAACAGCCCAAAAGGCCTAAAATAAGAGGAAGAAGAAGAAGATTGTTCATTTTTATGAAATTTATGAATATACGTATATACATAATAAAAGTTAATGTGAGATATCATCAATCAAAGTAAACGGAAGAGATAGTTTAGATGAAAGAAAAATCAGGAATGATACACGTTATATTACTGACTAGAAATTAAGGATTTTTTCAGTCGTTCTTAAACATGCCACTGCTTCTTATATCATAACCTCAAGCAGATTTAATAAATTTGTTTAACTACCTAACGCCTTTTATTTCTAGTTGAATAGCTGGTAAGACGCTTGACTTCTACTCTGTAGTTTCGGGTTCTATTCCCTATAGTTCTTAAATTAATCAAAAAAGTTTCTTAGTCAAGGAATCAGTTCTGTTACTTGACTTTATACGTTTGGGTGCTCTCGTGAGAAAAAACCTTAACTTTCAAAACCTTGCAGAAGCGGAGCCTGGGTTCAAATACAAAGCTTTGTTCCTCTTTTGTATTTTGTTTCCCTTTTTCTTTGATTTTTTAATTGGTTTGTGGTTTATTAGATTTTGGGCATTTGGATTTTCTAGAAGCTGTGCACGATACTTCATCATTTTATAGACTCATTTTGCATTGACTGTAGATGATAACAGTTCGTTTTCTACAGAAATATTTCAAATGGATCGACCGTTGTCTGACTCAAAGTGTTAAAAATATGAGTGACATATGCAGCTTTAAGAAACACTTGAAGACAACTCTTTTTGGGAAGTTTTATCAAAATTAATGATTATATATGAACACTAGACACATTCAACATATTCGGAAGATCAACATTAATGATTATATATGAACACAACACACATAGAACATATTCGGAATATCAATATTAATGATTATATATGAACACTACACACATACAATATATTCGGAAGATCAACAAAAGTTTCTTTGTAGTTCGTCTTCCATGGTTAATTTTCAGCGATGAATGAACGTATACATAAAATTAAAATCCATTTATTTCCCTGACATTGTTAAGTATCAAAAATCAGGCAAAGGCGATTTCGTTACATTACAGCGTCAAAATGACGATTAAAAGGATTTCTATGCCGAAACACCAGAGGAAGTCTTAACATTGCATCTGGACTAGCATCATAGAATGTCCGATCTTAATAACCAAACATGTGTACCTAGTCCACCTGATTAATCGAGAATGTGGTTAATTTTCTATACATTAGATATAATACATAAAATATACCCATTCCTTGTTTTGACTACGATTGTACCGCCACTGACTATATAAGCAGTCCGAATGTACGATCCACCCAGCATAAAAAATAAGTAGAGACGTACATCGTTTGATGATATCATAACTGTAAACATCACCTTAAGACATTATATTAAATATAATATAATATTCTGTTGTATTGTATTACACTTCCTTTGTTTATAGTACAAACATGGCGAGGTTATTTCTATACGACATTTTTTTGTTTAGACTATTCAGCCTGCTAAAGGGGATTTCGCCCTTTGTACGAATAATTTTATGAATACAGGAATCTCATTTTTTGTTAAACTTATGTACTTTGAAAGCATGTCACCAAGATATTATGTTTATATATTAATATCGTTACGGAAAATTAATTTTGAAAAGACGACGAAAACATTTGGATTTTTTAAAGTGACAACAGATGTACAATATTGAAGAGGAAACAGTGAGAAATTGAAAAAAAAAAGATTGTATATGTGTTGTTTATAGTTAAGGCATTAATGTTGTGGAGGTTTAAAGACATTGTAATTTATTTTTATCAAACACTGTTTATTCCACTTTTTTGTGATGGTATAACCCTACCGGTTTCAAGGCTTTCACCTCATCTTCAGGGGAGCGCAAACAAGACTGATTGTATACGTTAGTAGAGGCGGAACTAAAATTAATAAACTAAGGAGAAACATATGAGATACAATGTATGTCAGAATATAGAATTAAGTGGTAAGGGATGAATGTAAATTTAAGGATGATGTGTCGAGAAAGATGAAAAATAACACTCTAAGGTGGTTTGGGAACGCAGAACGAATGAATGAATAAAAATTAATAATATAAATATATATAGTGCAAATGTGAGTGGACGGCTTGGTAGACGAGGACACAGTAAAGTGTAGTTGGATCCAGTGAATGACATTTTGAAATAAGAATGAGTAAGAAGTAAAATAAATCATATGAGCTGTATGAGAAATTGTATGAATCTGGAATAGGCGAAATATTTGTGTTGACATAGGAAAATCTGGCGCACATATCTATCCCAGTAGGGAAACAACGTGCTAGAATGTATGTAAAATATGTAAAGACAAATGTTTTATAACGTCTTGTAAATGTGCGAGTAAAACTGGAATTTTCATGTTCATATTAGGAATATCTAGTTTGAAAGTCAATCGTTCTACCGATAAGGCTAAAGAGAAAATCATGAAAATTTCAAAATGTGCACTCTTTTTATGTTCATATTAGGAATCGAATAAGGAATTCATAGTTTGAAAGTAAATCGTTCTACCGATAAGGCTAAAGAGAAAATCATGAAAATTTCAAAATGTGCACTCTTTTTATGTTCATATTAGGAATCGAATCAGGGATTCATAGTTTGAAAGTAAATCGTTCTACCGATCAGGTTAAAGAGAAAATCATGAAAATTTCAAAATGTGCACTCTTTTTATGTTCATATTAGGAATCGAATCAGGGATTCATAGTTTGAAAGTAAATCGTTCTACCGATCAGGTTAAAGAGAAAATCATGAAAATTTCAAAATGTGCACTCTTTTTATGTTCATATTAGGAATCGAATCAGGGATTCATAGTTTGAAAGTAAATCGTTCTACCGATCAGGTTAAAGAGAAAATCATGAAAATTTCAAAATGTGCACTCTTTTTATGTTCATATTAGGAATCGAATAAGGAATTCATAGTTTGAAAGTAAATCGTTCTACCGATAAGGCTAAAGAGAAAATCATGAAAATTGCAACTTGTGCACTCTTTTTATGTTCATATTAGGAATCGAATCAGGAATTCATAGTTTGAATGTCAATCGTTCTACCGATCAGGCCAAAGAGACAACCATGAAAATTGTAAACTATGCATACTCTTTTTTATGAATCATTGGTTATTAGAGTGCAGACTGTCCTCAAGGGCGCTCTTACTTAGAATTTAAACATACAAATTTTGACTGATTAAAAATATTACAAAATAAGTATACATAAGTTGAGTGTAATGATATTAAGGTGCTGGATGGCGCCTGTAGATTATGCATACGTTAAGAAAAACATGTTTGTTAAGAAAACCTAAGAAAACTTACCAAGTGAAGACGAACTAAAAAAAGAGCTTTGTAGATTTTTCGATATGTAATAATAAAATATTCTGCTTTAGGCGTTGTAAACTTAACACTCAGGTAAATAATAATACACAATGCTAAAACTAGATAACTCTAAATTTGGCGGATTTGAATTATTTACATCAATGGATTGCTCACCGAAGGGGCTTTCCAATGTTTTAAATAAGTATCTTTAAATAATATTTCTCAACTGAGTTTTTAAGCATTTTCGTAATAAGGTTAGTCGTAAACGTGTAAAAAAATGCTTAAAGTAGATATTTAAAGTTCATATAACTTACATCTTATGATCTATTGAAACCTCCTTTATTAGTTTCATAAAAAAAAATATACCTCATAATTAAAGAGGAATTACCAAACAAAACGACCTCGAAACTAATAACGACATTTTCTCAGAATAGAGAATTTTGAGTTACCTTGTTATACTATTGAGCCCACGATATCATAAAAATAAGCATTTCTAAAAAAAAAAAAAAATTATCAGTTAATAAAATGAACACAAAATTTCAAACATCATTTATTTATTTATTTATTTAACACTTTTATTGCAATATAATCTGGCGGGCTTATTGCCAGGCGGCAATCTCTTCCAACCAACCAGACAAAAGTAAATGAAGCAAGTTACGTGGTCGCATAAATCATTCAAATGACTATCCATCCCCACGAAATCCATAAAAATATATATGAGAACATGCCCACAAACCCCACAAAGACGGACAATCACCCGAACATCATTTTTCATATAAAGTGAGATATCATCAATCAAAAGGAAAGGAAAGGATGGTGGAGAGGAAAGGAAAAGAAAAATCAGGAATGAAACACGTTATTTTACTGACTAGAAATTAAGAGTTTTTTCAGTCGCTTCTTAAAGCATGCCAAGGACGGAGCGAGTCTTATATTGGTTTGTAACTGATTCCAGAGTCTCACTGCATGGACAGTAAAGGACGAAGTAAAGAAAGAAGAGCGGTGAACTGGAAAGGCCAATAAACAATCTCTGTTTGAGCGTAGCGCTAATCCATGATTGGAAAGACGCTGAAAATTTTCGGCGAGATAAGAGGGTGCGTCGGGACAGTTAAGAATATTATACAATAGAGACAGTATGTGAATTTGGCGTCTATTTCTAACATTCAACCAGTTCAATGCCTTCTGGTATGAAGTTATATGATCGTACTTTCGTAGGTTGAAAATAAATCTTAGGCACACATTTTGAAGACAGTGTAATTTGTCCAGCTGTTCCTCTGTAACATCCAAGTAACATACGTCCGCATAGTCCAGAATCGGAAAGAGCAGAGATTGTACGAGTAAAATTTTGGTTTTAGTTGGTCGGAATCTTTGCAACACCTTAAGGGAATGAAGGCTGAAGAAGATCCTTCGGCTTACCTCATTTATTTGATCTCGCCATGAGAGAGTGTTATCTATTAGCACTCCTAGGTTTTTAACAGTTTTGTAGTGATCATTGTAGTGATTTCAAACATCATTGTTTTGTATTTTCTTAAAACGGCTTATTATTGCTGGTATGGCGAAACATGATTATTTTATTTTATTTTATTTTTACGTTCACTGTAAATACACAACTTAAATATATTAAGTCAGTGACAAATTGTCGTATTTCGCTAAAATTATTTAAGAATCAATATTAAGTGTTATGAATTTAATCAATATCAGATATTCGAGTCAAAGTGATTAAATATACAACAAAAGTAAACCTGAGACTACGTAACTTTGCATCATGAAAATTCTACTGTTTTCAATAATAATTGTAACAAATTAAACAAACTTGGTGCAGTTAATATAAGAAAGTTATACAAGAAAGAGATCAAGAACTTTTAACTCACCTTGTTTTATAATTTTAGACTTTCGTTGAATACAGTATAATCTGGTGGGTTTATTACCATGTGGAATTCTTTCCCGATCCACCAGAAAAAATGTTAAAAAGGCTTTAAGCGATAACCTTTTTTTAGAAACCCTCTTTAAAAAAAATGTATGTGCAACGGGAATCGAACCCGGAATTTTAGATTAGAAGACATAAGTCTTACGTACAAACTGGGCCACGGAAGTCGACCCACATTATGTTTTTAAAAAAATACAGGTGTGTTTAAAGTTTGACTGTTATTATTAAATAGATAACATATTTGTTTGTGATTTGAATTACTACCGGATTCATTTGAATTACTACCGGAAGTGAAAATAAATCTTTACTCAATAGTTTACTGAATTCAAATTAGTTGAGTATCTAATAATGCTGAAAAATAAAAGTCATGATAGAAAAAAGAAATCAAAGATCGAATGCAATATGTTCTTAGATGTATTAATTAAGAATTCTTTTTTTTTTAAATCAACAAAATTTCTCCGAATACCTCATCTCGAAAATATGATGAAAATAGAAGAATATTTCTGAAGGTGAGTTTAAATCTGTAAGAAGAAAGTTGCTGAAATAGTTTTAAATTTATCTCTCTCCGTCTTTTCAAGACGTCATTTGACGCAATATAACCGGTTAATGAAAACGTTTCCTTTAAGCTCGGGTGTACTTTAAAATATTTATTACTCGCTTTTGCATGTATATCATACTCATATTAGATGAGAAAACAAACATAAAAAATACGAAATTCAAAGAAAGTCGTTTAAGATCATCCTCTATGGGTTTAATACATATTCGGTATTTTTGTAATATGTATCCTAATTAAGAGATATAAGAGCAAAACTTGGACGTGGTAAAAAGTGATAAAAGTACGATAAATGTGGTAGAAACGAGAAAAAATGTATAAGGATAGAAAACATGTAGAATAAAAGAATATACAGTGCTAAGATGTAATAAAGAGCATTTAAATGGTTCAGTTATGAAACAAAATAAATGATTTGTTTTTAAAGATTATAAGTTTTGAATGAACTAAAAACGTTGCATTATTACTCGTAAATGAATCAAATTCTGAAATAGAGGAGAGGTAAATGCCTTTAGAATATGTATGCCGAGGTGTCACCGCCATTCTTGGAACTTGTAGTTGAGGATTTCCTCATCACTCCAACCTCAATATTGAGCTCCTCTTTCTCGTCGATCATGTGATCTCCCCTGCCTCTAGATGTGCACTCCCCTGCTGCAGATATCACAGACACGTGAATCCTGCTGAGTAGCCTGACAATGCTAAAGCTTGTCCGCGGCACTGACTGTCTCTTGTACATCTAGCCGCTGAGACACCATCAAACTAAAAATATATGCCTCTTCGCCCTCTACGATCCTGAGCCACCAGCTTCCAGTCCTCAGGAGCATCGCAAAAAGTCAGTGACTCTTACTGTCCTTATAGCGCTTTCTCTGTCCACCAACCCTTCGCTATATGACGAGGTGTATTGACGTGGTAGAGACGAAATATGTTTACAAAGATTTTTTGAAGATCTGTGCTCTCTATATACCACAATAAGGACATGGCGTAATGGATATGATGATAATATAATGTGTAAAATTGTGATTATACAATAACCACAGGTTGTCTAGCAGTTAGATTGTAGACCGACCTGGGTATAGGCGTTTTATGGCATACCTATCTGTGTTCCTTAAACAACAACTTGGTGGCTTATTGCTAGGTGTTAATCACTTCCAACGTATATGTTGATGATAGAAGTATATATTTTAGTTAAATCATGATAAAAAAAACTTATATATCGCCGTTTACAGAGCAGATTCTCCTTAAGGATGGTCTAAATCGGGAATCATACCCACTATCATCAAAAGTATTACAAAATAAGTATACATAAATTGAGTTTAAAGACAGAAAGGTCACTGTGGTGGTAATTGTATTGGATACTTTCTTGCATCTGCATGTACTTAGTAAAAAACAACATTTATTTGCTGCAAATAGTCGAGTTTCTGGTACAAGTGTGTAAGAGAAAATTCCTAAAAATAAGATAACATAAGATATGTGATTAAGAAAGCAGAAACATCAGAACCTATGCCAAAGTCCGAAAATATAAGACCTGTTTCAGGCCGATCATGACATATAATGTTGAAACCAAAGTCAACGCACCTAGAACCAAAAGCCTTATTGGAATATCCGAGATGAAAATATTATGAAACCATCGCAGCAAAATCTCTCATAAATAGGGGTCAGAATTTTTTTATAATCGATGAACTTACAATACAGGGGACATCGTCAGATGGAAAAGGAAGAGGAGGTGGTACTGGCGTGACCATGTGGGATAGGATGGGCAGTGACAGAATCCCATACATAACGGCAGACGAAATCCCCGCAAGATATCACATGCGAGGAAGGCCGTCTAAAAAGTGAAGATATAACTGTTGTTCGGCCTTCCAAGAATGATTTTTGTAACAACAGGTCCGAGATCTACATCAAGAAGAAAAAACGCCGTAAAAAAGAAGAGCGGAAGGGCAATAAATATTCTATCTGATCGTGGCGCAAATCCATGATCAGAAATATGCATAAAAGGCTACGGCCACACAGGTAGGAACCTTGCTTGGTGCTTAAAGCTACGCTGCGAGCCAGGTGACATATCCTAGCGAACCAACGCACACCATACCACCGTAATGGCCACACTGCACGCTTCGCGCCACGCTACGCGACTATTAGTCACCTAGTCTATTAGTCACATAGCACCTAACTTAGCACTAAGCGAATCACTTTGGTGTGGCCTTAGACAGTAAAATATATTAAGTGGCTTGATGCATATACTAGTATATTGGAAATAGTAAACTGTTAGTTATGTGCCTAAAACCCGATGATATGTCGTTTAATCAAAATATGGTATATTAATTCTTATGCACTTTTAATCAAACAGTTTTTTTAACCTTCATGTTAAATAGGGCACAGGCAGTGTATTATGGTCAACGGTTATTTGCACCAATCTACTATACGTTGCCACACCTAAAATGTTATTCCATTCAGCTGTTCTTTGGAGTGTTAATAGAACCGAATCCGAATTAGTATGTGAGTAGTCCAGCTAATATAACGCTCTCAATAGTCGCGTGCGACACTTTCCGCAATTTCAGATGACCTTATTTAGATATAAGCTTATTTTTTGTTAACCTCGTTTGAATTTACGTGCTACATACCTAATATCTTTAGTCTATTTAAGGAAAATGAGAACATTTTGTTTTAGTTTCAACTAAACTACAATATTTTAACATTAATTCTCATTGTACCCTTCAACTAATGCGCATTGGTGATTCAGAAATATTGAAAAGTGCAGCCGGGAGACAACACTATCTTCTGCTGCTTATATTAGTATATCATATGTGAAATGTGTTTTTGGACATATAAAATAATTTTTTATGGGACGTAGCATCGAAAGGTTTTCTTATTAAATATGTTTTTCGGAACGTAAACAGGTGCAAAGGGAACTTAATCTTATGGCTGCAACCACTACCTTCCTACCCTTTAATTAAACATATATATTTATTTTTTAATATCTTTAATGTCATTAATGGTGGGTTTGAGTCCCGAATTAAAACGCCCTGAGGAGAGTTCGGTCTCTAAATGACGCTATATATATTATCCTTATATTATTATTATTACATTCTAATCATTTATTATTTCTCTGACATTGCTTGAATTCTAGGGTCTACGACGTACATTTATATAACTAATAAATATTATTTGTAACTTCTTTAGCACGTTGATTTTTTTAATAAACAAATGTGAGAAGGATACCACTTTGGGAGTATGTTCACGTTGAAAGAAGAGAAGGAGCAGATAATAGAGGAAATTGTGGATAATAGAGGAATTTGGGAGTATGTTCACGTTGAAAGAAGAGATAATAGAGGAATTTGGGAGTATGTTCACGTTGAAAGAAGAGAAGGAGCAGATAATAGAGGAAATTGTGGTTTATACAATGGGTATATCGACTGGAGCATTTCATGGGCAGCAAAGCTGGCTGCTCATAAAAGAGTCTTGGTTCCAACTTCAGGATATGCAAGTGAAACATGAATATGACAAAAAGTTGTGAAAGTAAGATAAATGCGGTAAGAATGGAAACTTGACGCAGAAAGTATGGAAAAACAATCTATCACAGAATAAGGAATAATAACATAAGAAAATATTGAAATAAGATGTCGTGTTTAAGGCGAATCAATGAACATTGAAAACCACGTAGAAATAATGAATTATGAAAGATTGAAAAAAATAATCTGTACAAGTAGCATAAAAGTTATTAGGAGACCTAAAACGTAGCACGATGAAATTAATTAAATTCAGAAAGAGTGAAGAGTGAAAATATTTCATAATAGGAGAGTATACGTGGACGTGTCAGAAGTTCTGTTCTCTCTGTATGCCCCAACAGGGACTTGGATGATTTGTTGATAATGATGATGATGTTTGCATCATGTTTATGACCATTCGCCTTGATAAGCAGATTTCCATGGCAACGGACTCACTGAGAGGGATTCCATTCAAATCCTCTGATATAATTTACGAGGGAAATAAAAGTTGCCAAAGTTATTTCTTCTTTGTCCGGTCGATATTTTGTGCCTTCCCTGATAAAGTATTCACAAAGTTTCAAAAGTGGTCCAATTAAAAGAAGGAAGAAAAATGTCGGCCTACATATAAGAGGACTTATTTCCTTGTTGATGGGAATTCAGTTTTGTTCAACTTATTTCTCTATAAACACTTTTGTGTAACGTTTCTTTTATATATAATTTTTATTTATTACTAGCTGTACCCGGCCACGCGTTGCTGTGGCTCAGTCTGGTTAAATGGAAAAGAAAGAAAAGAAAAAGCATACGTTTTTAATATGTTTAATTTCATAATGCTTGTGGGTATCCAATATTTTTGATGTCTTTCAGCCACTCTTAGTTTGTCGCGTTTATCGCCGTGCTCGCAAATGATCGTATCCCTCCAAGAGGTCAATTCACGATATGATTTGAATTCAAATGAAAGATCGATTGCACTGAAAAAGAAGAAAGAAAGTTATAACAAAAAAATATAAAATTGAGAAACATTAAAAAAGGGAACTGAATAATATTGTTAACTTCGTAGACGTCTTTGTTCTTGGCGGCAGCAATAGCTCGTTCACTATGCCAATCGTGATTCTTATAATTGATTTAAATGTAGGGAAATACTTTTTCACCAATTCTTCTTTTGACGTCACAATCAGTGAGACAGTAGTGTTTTCGCCAACGCGTCATTTTTACATAACGTGAAGAAAGCATTTAACGTTGTAGCCGGTGGATTCAGGGCTATTTGTTGCACATTTGCAGCTGTGAAATAAACGCGTTGTCCATTTTCTAGATGTACTGCTAAATGAACAACAGCTGGCGTTCATGTATGGGAAATGAAAGAATTCGCTATACAGCTTCATTGCTGCTTATGTATCTTCCAGCCTGATACTGTGCGATTTCATCGATATGTATAACCGCATTCCCATCCCACATTCTGGTTGCACGCCAAAAACTGGCATGTAGCTGCCTTTATTCACGTACTTACAAATGTATTTGATCGATTCAACGGGGTTACAGTATTCCACGTTTATGTGCGCTTTGTATGTTTTTGAATAGCAAAGGCGAATATGGAACAACCCAATGGTTGTCTACTTCGATGTCACCGTTTCACATTTGTATGGTTGCTAATTTCCCGCCATCTTCTGTTGATCTTCTTCTGTATAAAGGATATCCATCGTTTCCTGTAACTGTGTTGGATACTAATGCTCGAGGATATCGTTTAGATCATTTTCCGTCTATCATGCATGGTGAATTTGGATTCAGTGTACCGCAAGGTCCATGTATCATATTTTTCGTCACAACTTCATGCAAATCCTTATCGACGTCGGCATCGGGTATTTCAGCGCACATTACATTGTCGATTTCGTTTGAAGTGATTTTGTTATAGATCCAGATTGGTACTATATATTCGCATGAGGCCATCCTCTCTTTTGCCATTCCACTGAGTATATCCAGCAGCGCACAGACCCAAACACTTCATGTTTTACCATGAGCTGTTGTATATCGTCCCAAGCTGGATTGCATGTGAATGTAGTGAATAGGTCTGGACACCCGTAGTAATGAACATACGCAATTGCATATTGAGCGTACTCGTGCATATGACGTAGATTGCCTGTATATGAAGATGGCCAAATCGTTAGTCTTCCAACGTTAGTTGTATTACTGTCATTTACAACTGCATCTCGCAAATGAACGTATTCTTCAGAGCGAAGCTTGGTTTGATTAAAACGGATGAATATCAAACTAATTTAAAAAATCTCCATTTCTACATACGATTTGATAGATTTGAAATATAAACATAGAGATAAAATTAAACTCTATATAAAAAAAGATACATTTGATATTCCTAATGACCTATTTCAGTCACTATCAGCCTGTCGCGTACATTCTGTTGAGAACGAACCAGTTCTGAAACTGCAGAACGCGATCGCCGTGCTCGCAACCGTGCATCCTCAAGTCTGGCTACACGTTGTTCTGCTGCTTCCTCGACATTTTGATGAACTAAAGCAGATAGATTGCACTGAAAAAGAAGAAAGAAAGTTATAGCAAAAACATATAAAATTGTAAACCTCTAAAAATATGAGTGAAACATTAAGTTATGAGACAATGAAATTTCCGTTCCCAATTTCCAGCAATTGATGTGAGAATATCTCAGCTGATCAATCGTTTTGCAGCTGGACACGCATTTGTCAAATATTTGTCCAATAGGAGTATTGTTAAGTAAATCCGGAGATAATTGGTTATTGGAATTAATTAAATGTTAAGGAAAGACATTGCAAACATTGCAAACTACGCACGAATTTAATTTGGATGTGACATGTTTGATCGCGTCATTAATGAACAATAAATATCGATTCTAATAAATAGCAAGGTATTTAGGTAAATACATTACAAAAAACAAACAATAATGACACATTAATACATCTTTTTACAAATTAGCAAAAATTTGTCAGTTCGTTTAAAATAAATATGACGTTTGTCAAAAATGTACATACCAGCATCATGTTGTCTCTGTGAAGCAAATGATCGCGTCACTCCAAGAGATCAATTCACGATATGATTTGAATTCAAACGAAAATCAATCAATAAAATTAAATTTTACCGCTAATTGAACAGAAAAATAAAAAAATAAGTTAAAAATACTAAGTGAAAAAGATATTCTTAGAGGTAGATATGTCAACAACGCACATTACGAAATGAAAATGGCGGATAAATTAACGCAGATGGCGCTATACAAAAAAAATTATATAATAAAATAATATTTTATATAATTAAAATAGTTAAGCTATAAATAATTAAATAATTATTTAAAAATAATAAATTTAATATAAATATAAAAATATTAATATATTTAATATTAAATTTCATTTTATTAAGTGTATTATATTATTATTTATTATTATTTATTATTAAAAATAAAAAAATTTTTTTTTATAAAATTAAAAGAGACTTTCTTGAATTAAATTCCACAGAATCATTTCCTAATCCTAAAAAAATCGTTAACAAATGGAAAAAAAGCAATGCGTAAAATCAACTTTTCCTAAGAGCTAAGAAGTTTCACTTCTACCACGTGAGAGTATCACGCATCTGTTTTTTTATACATACTATATAAGTTATATTTATTTTAGCGATCCTCGATCTTTTTATACATATAAGTTATCTTTATTTTAGATCTTTTTATAAATATAAGCTATATTTGTTTTAGCGATTATATTTATTTTAACGATACTCGAAAGATTTGAAAACAGATAAAATATTAGTTGGATATTTTTTACAAATTTAGTATTAGTTCTGTCAAATATATTTCCTGCGCTTGCGCTATAAAGTCCTGATTTAGCCATATTAAGATTTTCTCAAGCTGCTATGACACAATGGAACTTATCCTTATTAACACAAATGTTAGTTTGACGTATCTTGGATTCTAACCTATTTTTCGCCTGTAATAAATTTATTATCAGTTCGTGTCTCGACTCAAAAATAAAACATTTATTATATATATATATATATATAAAATTTATTATTTATTTTTAAACATTAAATTATTAAATATTTTATTTATATAGACTAATAATTAAATATTTGATATAAACTCCGAAACGTCGAAAATGAAATTTGACATGTGTCACAAATCTAGTTAGTCATTGTCCCCGACAGGTTCGCATAGATATTTGTTTTTGATTTAAAAAAAAAATTATATACACTGATATATATATATATATATATATATATATATATATATATATATATATATATATATATATATATATATATATATATATATATATATATATATATATATATATATATATATATATATATATATATATATATATATATATATATATATATATATATATATATATAAATAAAAATAAAAAAACATTTCCGTTGACGAATATTAACTTTACTCAAAATTTCAAAGCGATCGGTAGAGAACTTCCGGAGATTAGCTAGCAATAATTAACGAACATTTACATTTTTATTTATATAGATTTATTATTATTATACATGACAAGAAATATACACAATTTGAGAAAAACAACAGATAATTTGATTTGGACATACAATTTTAATGGATCTGGGTTTGTTGCCTTTCATTTGTCGTATCCCCAGTAAACTAGGTTTTTGCCTGTATATCACTGAGGATAGCATGAGAAAAATAAATCGATACTTCTTTCCGATTTTTGATTACACAAAAACAAAACCCCGTTGCACGCTCTCATCAACCTGACAGTGACACTCAACTACAACTGGAAACATCTTGCGAAAATCAACTGCTCACACATCATCACTCCAGAAATACCAAAAATATTCATCCCACACTATACCGCACACAATCCTAAGAATAAAAATCAAAATCAAAACAAAATTAAAACAAAAAAAAATACACAGTAACACAAATACAAAAACAACCAAAATTAAAACAACAAGAAGAAACCCACACTCACGAGCTAAAATTTTTATCATAAAATTTTCAAGTGCCAAATTTTATATAGCTTAGATTTTCTCTTCAAAGGCACTCTAATTCGAGACTTGAACCCACTAATATTACAAAAATCACGTCAGCCAGCTATAGCAGCGCCCGAGCGTATCATGTATATTGATTTATTTTTAGTCTTGTGGAATTATTGTTATGTGGTTTATTGCCAATTAGAAAGATGTTTAGGTGGCCTTAAGTGAAAACCTTTTCCTTTAAAAAAAAAAGCTGAGTTTTAGCGGAAATCGAACCTGCGCTTCCAGGTTCGAAGAAAGGCGCCTTATCAACTAGGTCACGGTAGTCGTCATATTTTGGCAGTTGATTCAATTTTATTTTAATTTGTGATAGTTGGGTTGCCACTTTAGGCCTGTTCTTTTTCGTTAGTTGTAAGAGATTGCCGCATGGTAATAAACCTGCATGATTATACTGTAAATAACGAAAGTGTAATGTAATTCTCGCGCGTGCTAGTTTTGTGTGTTGACGTGTCAAAGTGTTTCAAACTCGTACGATGACATAGTGTGAACGACTTGTCTACTACAATGGTTCATTACCTGAAGCCACGATTATTGGGGCCAAAAGTAATATTGTTGTCCAGTCACGCTTTTTAACATACCTGTTTGATGGATTCATAGATGTTGAGGGGTACCATACAAACGAATTATTGAATTTAAAGTTTACTTTTTTAATGTTAGAGGATTGATTTAATTTTTAATCAACCTTGTAAAAAGTAAAATTTAAGGCATTGTAATTTGTTTTATTAAATATTATTTATTCCACTTTAAGTAACGGTATAACCTTACTGGTTTCAAGGTTTATCACCTTATAATCAGCGGAGCACAAACAATGCTGAATTCTGTTCGAACTGGTTCGAACTGGTACCGACATACACCCTTCTAACGGTAAACATTTGGGTTGGGTATTGTGGGTGGAGGGAGGCAGGAGACAACGTCAGCGAGCAGCGGTGAGATTCTGACCGATTAGAGGCCCTGACAATATCTAAGTCAGTGCATCGGGGTGAACATATATATTCCCAGAATCTTGCATCGGGGCAAACACATATATTTCCAGAATCTTGTCATTGTATTGCTAATTTGTAGTATATAATGGAACAGGGTGGGCTTATTGCATGGAACCCTATTTGAAAACATTGGGTACCAATGGGAATCGGACACTCGAACTGGGATACAAACAGGCCACGTAAGTCGTTCAGCCCACAAACAAAATTTCTGAATGGTTTGTTGTAATTTAGAATGGTTTGTTGTAACTTAGCAAGACATTGAAAAGTAACATATTTATTTATAAAAAAATACTTAAAGAAAGTAATATTGACATCAAAACTTATTGAATATTTTTTCATGTTACACATCACGCCGTCATGTCTAGATAGACAGAGGAGAAAGCGCCAGACTTGCCTACCGCGACATACATATTTTTCCTCTTACACTCCATACGCCTTCTTATACAATACAACTCCTACAACTTTTTGCATTTTTTTATTTCAACCTATCATTCACTTAATCCAACCATACTTTTCTTGGTCTTCCTTAAAACGCCGTTCACTCATATTTGCACTATACGTGTATATTTGTTTTTTTTTATAGATTTTTTTTCATTCATTCGTTCTACATGCCTAAACCAACTCAGAGTGCTCTTCTTGATCTTACTCAACACACCAGTCTTAAGTTAACATTCGTCCCTGATCATTCCATTCTGTATTGTGACATACATTGTCCCCCCATGTATTCGTCTCAGTGCAAACATTTCGACAGCATTTGTTCGGCTCCTTTCTGTTCACATCCACGTTACACTTCCATATATTAATGTTGGTAATGGAATATTGTTGTGGATCATCTTAGCAGGTATTGATGCGTTCCGGTTCGAGTATATGTGTTTTTAGTACCCCATTGACTTTGTTCCTTATCACCGTACGGTGATTTTAATATCTTTTATAACTCTTCCATCATCTGACAAAATACTACCTAAAAGCAGAATTCCTCAACTTGCTCTAATCTTTTATTGTCACCCATGTATCGAATTTACTTTTCATTTCACATATTTCTTTCACCATGTCTTTGGATTTAGTAACATTCATCTTCAAATCTTTCTCTTCGCATCTCTCATACAATTAACTTTTCAAATTCTGCAATCATTTCGCTTTCCGCCAACACCCCCATGTTATCAACATATAGAAATCCATATAAACACCCATTGAATATTTGTGTATATATCCTACCCATTGACTTCTGTAATTCCTTTATACATTAATTTATGAAAATATTAAACAACCAGCGTGACATAACGCACCCCAGCTCTACCTTTTTAAGAATATTAAACCTCTTAGTCAAGGTACCATTCATTCTAAAACTTACCCTTTTAATTAACAAGACGTGATGCAATGTATTTATTTACATTAAACAATATTTATTCAATATTTTCTATGAGTTCTCTGTTAACATTCGTATCTCTCACACAATGAACTTATCAAACTCCGTAATGTTAATATAAAAAAAAAACTCATGAAAGTTTCACGATAAGAATAAAGATTCTCTTGTTGAAAATTGTATGTTGCCGTCTCATTGCGTTTTATATTTCCCTTTTTCAAACGTCACTCTCCCCTCTGTTCTTATATTTCGACACCATAACATTTTAAGTCGTCCAAGTTTTGCCGTTGAAGATTTCCAAACCGCGAGTAGCAAGTAGAGAACGCCCTTTGTTTTGTGAGGGTCCACCATTTCCTGTTCCGTCACCATGAGAATAAACGCACCCTCGGCGAAATGCATTTTTAAAGAAGGCTCCATCATTTCTCGCGCCGTTTAGCGGAAGCGGAAGGCTCGTACCATAATAAATAGCACTCGGCACCGCCATCGTCGGCAACAGCTGCCAACTTATGAAGACATGACGTCCCTGGACACTTTCCAACGTTTCAATTACTTTTTCATAAACTCGTTGGTCCTTCCGGAATTTTCAACTGTACATGAAATTCCTTTAGGTTGCATTAAAAAACGGATAACTCTTGTTTTAACAGTTTTAAAAATGCCCCTTTAATATGATAGAAATTGATAACTTAGCGCCTTATGTTATTTTTCATGGCATATATTAAATTTAATTAGCACGACACGTGTTACTGCTTCATATTCAAAAGCAGTATTGTATTACATTATATTACACTTTTGTTTTTTATAGTACAACTTTTGTTTTTTGCTATATGAAAATTTCATCACTACTGACCTACCAATCAAAAATATATAATTTTATAAAGGATTTAAGTGAAAATAGAACTGGAAACCTTAAAACATACGAAACAAGACCACAAAGGACATCAGGGGTAGTATAAAATTCCTTCATCTATATCGGTTCATAGCCTAGTACTTCACGTCCTGTCACGTTAGGTTTAAACCTCGAATCTCCGTTCAAAATAAAATCTCTCTAATATTATAACAGTTTCACCTTCCTCATTAAATTTATTGGTCAACTCATAGTAAAATGGGGACGTGGGCGGTACTTAAGTAAGTTTTCTCGACTGTTAAGTAAGTTAATGTATTGACTTTTGAAAATATTTACTTTTAACGAGGGAAACACTTCAAAAGTAAAAAGGTGTTTTTCCAAGAAAATATATTCCAGTAGGTAGAATAATATAAATAATTTATATTACATTTCTTTCGAGATTTAACATGAAAAATATAGTTAAAATTTGTTAAATATTTAATTTTTAACTTATCTATTTTTAAATCAAACAAAAAATCCATTTTCGTTCACCTGAAGATGAGGTGAAAGCCTTGAAACCAGTAGGGGTATACTGTTACAAAAAAGTGGAATAAACAGTGTTTGATAAAATTAATTACAATGTCTTTAAACCTCCACAACGTTAATGCTTTAACTATAAAAAATATATAAAAATTCCAGTTTTTTTTTAAATATATAAATTAAGAATTACCACAAAATTGAGAACGTTTGACAATTCATTGAAAAAGATGGAGAAAAACGAATTGCAGTGATTAAATTTAATAAGCAGCTCAAAGAAATTAATGATGATAGTTAAGAATATTTTTGGAGAATTTGCAGTGATGAGCTTACTTAAAAGATGGTCAACGTTTCGAGTTGCAGCCATCATCTTCAAGGAGGTGTTAAAAGAACATTACCGTATATTATAACCACGCTAAGGGATGAATAACTTTTTGATGTCTCAGTCCAGTATCAGGATGCATTACTCCTTCATCAAATAATAGGTTGTGGTTTGTAGATGTTCAGTACCATTTGAGGGAGAATTAGAGTTATGAGATGCTTGTGAATGATTTAATAAAAACGTTGAACATTTCAATAAATAACCACACAAAAATCACTTTACAAATACATCTTAATTATTTTATACCATAAAATAATTAAGATATATTCATAAGTTGAAGAGGCATGTCCCAATTCTTGTATTTACAGGGGAACAAGAATTCTCTTCTATCGAAACAAAGGAAAAGGGTGCCTGGGAAGAAAGTGTTAAATAAATAACATCTCATTCAGATAAATACTCCCAGCTCTCCCTCAACAAGGACCTAATGCCAGTATCATAATCTTGGAAACTCTCTGAGACGTGAGGTGGCGAACTGAGCAAAAAGGGCTTAGTTATTTCCGTTACAAGACTTTTGGGACGATCCTCGGGAAGGCCAACTTTTTGTGACAATCTAATTGATCCTGTTTCAAACTGCGCTGATGATGGTTTGTCCCATTCCCCCTTTTTCTTACTCGCTACAGATTACGGTGCATTGATTTTCTCATCATATTTTGCGAGAAAATACGTGTTGTTTTTCCTGCTTTGATTTCCTCGTTTTGTCGAGAAATTTCTAGCATCGCTTGTACTATTTTCTTCATAAATAAAGGCTCTTTTCTTATGATTTTAATGAATAGAAAGGATATCAATTCCTTATTGAAAGTTTATTAACTTTTTGTGTTCATTGAAAATCGAATTAAATTTTCTATCGCACAGTTCAACAATTCAGTATTACATTAAAAGGAAAAAAAATTATGCAATATTTAATTTATTCAGTTTCATACGATACCAATAATTAACTATGCTTACATGTTATACTTGAGTCAAATACTTGGTGTTACTTAGCGAGTCAAGTTTACTAAAAAAGAAGCCCTTAATTTTACCAGTGTAACATCAGCTCTGGCGTTCCTTAAATAAAAGATACATTGCTGGCTTTGACATCTACATGATATGGATGACGGTTGGTTAGCAAAATAAATATGCAGCGACCAAATATCTATCGGCCAATGCCAAAAGATCCCCGTATCTACGTTTCAAGGACGACAGTAAAAGAAACACGAAGACTTGTAACAGTTGATTTTTAATTTTTGAAGAGTACGCCAATGACAGAAATGTGTGACGCCAAGTGCAGCGTTGAGGTATGGAAGTGTTTTATGAAAATTGTGTTGAGAACCTCAAGTTGTAGCGAGAAAGGGCGAGGTGTGGAGTGCCTCGGACGAGAACTCGATCTATCCCTATATTTGGATCAAGAGTTGGTGTCCACAGTCATCAGCAAAGATGCTGCCAGTTCTAAGATTCGCTTCAATAATAATTTATGTGTCACTACATACTGTATATCCATGTCTTTCAAGCTAGACAGGGTCCATCAAAAACCATCGTATAGTGTAGCACTTTCATTGTATACAGTGCAACGTAGTGGCTTTATTGCCATGTGATAATCTTTCTCTACTAACCATCAAGGTGTTAAAGAAGCCTGAAGGGAAGACCAGACTGATAAGCTTTTACCCGCAAAGAACGGGTCGAAAGACAGAGATCTTACTATTATTGCATAGCAAAGCATTGCGTTGTTTGATTTAAAAAAAAATATTTACATTTCGAGTTTATAGCAGATAGCAAATTATTGGTAATTTACGGAGGTAAGAAGTTATTTCAACAAATATATATATGTTATATTTAAATACCTGTACGTGAGTCAAATAGACCACCTAACATTAAATTTTTTGACAATTGTAAAGTATTACATTTTTATTGTAAACTGTACAGCCTAACGGGCTTATTGCCATGTAGTAACTTCTTTCAATCAACAAGAAAGGTGTCAAACCAGCATTCTCAAAAAAAACCTGGAACTTTGACAAAAAAATACAAACAGAAATGACAGAGCTCCAAACAGTCTACGAGTATTACGACGTACTTTCTTTCGCTCCCTCTACATCTACACATCTTTTCACACATTTTCTTCTATTTCTATTATCATTTATCTCAGAGTATTTTCCATCATCTTTCTTAATATAGTACATCAATGTTTAATATAATACAGCAATTTATTATCTTCTAGACAGGAACGAGCTTTTTGCTAGACAATTTTTTTGGTACTATCGGGAAACAAATCAAAAACCAAAATGCCTTATCTACTAAGCCAAGGGTAAGTTTATTTACAAATAAGCTACAAATGAAATAAAATATAATATAAACACAAAAGTAATATTGAAATGAAAAAATATGAAATAAATTTGAAAAAAAATCTAGTTGTCTTCAGAATATAACTTCAAATAACCTCTGACAGAAAATTCATTGAACTGTTAGATTGTTCGGTAAAATTGAAAGATAGCAATGGCCGTAACAAGAGGAGAGATAAGATCAAACAGATGATCTTGAGCAGTGGTTTTCAAACTCTTTCCTTTCACAACGCCCTTACAGATTTTTAGATGGCACCCTCTAAAAACTTACCGATTTTAGAATGTGTGAACATATTGTTTATTACACACTTTCTCAAATCATGGAACCATACAAGACACTCTCATTTCCTGTCCCACATTAAGTTTTGAACGATATTTGGTTTTAATTATACTTACCGTTTAAAACAGAGTCTTTTAATCGGCAGTTGTGGTGTAACATCATTCACGCTAAGCAAACGAGCGCCCCAGGTTTTATTCCTGGCGGATTCATTTCCGGCATGGTTTTACTTTTAGGTTATTTTTTATCTGAATTTATGTTTTTCTATGGCTTATTTATATTTTTTATTTATTTTATAAAGCTTTCGTTCACAGGTTAAACACAGTTAAATAAAAAAACTTGAAGATAATAATATAGAGCAAAGACACAGAAAATGATTCATAACCTTTAAGCCGATACAACTAACTTCCTTTACTAAGAAACTTGCAGTGAGACTCTGGAATCAGTTACAAACCAATATAAGACTCGCTCCGTCCCTGGCATGCTTTAAGAAGCGACTGAAAAAACTCCTAATTTCTAGTCAGTAAAATAACGTGTTTCATTCCTGATTTTTCTTTTCCTTTCCTCTCCTCCACCCGTTCCTTTTCTTTTGATTGATGATATTTCACTTAATATGAATAATAATGTTCGGGTAATTGTCCGTCTTTGTGGGGTTCATGGACATATGCTCACGTATGTGTTTATGGATTTCGTGGGGATGGATAGTCATTTGAATGATTTATACGACCATGTAACTTGCTTCATTTACTTTTGTCTGGTTGGCTGGAAGAGATTGCCACCTAGCAATGAACCCGCCAGATTTTATTTGTAATACAAGTATTAAATAAATAAATATGAAAGTTTAAAATGCTTTATTCAAAAACATTTGTTTAAATGTTGGAGATTTCAATATAAGAAGCCCTATTGAAAAGGGACACTCTGTGAAATGAAGTAAGAGTACGTGGCATGAAGTAAGAGTACGTGGCATGTTAGTTTTATAATACATTTTCCATCCATGCGATGTCTGATAATCATACTCGGTCATGAAGAATAGATTAAAATAACACTGGTCAAAAATTTCTAGTTTGAACAAGTAAGCGGCATATATGATATAATATATTGTAGATAGATAACACACTCACCGTATAGTCAGTCAGGCAATATTACAGTTAAAATTTGTTAAACCTACCCTTAGTATTATGTTAACTAAAGTTGAAAGAACACGTGTTGTTTCCTTGTATTCTGAAATGTTAAAATTAAATATCGCGCGGTTATCCATTTTCTTTGAAGAGAAGGGAAACTCCCGGCAGAATTTAAACGATCTTAAGGTGCTGTCTTTAGAGGATTCTCCGTTCAAGTATTTAATTTTCTTTCCCATCGCGAAGCTTTAATAATTCATCGTAACATTCGACTTGTCTTTGCTTTTGGTCATCACTCAAGAGTTTTAGAATCCATCTTGCGCTCACCTTATTCATGCTAAGATGATCCAACAGAATTCGAAGAACTGTGCTTTTGGAAAGTTCACACTTTGCTATTGTTTCTTTTAATTTTAATCTTCTATCTTGTAACATTTACTCTTGCACAAATGCAACTTTTCTGGAGAGAGTGCTACTGCTGGTCTGCCTTGACGAGGCCCATCTTCAAACGCTTCTCTGCCTAAGTGAAATAATTTAGCCATCTTTCATTGTTGAATATGACGCAGAAAATTTTCCGTAGACATAATCTAAACGCTATTTAGTTTCTGCAGGGTTTTTGTATTCTTTTAAGAGAAACTTGGTATCACCATTATATTCAATTTATAACATTTCAGAATATAGCGAAACAAGACGTCTTTTATCGGGCCTTGTGGACATAAAAATGGGGGTAGAGGTATTAAATTTAAACTGTTATATAGACTGACCATGTGGTGTATCTATCAATACATACTCTATTTGTACCTTATTGGTACAATCCTGTTTTTAATATATGCGTGGGTTCTTACTGTCATAAGATTGCCATCGTAAGCATCATTGTAACCGGGCAACAGTGTTTTGAGGTAAGATTGCCTGGAATTTAAAAAAATCCAAAATGCTCGATGCCCGTGGAAATCGATCACTGCCCCACATGGTGCTGAGGCACACACTTTGAACATCTCTGAACTAGAGAATAAACTTCAACATAAAATTTCAAAAACGAATTATATTTACTTTATTGTTTTTATTATATGTCCTCGTTATATTTCCATGTTTCAAGATCAAGAAATACTCAAAAAAAATTCAATATTTTAACAAGGCATTAAATTTCTCTTCAAGAAAGATACGCGCAAAAACTCAAGGTTTTTTCAAATCATCTTTCAGCTCTTTATAAATTATTTATTTAAACACTCAGAGTTCATTTCTTATTATTCTTCAAAATGTTCACATTTTATTTCGTTTGAAACTGAAATTCTGACAAATTTCCATGAATCGTCTTGTAAAAATTCTACAATAATCCTTTTTGTATCAAATATGGCCTTATTGGTGTTGTCTCTGTGAAATATATTGTAGCCGAAGGCATGGAGAAAACTTATGATATCAATATTTTTCATGCTAGAGCTTTCTTAACAAATATATCGTTTTTCCATTCCCTTTTCCCAATGTGAAGGAAATCAAATAGTTGTATGTACTATAAATACTTTTGCCAAAGCATTATACGAATACGACAAAGAAAAATGATTTATTTCAGCTTTATTGAATACTAGTATTGAAAATTACTTAAATTGTATCAGGGTGCTAGAAGACGTAGGTAAATATATGTTAACTTAATTCTGGAAAGTGAAAAGATTTTTAATATAAAACTAAACACCATTATTTTATTTTATTCCTCTTTATTTTGATGGTATTTAAATTTTATATTTGTCATGGAGTTCCACAGAGTGACGCCGGAGTTATTTAAAGAAATATTTTGTACCTTTAAAGGATTTTTGTTCGTTTCATATAACTCAACTTTGGTACATCAAAAATATATTTGATTTACTTAAATACGAATTCGTTATTTACACGTGGAATTGTTCAACTCAAATTGTTCATTTTGTAATATTTCTTTATACTTCCGTTGTATAGAGAATAACATGTCGGGCTTATCTTAGTCATGTGACAACCTCTTTCAGTCAACTAGAAATATATTAAGCCTTTTAGTTAATGTCATAGTCAAATCCTACTTGTTAAAAAAATCTGTTTTCCAACGGGCATTAAATTTGACTTAACAAATAACAATGTCTTTAAACTTTCACAGTGTTAATGCCTTAATTATAAATAATGTATAAAATAATGTGACAATTTTTTAGTAAAACGAGTACGTACTTACACAGATTTGACTAGACACTATTATTTTGCTAAATGTATGATTATAGGTTTGTTGACAAAGTTTGAAAGTAGTATAAGAAAGTCCTTAATTTCTTTCCAAAACGTTTCAGACACGCATTTCAAAGTTCAAAGGTAAATTTTATATAAATTATTCAAAATGATAACAATCAAAGGAAAAATAACATAGAATCGTTTAGACAGCATAGTTACGTTTAAAGATCATACATGCATCTAGAGAGCCTAAAATTGTTTCGAGATTCTCCTCAAGGGCACCTTAACTGGGAATTAGAACCCACTTATATTGACAAATTAAAAATATTACAAAAAAATAAACAAATTCAATGCAAGGACAGGAAAACACTGGCTGTGGCCACTAGAAAGGGTACTTTGTCATATCTGCATACGTTAAGAAAACCATGTTTGGTAAGAAAACGTACAAAAGTACGACGTTATGCAAAGATAACCTTTGTAGATCTTTCGATTTGTGTGTAGTAACACATTCAGGATTAGGTGCAGTTCAGTGTATGTGTACAATGTTCATATATAGTAATAAACTTTGAGAAAACCTTATAGAAAGGGTTGTTTTCAAATTTTTGTAAAGCTACACACGTTACCTATATTTCTATCCCTTTGAAGTAAAGAAAGATCGATCCAATTTCAATATTACTAAAGAAAATGATCATCCATTGAAAGAAACCCATGGTTTTATAATTTTATTCAGGACAAAGTTAAGATATCTTTATCGTGTCGTATGTATCATGATAACTATTGTACAAAATATAGCATATCAAAATTATGTAATTGTACTAAATATCACATATCAAAATTATGTATCTGTACTAACAATCACATATCAAAATTATGTAATTGTACTAACAATCACATATCAAAATTATGTAATTGTACTAAATATCACATATCAAAATTATAAAATTGAACTAAATATCACATATCAAAATTATAAAATTGAACTAAACATCACATATCAAAATTATGTTCGATTCGTATGCATCATGGTAACTACGAGTATTACACTAAATATCACATATCAAAATTATGTTAGAGTCGTATGCATCATGGTAACTACTATATTACACTAAATATCACATATCAAAATTATGAATTCTTGTTAACGTGAATGGGGTTTTTCGGAGGCCTACATTACATTTTTTCAATCGTAGAACTTTGGGATTTTTTCCTAATTTAAATTTTTTATTTCCTGCTAAGATAATAAATACTCCATAACAATGTTTTAGTATCGTAATTTATGGGAGTGAAACGTTGATGTAAAACATACTGAATAAATACTGTATAAATGCGCGTACTAGAAAAATCACGGGATAACAACATACTCGTATTACGGAATATGAAACGAAGTGATTAGGGATGAATGTGAACTTAAGGCTGATGTATTGAATAAGATGCAGAAGAGCATTCGGAGATGGTTTGTACACATGAAACGATTGAATAAAGAAAAACAAACAAGATAAGTAAAAAAGTGCAAATGTGAGTGGTAGCCGTGGTAGAAAAAAAGGCCAAGGAAGTATAGTTGGATCAAGTGAATGATATTCTGAAAGAAAATGTAAAAAAACAAAAAAGAAACAAAGGAGCTGTGTGAGAAGATGTATGGATGAGGTAGAGGCAAATATGTGTATTAAGATAGTCGTAAAAAGTGGGGCGTTCTTTCTTCTCTGCGTACCCCAGCAAGGAAACGGCATGATGGTAAGTATGTGGGTACATATTTTTCATTTGTTTCGTTTTTTTTAAGATTTTATTTTAACAATATGCCAATCCGTTCAATCATTTTAATTTTTTTAAATATACAATTTAAATGTATAATAACGTTATTCTTGATTAAATATACGAGTATTTGAATGTAATATATTACTTCAATAAATTTTTACATTAATTTAAGTAATTACCATAAATCAATTTATTTTTCTTTTAAATTTACATACACATATGTTAACTGTATAATTTTTATTATTTCATGTTCTACGTGAAAGTAATTATTTGTTTTTTTTTTAAATGTGAGAATTATAATTGTATTTTTATGTGTTAGTTTTCGATATGTTCTTGATGAGTGAACGTCGATAAATAAGAGAGAAGAATATTATTATTATTATTTTATTATCAACTTTTAAAAGTTGAGCTGTTTTACGAACATCGCACACAAAACAGATATCTTATTATCACATCAAATTAAAAGACGATAAACAATTAAAACTAAACTTCATCAATATCAGTAGTAGGGTGTCGGATAGACATGCATGATGGAAGGCAGTAGTAATCTTTCAGTCTGACTTAAAATTAAAAGTTTAAAGAAGTTTCGTAGTATAAATTTTAAATCTTCTTCCTGGCACTGTCCCAACTCATTGCCTAGGTAGGCTGTTGGAGTCGGCTCTTCTCGTTCTCAGGCTGTATATTCTTCGGTTCTGGGTGTCGCTTTCATCTAGACCGTTTCTCTGCAGGATTTTGAAGCATTGAGTCATCCTGGAGTTCTTTGGTCTTCCTTTGGACGGCTGTCGAGGAAGATCCACAGACATTGCCTGATTTACAGTATAGTCTGGTGGTCTCCGTCGTATGTGCCCGTACCATCTCAGCTGTCGCTCTTCCCGCTTACTAATTATGTCAGTGACTCTCAGGCTACCACGAATGTGTGAGCTCTTAATTTTATCTTTCAGTGATACTCCTACCGACCACCTCAGCATTCACATTTCTGCTGTTTCAAGTTGCCTAGAGTAGGAGCTGTACATACGAGTAGTCCAGCATTCTGAGCCATACATAATTGCGTGTCTAACGATATCATTAATTTTAAATAATAATAAATTTGATGTGTTAAAAAAGAAACCCTTTAATATTTCTGATGATGTAGTACAAAAACCTAATTTAATAAATATATAAGAGCTCGCCATTTCTCTATCCAGGTAAGCAGCGAGAACTGAGCGCCAGACTATCCTTATCTCTCGACACATATTATTCGCGTCTAGTACGTCCATACACCTCTCGTACACTATTTTTTCTTCACTATTGTTGAATAATGTATGAAGTACCATCATTATCTATCCCATCACACCATGTCCCTATTAGGGTAAGCAGAGAAAACAGATTTCCTCTTCATTCTATCTTGGTACACATCTTGTGCCTCTGACGCACCAATACACTTTGTTATGGATTATGTCCATATGTAAAGGTTTTCATTCTTCCTTCTTTCAGAACTGAATTCATTTAATGGTTCCATGTTTTCCTAAGTCCTTTTAAATTATTCGTACCTTTTATGCTAAATGTAAAGATAATATAAATGATTTCGTTATTCAATGTTTCTATATGACCAAACCATCTACATGCACCTTTATTCATCTGAAGCACTTCATGTTTTTTCAATTTGCATTCTTTTCAAATATCCTCATTCGTTATTCTGTCCTAAGGTTTATTATTTTCCCCCACAATCTACGCAACGTTCTCATATCTACTGTACTTATCTTATGTTTATAACTTTTTTCCACTTTTAAGTTAAGTTGCATATCCTAATTAGAAACACAATACAATAATGATGACCTATGTGGATTAGTAGATAAGACAGGCTGAGGGCTGTGGATTAAATTCCTGTTGGTACCTATTTACTCTTCAAAAATTATTCCAATCTAGTTTTAACTTAAGGCCTCTTAACTAATCCCACGGGGCCGATTATCGGCCCCAACTTTTGTATGCAAAAAATCCCACGGGGCCGATCATCGACCTCAAAGTTTACATACAAGATTTATGTTGAATATTTTTTTTATTTTTTCTTAAATATGAAAATCAATTATTATTTAACACTCTACAGGAAGTTCTCTACAAAAAAATTAGATTTTAAAACTTAATATTAACTGAGATAAAAAATAAAATATAAACTACTGGTTTTTTTGCTAAAAAATGCTTGGGATTTTTCGCACATTTTATGCACAATATTCTGGGATTAAAAGGGTTAAAACATCTTTTTTTTTTGTTTTTTTTTTTTTTACCTGGCGAGTTTATTGCCATGTGGCAATCTCTTCCAACCAACCAGAAAGATGTTTTTATAAGCCCTAAGTGTAACCAGAGTGGAATCCTATTTTAAAAAATCTGGGTTCCAGTGGGGATCGAACCCGCTACCTCCGGATCTTTATGAGTGGTCGGAAGAAATGGCCACGTAGCAATAAACAAGCCAGGTTTCGTTATATACAACAAAATTGTAATATAACATACAAACATATGTCGAAAGATCTGCGACGACTTTCTTTGAATTTGGTATTTTTTTTGGTTAGTTCTCTTATTAAGTACGTATGAACGTTTCATTTCTTACGCATTTATCTTACTTTCATAACTTTTTATATAGTACCCATGAAAAAAAAACGCCTTAATGTATAAATAGCTCAAGACAAGCTCGAAATCGGAAGAATACAAAATAGATTAAGCAAAACTCGTGAAGGTATGCTAAGAAGAGGAAGTGATAGTACGCGGGTCTGTACTTTTGGAACGCATTAACGAACAAGTAAAGTTTATTGATTCAAGGAAGATTTGTTGTTTAGCTAATGTCAGTATAATGAACACCATGCGACTGAGCTAGGGATCAGCTAACGAGGTTTTAATACGTGGCAGATATTTTAATGTGGTAAGGGTGAGAGAACTGCCTACGGTACATAAATTTTAGCAGTTAACATCCAAACGATGTGTTTCATATTTATTTATACAGCGCTACAAGAGAAAACTGAAACCTTCATAAATAAACATAAATCCAGGGATGGTGCTTGCTTTAGTGCAACAGCAAATTAGATGCTTGGGTTTGTAATTCGTGCTACTAAACTATGCACAGATTTAAAAATGTTGTACAACTTTTTGTTCAGAAGTCATTTCGAATATCGCTTTTTTTATATGGATGCCAGCAGCGATTACGTATTCACTCATGCTAAAAAGGAGTTCAGAAAAGATTTTTCCATTATCTCTTTATGAGAGAATATGGATATTATCCCTGGCTACCTTCTTATCCTAATGCCTTTTTACAGATTATGTTTAACAATAGGTCATTTGAGAGCGAAAGATCTCTTCGATTGGGAGTTATTTAAAAAAAAATCGGGGCAATCCAGTTACCCCATCTGTCCTGCACAGCCATGTTTTGTATGTTTAGGATAATTATCTGAAGCAAAGCACCCATAGATAATTTTATGAACTTATATATGGAATCAAAATGTTTTTGTAAATACCGGTAAATATCAATCAACCGTAACTTTTCTCAGACATGCGTTTTTCATGTGTCGCTCAACTCCTTCAGGAGGTTCATAAAAAAGCTCATAAATTTAGTAAAACCCTGTAATTAATATTTTTTTAATACTATTTAGAACATTGTAATTTTTTTATACAAACACTGTTTATTCCACTTTTTGTAACGGTATAACTCTACTGGTTTCAAGGATTTCCCCTCATCATCAGAGGAGCACAAACAATACTTGTTATGTTTTATATTTAAAGTCTTTAAACATGACAGGTTTCCTCTATTTGTACAATGAATAAATTATCAGTTTGCACAAAAAACAAACAAAATGCATGTTTAATCAAAATTTATAATTTTAAAAAAATATTAAAAATGTATGTATTATAATATTTAATTACTATACTCAAGAAAATGTAGCATGGTCCCTGTGACTTTTGAAATGTTATGTCTCAAACGGATGGGGTAAAATCGTTTTTTTTTACAAATCGAATAATCGAAAAATTGTTTTTCTCTAAACTGACGTTTTAATTCCTAATTTTCATTATACTGGCTTTCTAATGTATTGTATGATTTGTATATATCTTTAAATATGTAAGACCTATATCCACTATGAATTAATACTTATTACGAACACTTAACTTTATGTATAAAAAAAATCGAAAATCCAATTATCGTATACCCCATCCCCAGTCAATGCAAACTTAGGTAATGACTTTTAACGAACGTCGCCAAATATTATTTGATTTTAACAAACTGACATTTTTTGCTAATTTATAACAAGATGTATTATTGTTAGTTTTATGTAATGTACTCGTATTTACCTAAATAACTTGCTATTTATTAGAATCGAGGTTTATATTAAAGTTTATAAAATAATTAAAATTACTGAATTAATTACTGAACGCTGTTACAAGGTTGCATTGGGGCAAATTTGTGAAACGTCACAGGGACCATGCTACATTTTCTTTAGTATAATATTTTGATTTATTCTACTTTATAAAGTGGCATAAAACAAGGTGGCTGTGTTTTCATTAATATTAATTATGGAGTTTCACAAAGTAATGCCGGAGTTATTTAAACAAAAATATATGTGTACGAGTATAACATTGTTTATAGTTTAAGCAATAACATGGTGAAAGTTTTAAGAAATTTTAATTTGTTTCATCAAACATTGTTTACTCCACTTTTTGTAACGATAAAACCCTATCGGTTTCAAGGCTTTCACCTCATCATTAGGGGAGCACAAATAAGTATTGTTTGTAAGTAATTAAATATTACGTATATTTTTAATATTTTTTTTAAATTATAAATTTTGATGAAACATGCATTTTGTTTGTTTTTTGTGCAAACTGATAATTTATTCATTGTACAAATAGGGCAAACCTGTAATGTTTAAATACTTTAAATATAAAACATATAAATATTGGTGTAATGTACAACGGCCGCGAGTCTATTGAAAGATCTTCTCTTTATATTTTTTTGTTTCCTTTGAAAAACCAAGAATCCTGCCTCTCGTTTTGTCTATTTATCTATATAGTGCGAAGATCTGGAAACTCAAGCTATGCAGTACACAAAAAAAGTATGCTTGTAGTGTTGGAGTGCGCTTTTGCGAGATCCATGTACTGCTAGAAGAATCAATCGATCGACTATTGAAAACCTCAGGGCTAAGACGCGTCTTCCTATGTTGTATGCAAGAATAATCTACTATATTTATATTTTGGACATATAGAGCGACTGGAAGATTGTAGCTTTGCGGAGTCAATTGTGACGAAAATTATAAATGGTAAAAGGAGCAGGGAGGTCGTGTATCCTTCTGATGCAGTAACCAGGTGAGGTCATAGAAATCCGATCCTCAGAATTGAGAAAACGACCAAGAAGATGCCTTTAAAACGTATTTAATACATTTTGAGTTGTTATGCCAACAAAGTTTATTGAGAAGCTTAAATCCTAATTTATCCATTAATATATGAAAAGTTTTAAATTCTATAATTTACTCATCAAGTGATAATTAGTAAATTATAATTAATTTCCATGTGCGAGTGATAATGCTCCTTAAAGCTAAGGCCATGAATACGGAACACCGAAAACAGTATTAATTCATGATGATGTAAATAATGTTCAGTTATATCAAACAGTTTGTCAATCAACAAGGGGATCACTACTTTTCTTGTTAACAATTTATGTAACTACACACAAGTACATTTATAGATTTAATCTTACACTTGATGGAGTAATTTTTTTTTTATCCACTTTGCACGGATTTCTTTTGTTACACAAAGAGGGTCTGCTTCCAGCGTTAACTTATTCGTAAGGAATAATATCAGCCAGGATTCTTCTCATACTGCTAGACGGTACCGAGAATATATCAACCGTGTCATTCAGTTGGTTCAATATCTCTATACCACGCGTGACTGAGTGTTTAGCCATGATATTCGTCCTGTAAGTTGGTATGTAGAACAGAGGGTAATTCCTTGCAGGCTATATTTATTGGGTACATATAAACTTAGTGCTTCTAGAATCGCGGGACAGTTAAAGGAACCTTGGAAAACCTTTATTAGGAATATCGCAATGGATTCTTGCCTTCTTGTTTCGAGGCTTCTATAGTTACACACCGTGAGAAGTTCGGCATGGTGAGCATATTTTGGGTAATCGCCCTTTGTTCTTTACCATAGATATCTAAGTTTTTTTTTTGTATTTGTTCTATATTGTTTTTATATTTGAGCTGATGAGGAGCTCAAACCGTAGATGCATATTCTAATTTGGTTTTAATTAGATAATTATATAAGTTTCGGAGGATATCGGTGCTGTTAAATTCTCTTGATATTCTTATTATAAAACCGGGTAGTTTGTAATAGTCCGATATCAAACGTGAGACATGGTTAACGAACGTGAGTCCGACATCGAAGGTTACGCCCAAATCCTTGAATTCAGAAACTCTGTTTAGTGCCACTCCCTGTATAGTATACTGATGGTGGATTGGTGAAAACGATCGACTATAAGATACACAGACACATTTATTAATGTTGAACAGAAGATGATTTTGCTCACTCCAGGAGACTAGGGAGTCTAGGTCCTGTTGTAACTGTGCACAGTCGTGAGGTGAATTGTTAAGCATATCCATAAAAAAAAATGGCCAAAGCCATGGGCAAAATTTCTGCAATAAAAATGTCGCGAACATTTATTTTCGACTCACTCAATCATCAGGCAGATCTGGATTCCACTTGGTTTTATGTGGTTGAGCCACGATCCGATCCATTGTGAAACAATGAATTATAAAGTTATACAATACAATAATTCATAGAGCCACAACAACACCTTGCGATGCTCCTGGGAATATCCATGGTTTTATTTCTCCCATTAGTCGTTGCTTCTATTGATTGACTCCTGCTCCTCGCTTCACGCTTGCCATGACGGGGGTAGCGCGGACCACTGTGCCCGCAGATGGAGGCTAGATGACGTTATACCATAATGAATAATGCTTATAGTTTAAATTAGCTTTACTGATGGATAATAGACGAAACATTTGATGACGAGAGTAATAGAAGTGTCAAATATAAAGTAGTTTTATTTACATTATATGTGTTGATATTAGACGAAGGAGTATTATAGTTCGTCATAGATAGTTTGGTGTACTGTTCTTTCTGCCTACTCCAACAGGAAAATGGCGTGATGGTTTGTTTGTTTTTTTTTTTCTAAATGGTTTAAACTTTAATGGCTTCGTACCATTGATATAAGAATATATATGACTTGTTGATACGCTTAAAAAAACGAATTAAAATATTGTATATTACATCTTTCAGTGGCGTAGCGTGTTCCTCCTAATTTTTCCCCAACCTACTATTCAATCATCTTTTTTTTCTGCCGGTCATCGATGACTTCGTACGATTTATTTTTTATTTTGCAAATTTTTTTCTCTACGTTTTAAAGCTAAATCCTTCACTTTTAATTTAAAACCATTGTATGATATGTTAAGTTGGAAAAACATACCGCTTGGCAATAAACCTTCTGTAACATATTATTCACTACAATAAAGAAATAAATAAATATATCAGAATTCATATGTGGTAAAATATAAGAAGTAAGATATATTGAAGGACCTGAGTGAGGAGAAGATGGGTGTTGATAGTGTAAAATATATTTGTCGTAAATGTTTGAAACAATCTGGTTCTCTTTTCTTTGCCTTTCCTGAGAGAAAAAACAGCGTGACGGTATTTTTACACTTTTTCATGATGAAAGATACATTGTGAGGATTAAATGCTTTTGTAGCATTATTATTAATGGTATTACCAACTTTTGTAGATTTAACCAGAATTTTTAGCAATATTATTAACGGTATTACAAGCTTTTATGGCTTTTGTTGCATTTTTATTTACAGTATGGCCAGGCTTTATAGCTTTTACTTGCTTTTGTTGCATTATTAACAAAGGTATTCATGACAGTGCCTTTAAATTTTTTTTAAATAATTCTGAAAAAAAAAAACTAATCAAAAATACAATTAAAATAAGATCTTAAGGAAAACAGGGATTTTTTAAGAGATGTAAGGAAGTAAATAATAAGGAATATTTTGAGATAAATAATGCTTCTTGAATTCATTATCAGTTTTCGATAGAGATGAAGATCATTCCAAAGTAGGGCAGAGTGAACCGTAAAAGACAATTTGTAATGCGTCTGTATTATGTACTGTATTAGTGTTCTTTATTAAATACAACACTAGTCCTGTTGCGTCTCTCGCTTGGTCAGTCCAACGCATTGAGATTTTTCCTCGTGTGCGTCGTCCTTTCTTACTACCAGTAACCACAAACCTGTCTAAACTGTCTACTTGACTATGAGCAATGTATCCAAAAATCGCAGGACTTATCATAGAGATATTGTCGATAATCTGACAATGATTCTTATTTCTTCGAGAATGGAGTTGTTAACATATTTCTCCAATACAATGAAAGAGTGTTGCGTGTATTGTGGTACCATATTACTTATTCCCGTAAATAGAGTATAAATAAGTTTTGATTCCTTAGGTTTGCTGATCAAGAAATTAATATTTAAGCCCTGTTAGGGTTTCTACCCCTTTCCTCAGCCTTCTGCCACGTGCCTCACAGTCCCCTTCACCCACTTCAAATCGCAATCACTACAAAGCACATGGCCCCCACTTGAAATATCATTTATAATGAAAGTTGAGGTGTAAGCGTGTCGTAATTAATCTAATTTTGCTTGTGTAAAATGTTTTAATTCAAAGGTGTATACACTGTAGAGTTCAAGTATCGGTTATTATCAAAAAAAGTGTTTGTATTTTTATTCAAAAGAACACTTAGGAAAAATTCATTAAGATTTTCACACCAAACTTATCAAAAATTCCAAGGATTAAAATCCCAATTATCAGTATTTATATCATGTACAATTCTATCATGTCAGCAGGTCTGTGAAAATTTGACTAATTATGTAAAACATATGGAAACAATATAAACTATCCTCCTAAACTCTGAACAAAGTATCATATGTCCATATCCGAGTCAGCTACCGCGTTGTACTCTTGGCGTATTGTTACTACTGCGTTATAGAAGCCGATGTTACTTTAAGGAGATTAATTGCATTAATGAGAGTAAGGAAGAACTGGTCCAAGGAAAGAGTGGAAGGAGGGGATTTGAGACATTTCAACTGAGGGAAAGGTAGAAGCAAAAAGGATAGTATGTCGTGATGGTACGTGTTCATTGTATTGTATTACACTTTCGTTGTAAACAGTATAACTTTGCGGGCTTATTATCTTGTGGCAATCTCTTCTTAGCCACCAGAAAGGTGCTTAAAAAATCCTTAAGCGAAAACCAGACATGAACTTTTTATTAAATCTGGGTATCAACGAGAACTAACTCACAACCCCTAGGCTGGAACACAAATATCTTACCAACTTGCTCAAGGAGGTAGTCATTCGTTTATCGTTCGATGATATGTAATATAATTATAAGGTTGATCAGTATGGTATTTCTACAATTATGCGCATTAAAATGCAATGGACATCTTTTCTCTCTGCCTACCCCTATAGAGACATGGTTTAATGATGATGATGACAAACATGTTATGCTTTCTCAACATCTATACATTTCCTCATACGAGTTCTTCGATTTCCCTTTTTATTCTTTCAAAATTACATTTCCTTGATTAATCATATTTTTCTCGGTTTGATTCTTTTTTACGTGCCCAAACAATCCCAAAATTCTCGTTTTCATTTCGTTTATTATATCAGACTCTAATTCATATATTAACTCTATGTGCTTAGTTATTTTTTACTTGAAACTTTGTAACACAATAAATGATATGCTTGGCTAGAAAATATTATCATCTGGAAATAAACCCACTTTACCATAAAGTGTCACAGCGTGGTACAGTGTTATAATAATCATACGTAACATCAAATATATTTATTAATTTACAAAAAAAAAATGTCTGTTTCTTACTCATCACGAAAAAAATGGAGTTATTTAAGAAATCCAACAGAATAAGTATTTCATAAAATTTTGTTGAGCTTCTTATTAAGTTGCCATTTGAATAAATGTTCATTTAATGTTTGTTGAATATTCATGGAGTAAATAAAGTTTCATTGAATTATTCAATCAGCCCTAATAAATTAAACTTAATTAATGGGAATGGACGTCGCTGGCAAATGTTGGAAAAAATTAGAATTTCAAATGCATACATCTTTCTCAACAGGTGTCGATAAATGTGAATAAAACGAGGATTTTTAAACAATCAAGAACATGGCATATATTAATTATAAGTTGACGCCAGTGGTCAAAAAGTAAATGAGTTTGTGTAGCCACCTGTTCTTAGTTCGGTTCCCAATTGATTCCGTCTTATGTGAAAATGATATTTTAAAATAATTATAAATGTTTCAAAAGTTGAAAATTGTTCGTTACACTAGGAAAAACTATATACCAGTCAACTGATAATCAAGCTATATTATTGAAAACGTGAAAATAAACCTACAAATGTTTAATTCCTCGCAATCTTTTATAGATGAGTTTGACTGTCACTTTATTTCGCGCAGTTTTAGGTAGTTTCAAAGTTCAATCCTTGGTTCACACTCCCTTTCAAATTGTGAGCACACGCACACACATTACCATGTCGTGGCAGAGTGGCTTGCGTATTCTAATGATCTTGTGGATAACGCCGTCGGGATTTATATTCTTTCAGCAGAGCATACCCAATACGGAATAGTCGTAGGTAAAGATCCAGACCAAAATAAACCAAATTCTCATTAATGGACAAAACGCTCATTCTTTTATTATATATGGCTGAAAAGCTGACAAAAGCTGTTATCAAAACCCCAGGTTTGATATCTCAATATTGTGTTTGCTTACGTGAAGCAGTATGCACACATTAAACCAATCGATGATTCCATCTTTCATGCATTTATATTCACGGTGCATTCCGCGTGGTAACGAAACCGGATTAATTTTCATAAGATTAGTTATTTATACCATCACATATTTTTTTTTAACCTGGCGAGTTTATTGCCATGTGGCAATCTCTTCCAACCAACAAGGAATATGTTTTTATAGGCCCTAAGTGTTAACCAGACTGGAATCCTATTTAAAAAAAATCTGGGTTCCAGCGGGGATCGAACCCGCAACCTCCGGATCGGCAGACAACTGTCTTACCACCAGGCCACGGAGGTCGTCACATATTTTTTTCTAGACATAAAAAACGAGGGTACTAATGACCCCTCAATATATCAAGATCGTTGATGCGGGTGTATTGAATAGCATGGGCGGGACACAATATGGTCTTCAGCTCCCAGTAAGCCTTCAGGTTAAGAACCACTGATGTAATCAAGTAACTCAATCAGTTTTGGAAATACTACTGCATGCGCACTGGCATTAATAGTAAGGCACGTCTAGTGCGTGTGAGTTTTGTTGCCAAATGAACTCTTTTAACCAAATGAAGGTCCCTTTTTACTATTGTATATTTTTTAAAAACCATTTTAAAAAACACAGAAACTCCCCGAGTGAGAGACCAACGTCTTACTAACAAAACCACGGAGGTCTCCTTCTTCATCTTGAATAATGGCCGCTAAGGAGGTATTTAATTGACAAAGTAAAAAATATTACAAACAACTATCAATCAACAGTGCTTAGAAAAGCAGGAAGATTTTGAAAAGCTTAAGGGAAATACTAGACTTAGATTTTTTTTGGTTTTGTCAGTTGTATGAAAATGACCCGAGAGGACAAAGAACATTTTGTCAACTAGGTCACGGATACCATCATGAATCTCTCAATCAAATTATCAATGTCCTTTCATAAATCAATTTACTCACTTTATTTCCCTAAAACCCGAATTGTAGGAGTTTTAATGCTGAGATGATTCTCCTCTATTTTTCTATTATTGGCCATCATCGATCCTTTTGACGTGGTCCGTGATCCTTTTGACCAGCTTATTCTCAATCAGCTTCCTCAAGCGAGTTTCGGACGGCCAACTGGTCTTTTCCCTGAAAATATCTCCACGCTTGTCGTTTTTGGAGATAATCTGAAACCATTTTCATCAAGGATCCCTGGCATTTTAGATGTGATATCTTGAAAGAATGAATCAAAATATATACTATACGTGTATTTCTTGAATCTCATATATTGACTAATCACTTATTCTATCCCATATTGTGTTGCCTATGACTCATCGGTGATATTTCTATTATGCCACCTGTATTTTTTATCTAATTTCCTTCGTCAGAATCTGTTGCAAGTGATGAGTTGGTCTGTAGACCGATTAAAGACTTCTAATTTTATCTTTTGTACTGATCTCTACTTTTCTGACTCAATTATAACGAAGCATTTTACTTAACATTCTTATTGAATGGCAAGTAAAATAATGCTGGTTACTTCATTATTGGGAATGTGATGAGAAATAAACCTTCCTATACCATGATTTAAAACCAAGGAGACTTAGCACCATAAAACGGATTCTCCACTTCATTCAGTTGAAAATCATAAATCCAGAACGTTTAAATATTATACTTCGCCGAGATGGAAAACATTCATGATGAAACTTGATTTTATTTCCGAGAGAATAGTATCATAATGCGTCCCGTAGTTTTTGAGCGTTTGTAAGAGTATCTACCGACACTTTCAGCGAACAATTTCAAATGTAAATAATGCAGATACAAAGGAAACGGGTTTTGCAGAATATTTGAGTTTTACTTTGCCCAGTCTAAGTCTACACCCAGCAACCCGTGTTATTTGGTGATTTTAAAAGCTTCTTGTTTTCTTAATTGTAAGTTCGAGTTCCGGAACAACTTTATTCAATTTCAAAATTTATTCGCTTTTTGTTTTGTCTATCTCTCTCTGTGTCTCTTTTCATTTTCTGTTGGCATTCTGTTTCAGTGTAAACATTTTTTTTTGTATGACAAATCTCTTAAATTACAGTATTTACAGACTCGAATTTCAGCGAACAAACAACGTTGAAAGAGGGTCGTTTCTTGTAATTACATGATACATTTTAATTCGCTTGAATTTAATCTCGTATCGCATTTCATTAAAAAAAAAACAGAATGAGCAGCCACGAGTACTTGGTTTAACTCGAAAGGTGTGAGTTCAATAAATCAAATGGATATGTGGTAAATAAAAAAGGTAATTTTTTAAAAAACTTTTAATCCTTTTAAAAGGGATCGGGTGTTGAAGTCTTTGTAAAGGCTGGGCTAATTATAGTTTTGTTTATTAGAATTAAAGCCTTTTAATCATTATTGAATTAAAGCCTTCTAATAAATCACTTTCATACGTATGTGATCAATTGTCACTCAAAGACTAATTAAAGTTAATGGGCTTCAAAATCCCAATACTTCAAAACATATTCGGTCCGAAATAGACTGCAAAGGAGAAAACTGAAATCTAAAGAATGAACTCGAAAAATGACGAGATAAATACGAACTACCATTATCATAAGGTTGGCGTATTATTTTGAAAATTGGATGTGAGTCTATATCAACCTTAACTATTCTGTATATAGAGTAAGTAATATTTAAATTTGTATGATTACAGTCAGGATGTTAGTAAAATACCATGGTGCAAGCAGCAATAAAAAAAAACAGCCGTATATTATCACAAATTTGCCACAAGTCTCCAATGAACTTTAAAACAGAAATAATTCTGTACTTTGCTTGGTTAAAAATGCTAATGGAGGTAACACTTTTACTAAGCAGCAAATTAACCCAATAAAATCATACAGAGCGTATTTATGACCATTTCTTCCGTTTTATTTTTAAATCAACAAGACACTAATTATAAATAGCGATATAAGATAACAAAGGTTGGAATGGAAAGACCATGTAAATAGATCTAAGCTGGTCTTCTCTATAAAGTATTCCCAACAAGATGGAAGAAGACTACTTGATATACTGATAATTAGGTGTTAGAAAGCTGAGAGTTTAGATTTATTTAAATTCTTCAGATCATTCATAACATGAGGCTTTAATATACAGAACAGCTGGATCTTAGAGGGTTGGAAATGGGGGAGATGGAGGAAACGGCGAGTGATCGATAGTCGTGGAAAACAATCGTTTTGGAGGCTTAAGTTCTACAGTTGTTTGGTCAGCTGAGGAAGGTAGGCAGTTGACAGTGGTGAACAAATGTTTTTAATTCAAATACATTTTTAGTTTTACTCCTAAATTTGTTGACATTTTTCTGTTTTTTTATGGTCAGAAATTATCTGTCGCTAAATATTTGAGCTATGGGTGGCGTGTGTAGCATTAGGAAGTACTTGAAGAAAACCCTTTTTATGCGGTCTGTTATAAATTTATGATACATTTCTCCACATCCAAAGTATTACAAACATATTGGAAATCTACAAAGATTATCTTTGAAGTTCGTCTTCCATTGATAAGTTTTCTGTGGTTTTCTTACCAAATATTGTTTTTAACTATATGCAAATACTGAACATACCTTATCTAATGACCACTGTCACCACCTTTTTATCCTTACACTCTTGCATATACGAGTATATACTTATTTCATAATGTTTTTGACCTGTCAATAATAAGGGGTTCGAATCTCGAGTAACAGTATCGTCGAAAATAATCTACTCTCTAAAAGGTGTTATATAAATTATAATTTTAAATTGTTATAAGAAAAAAATGCAAACAATATATCTTGAACGAGAAATTTTATATTGTGAAGTATTTTCATCGTTTGCAAGGTATTTTGCAATCCAAGAGTTGGTGGTTCACTAGAGTGAAATAGAAATCTTAAGAATATACCTCAACGATCTCTATAGCCTAGTTGGTAAATTGCTTGTTTTGCTACCCAGAGATTGCGGGCTCGATTCTCGCTGGAACCCAGATTAAAAAAAAGTTTTTAGTCTGATTTTCGCATGAGTGAGTAATAATCACACAAGGTTATATTGTGTACAGAGAAGGTGATATATTTGTTTATTAATAGTGTGTTCTAGTCCCGAGCTAGAGTGCCTTTGATAAAAGTTTGTTCTCTAAACATTGCTACAAAAAAATTGTCCTTTAAATTAAAATTTGAATATAGTCGTTTACGTTTGTGTTTATTAATATAAATCAAACCAGAGTTTTGAATTTAAATTGAAATCTTATGACATAGTTTTAAGATGTCAAATTTCATATTTTTTCTTATTTATTTAACCACAACTCTTCCAGGTTTGTTCCTCCATATAAGTTTCTTCCTATAAACCAACATTTTCATTTAATACCACATTAGAGTATGTTTTTATGTAACCTAAGTTTCGCCTACCTTTGACACTTATTCGTGTACCAGTTGACTGGTTGGCATAAAGAGGTTTCCACTTGAACACAAGCACACAGTTTTTCGTTGTACAATAAACTAACAAATTAATATTCATGTGCATGTAAAAGTTAAGAAAAAAATGTTTGGATAGTATTGCGAATACCTTAGAAATTCTGGTTAAGAATTAAATATGAATTTATTTAGGCGAAAATTAAGTTCAAGTAATGTTTTCAGCTGTATAAATAATAAATACATTTAAGTTTATGAATATTAACATGGTATGTATAATACATATATAATCTGAAATTACACATATTTAAAGGCAATGAAAAAGTAAATACATTTGAAACAGGAGCTCTCAAAAGGTCTGAGCTCATCTCGTAGCATATCTCCAGTAGATATGCTATACACCCCTACCAATGGAGGGCGGACCCTACCACAGAGACATCAAAGTTTTTGAGCTCACACCGTTTTACATATCAATTATTATGCAAAAAATATTATAAATAAGTAGTTAAAACAAATATAAACTTAGTATATATATATATATATATATATATATATATATATATATATATATATATATATATATATATATATATATATATATATATATATATATATATATATATATATATATATATATATATATAAATGCATAAATCCACATAAAATCCCAAACTCAGTGCAGTGTAATAAGATAAAATAAAAATCAGATTGCAAATTTCCACAAAACGGAAATAAACTGGAAGACAATTTTTGAGCTGGGAGTCGTTAAATCACACAAGCGACTGCAGCTGAAATCTGTTGAACCATTTATCCTTGTTTATAGGTATGTGTATATTTAATTTTTATGTGCGTGCTTATATGTATCTTCTTTTTTTAATTTAATAAAGTAATATACAGTACAAACATTAGCCAAAGGCTATATCTACACGTATGTAAATACAAATTAATATCTTAAGAACTAATCTAATATATATATTCTATGAACTAACTTAACTTTAATTTCCTACACGTAATTTTATTTTCAATTATCTCAGTTAATAAATTCTTAGACATAGTTAACACCTACATACTACTTACTAGATAACAATTCTTACAAATAATTATTTAGTAGGTACATGTCCACTCGTTCAGGCTACTTGTATTCCATCACATTCACTCAGATCTTGGTCCTCCCAGCCAATACTCCCAGGTGGACTAGTCAGGCAACAAATTAATAATGCTTTGAGAGCTTGTGCTTATAACGGAAATGTAGATCGGATTTACTCTCGCTAGCCTCAAGGGCAGCGATTAGAGGATTGCTGTGATTCTGTTGGTTTTCATAGAACTTTACGGCCCAAGCGAGGATGTGAGTTTATATGTATCTTAAATATTAATAATTGACAAAATGTTATTCTTTTAACTAATAAAGTATAAAGATATTTGTAGCTTTGCTGTTTCTTGTCTTACAACCCAGGAGTTGCTGATTCGATCATCGTTGGTACCCAATTTATTTAAAATGCGTTCCAGTCGGGTTTTTATTTGAGGTTTGTTCAACACCTTTATTTATTTAAAACTTTCATCATAAATTCAATCTGGCGGGTTTATTGGCAAATTAATTTCAGTCAACCAGATAATAGTTAATGAAGCAAGTTACATGGTCGCAAAAAAACATTCAAATGACTATCCATATCCACGAATTTCATGAACGCATACGTTTATAAATTGGAGTTTCTTTTTATATAAATACGTCGGTTATTTTTGGAATTCAATGTTGACTTGGTAAAAAAATACATTTTTCGGGAATAAGTCAGAGGGTAAAAATTATTTTCCAATTCATTCTTGAATAAATTATCATAGAATATTAAATAAGGTCTCGTCCTGAAAGATTCCGTTACGCTAACAACGTTTAATTTTGTATTTCCTGTGAAAATTCAAATTACTTTCGATAAAGACAAAATAAGTGAATGTAGGCGTTGATATTACGAGTAGATTTTTTTACACACATAAATAATAATACATTTACCATCAGAGTTTTGAAATATGGAAAACGATATTTCTCAAAAATAAGGTGTACAATAAAAATGTTAATTCAACGAATTTTAGGTCGTTCTTTACTTTTCAACGTGTCAGGTTTTGAAAGCAACAATCTACTTTTATAATACTCGAACCCTTTTTTACTTGTTTAAAAAAGGGACTTTACAAATATTATAGTAATAATAAAAAAATGTATTTAGCGCCCTTTAGAGAGCAGTCTCCTTAAAGGCGTCATCTCAACTCGGAATTCGGACCCACTATTCTTGACAGATTAAAAATATTACAAAATAAAACTGATATAGCTGTAGCTATTAGATAAGTTAGTTCCCTGCATTGGAATATGTTCAGTAACAAAATATGATAAGAAAATCACAAAAAAAAAAACAATTAAAGACGAACGAGAAAGAAGAAAACTACACAGAAATAAAATAATTTATTCTAGCAAGTGTACTCGGGTGTATTGTGTTTTAATATAATATTCTAGCAAGTGTACTCGGGTGTATTGTGTTTTAATATAATATTCTAGCAAGTGTACTCGGGTGTATTGTGTTTTAATATAATATTCTAGCAAGTGCACTCGGGTGCATTGTGTTTTAATATAATATTGTAGCAAGTGTACTCGGGTGTATTGTGTTTAGATATAATATTCTAGCAAGTGCACTCGGGTGCATTGTGTTTTAATATAATATTGTAGCAAGTGTACTCGGGTGTATTGTGTTTAGATATAATATTCTAGCAAGTGCACTCGGGTGCATTGTGTTTTAATATAATATTGTAGCAAGTGTACTCGGGTGTATTGTGTTTAGATATAATATTGTAGCAAGTGTTCTCGGGTGTATTGTGTTTAGATATAATATTGTAGCAAGTGTACTCGGGTGTATTGTGTTTTAATATAATATTGTAGCAAGTGTACTCAGGTGTATTGTATTTTAATATAATATTGTAGCAAGTGTACTCGGGTGTATTGTGTTTTAATATAATATTGTAGCAAGTGTACTCGGGTGTATTGTGTTTTAATATAATATTGTAGCAAGTGTACTCGGGTGTATTGTGTTTTAATATAATATTGTAGCAAGTGTACTCGGGTGTATTGTGTTTTAATATTAGGTCCTTACATATGAAATTGGCGTTTTGTTTGGGAGGAACATAAAGTTGTTTTTTTTTTAATATATTATAATATATTTATTTAATCAAAGTATGTACCATTGCTATCTATGCACTTTTGCCATCTCATAGGTAGTTCATCGATCCCTTTACTAAAAAAACCATTCGGATGGGAATCAATAAAATCTTTGAAGTCGGTTTGGACTGCCCCATCGGAGTTGAATTTTTTCCCTTGCAAGAAGTTATCCAAATTTCGAAAAAAATAGTAATCTGTTGGGGCAATGTCCGGAGAGTACGGTGGATGTCTTAGACATTCCAATTGAAGCTCTTCTAATTTGGTAGCCGTCTGTTGTGTAGTGTGTGGTCTAGCGTTATCATGAAGCAGCAGTGGCCTAGAGCGATTAACCAGCCTCGGTTGTTTAGCAGCTAGCTTTTCCATCATGGTTTGCAGTTGCTGATAATAGACATCTGCCGTAATCGTCTGGCCAGATTTAAGAAAGCTGTAGTGAACGACACCAGCACTAGTCCACCAAACGCTCACAAGTAACTTTTTTGGAGTCAATTTTCGCTTGGGGCATGGTTTGGCTGGTTCGGCAGGGTTCAGCCATTGCGATGAGCGCTTCCGATTATCATACAGGATCCACTTTTCATCACAGGTAATGATTCGATTCAAAATCCCTTCATTATTGTGCCGGTTGAGTAATGCAACGCAGCAGTCAACGCGCGTTTGTTGATTTGCTTCACTCAATTCGTGAGGTACCCACCTTTCAAGCTTTTTCACCTTCCCAATTTGCTTCAAGTGGATTAAAACAGTTTTATCACTATCACCGCAGCCTGCAGCTAACTCGGACGTGGTTTGCGATGGATCCGCTTCCACAATAGCCTTCGATTCTTCATTATCAACTTTCTCCACGGGGCTTGTTCTGCAGGTCGAAATTTCCAGAACGAAAACGTTGGAACCAAAAACGCACTGTGTTTTCTTTTGCGGCACCGTCGCCATACACATCATTAATCCTTCGAGCCGTTTCTGCAGCACTGGTGCCACGGTGGAACTCGTACTCGTAAATAACGCGATATTTCAAGTTTTCCATTTTGTAAACTGAGTGACGAAAAGAAAAAAAACAATTGAAGAAAAAACAAATGAATTATAATTTTCGAAACACAAATACTTGAGTAAATAGCTGTATAAATTTTAATTTGGAATTCCTAACCAAAAAGAAGATATTTGAGATCAAAGTTGCCAGTACGGCAAAACGCCAATTTCATATGTAAGGACCTAATATAATATTCTAGCAAGTGTACTCGGGTGTATTGTGTTTAGATATAATATTGTAGCAAGTGTAGTCGGGTGTATTGTGTTTAGATATAATATTGTAGCAAGTGTACTCGGGTGTATTGTGTTATGATATAATATTGTAGCAAGTGTATTCAGGTGTATTGTGTTTAGATATAATATTCTAGCAAGTGTACTTGGGTGTATTGTGTTTTAATATAATATTCTAGCAAGTGTAGTCGGGTGTATTGTGTTTTAATATAATATTGTAGCAAGTGTACTCGGGTGTATTGTGTTTAGATATAATATTGTAGCAAGTGTACTCGGGCGTATTGTGTTTAGATATAATATTGTAGCATGTGTACTTGGGTGTATTGTGTTTAGATATAATATTGTAGAAAGTGTACTCGGGTGTATTGTGTTTTAATATAATATTCTAGCAAGTGCACTCGAGTATATTGTGTTTTAATTTAATATTCCAGCTAGTGTACTCGGGTGTATCGGGTTTTAATATAATATTCTAGCAAATGTACTCGGGTGTATTGTGTTTTAATATAATATTGTAGCAAGTATTCTCGGGTGTATTGGGATTTAATATAATATTCTAGTAAGTGTATTCGGATGTATTATGTTTTAATATAATACTATGCGTATCCAGAAAGTAAGTGTACTGAGGCTCTCACGACCGGATGGATTTTATTTTCGACATGTTGGCTACACTTCCGTGTAGCCTGACCCTTTCCCTCCGCAACGAGACCGGTTCGAGGTCAGTACGTCGAGAAGTGTCAATGCGACAACACGTTTCGTGAAAAATGTCAATCCAATCTCCCGCCAAGTGCGAAATACGCTGCGTCATCCGTTATCTCGTTTGGAAGGGAAAACCTCCGGTTGAGGTTTATAATGAGGTGAAAACTGCATATGGTGATAAAGCTATGAATCGTACGAGTGTGTACAAGTGGTGTCGCGAGTTTAAAAACGGTCACGTCACACCTATTCACTCTCCGCCAAAAAGTTCAAAACCACAATTTCAGCCAAGAAAATCATGGCATTCGTGTTTTGGGGCTGTCAAGGCATAATTTTAATTGAATATATGCCTCAAGAGGAGACCATCAACTCTGCAAGATACTGTGAGACCCTAAAAAAATTGCGGAGGGCGATTCAGAACAAGAGGAGAGGCATGCTGACAAAGGGAGTCTGCCTGCTGCACGACAATGCCAGACCACACACGGCCAACGCCACGAAGGAACTGCTCGCCTCGTTTAAATGGGATATCCTGAACCATCCCCCGCATTCCCCTGACCTAGCACCTTCAGATTACTATCTCTTTACCTCCCTGAAGCTGCAGATGGATGGAAAAAGGTTTTCAACCGACGAGAAGGTAAAGGAGGAGGTGGAGAAGTGGACGGAGGGGTTGGCGGGAAACTACTTCGAGGAAGGCATCAAAAAGTTGATACCCCGCTTTACCACCTGCATTGAGAGGAATGGCGACTATATCGAAAAATAGCTTACTATACATATGTACTACGGTAACCGCGTAATTTTTTCGTTTAAATAAAAAAAATTGTCACCTACAAAAATTCAGTACACTTACTTTCTGGATATGCCTCGTATTTTAAGAATAACATTATTAAAGTATAGTTAACATAAAACTTTAAACAAAAATATTTTAGCCCTTAAAGTTTGTGTGCCTTGTACTCGTAATTCAGTGAACTGAAGAAAAAAACACTACCAACGAGTAATGCCAACTTAGATCCAGAAGTTGTCCATTATAAAAAAGTTTAAACAAAAAAAAATATTGCCGTTCAAATTCGCCACCTCCCTTAATGAGTCTGCCACAGACCCTTGCCTCTTGCAGCTTTTTAAAATAAGCATTTCCTTCTGGCAGTGCCTACATGCGAACCTGCTTTTATGGTGATATTATTTCAAAGTACGTATCCTAGTGGAAATTACTTTGAAGAACACTCATTTCCTTTTCCAAACTTCAAGACAAGCGGTAGGCGGAAATCGTCTCTGAGAAAGCGGGGGTTGGGGAAGGGTGTGCACCTAAAACACTTGTCAAACGCAAATATTTTTACTGAGAAAATCAAGAAACGACATTTCTGCCATTCACGGGTAGGAAACAACACAATTTTTATTTATAAATGTTTAGAGGGTGATTTTTGAGAGAATTTTTATTTCAATAATATACAGTGAAATCTCCATCGATCGTTGCTCGAATGATCGTTTTTATTACATAATTTCGATCGTTTAATACATAATTTAATCAAAATATTCGCTTAGAAAATTGCAGCTCTTTATGCTATTTGATCGATCAATTGTTTTTCTAAAATATTAATACTATGCTTATTTCGTAAAAATAGATGAATTTAAACTGAATATTCAACAAAATGAAGAACACTATAAGATAGTTTGGGTATGTAGAATGAATGAATAACGATAGATGAAAAAATATATGTTGTAAATATAACTGAAGGTTATAGTAGAGTAAGATCAAAGAAAATGTGATTGGATTAGGCGAATGATATTTTGAAACAGGAAATGTTTAAATTCAGAGAGATCGAAGGAGTTCTCGTATAAGAGAAATGTACGGATGTAGAAGAGGTGAAAGACGTGTGTCGCGATAGAAAATACTGGCGATCTGTCCTCTCTGCCTACCCCAGCAGGGAATCAACGTGATGGTGTATACGTAAGTAAACGTTTCGTAGAAAATTATAAATGTTTGGTTTAAACTCCGTGGTTAAAAACTCCGCCAGCCACGGTGCTGGACGCTAAGCGTCCAGTAAAAAATGTATATTTTAAATTAAAATTATGCGAAATCTGCTAGGCTATTTTTTGTAATTAGCTATAAAAACCATTTTATTATGTATTAAAACGTCGAATAATCAAATAAAGTATAAGTCATGGTCACTCGCTATCCATCACAGGGTGGCAAGTGTTAAATAAGAATAAAGACATAATGTAAACCTATGAGCGGCATATTTGAGATGCATGTGTTTCATTTGAATACTTGTCACTAACCGCTTGTTACGTCTGCCACTTCCACTACACCTTCAACGAAGAAGAAGAAAAAGAGGAGTATGTAAGCTTAAGGGAGACAGCAGAAGAGATTGAAGATGTTGATGAAAAAGATCCGTCGTCAACATCTTCGTTTTTGAAAGCATGTATGTATTAATGTATTAATCACGTTTAAATACATTTTTATTCACATATAATAAAGTAATGTGATGTAAAAAAAGGGTGCCAGTCTAATAAAAGATTTCGTCTTATAACAATACTCGCACAAGCCGAGTAATGGATGTGCTACACGTGTTGGATGTACTACACGTGTTGCTAGCACATCCAATGACGAACCACGTATTCTTTGCCTACACCAGAGGTTCTTAAACCTCAATGGCTAAACTACTGGGGCCGAAGACAATATTGTCTCCCAGCCACGTTCTTCAATACATCCGAAATAAAAATTCTAATATACCTACATATAAAGAGAGGAATTATATGAAACACTGACGTGCAAATACTTTACTTGTGATATTACACATTTATTATTTTTTTCATACATCCATCGTGTCTTGAGCTAATGACTGAGCATCGTAACTCCAATGATAGCCTCCGATGACTTATCTCCATCCATCCCTGCACTCGTTCCCTGTTAAGGGTAGTCCAGTTGCATCGCTCACTTGGTCAGTCCAATGCATTGGGAGTCTTCCTCTTGTGCGTCGTTCTTCCACGCATCCAGTAACCAAAAACCTCTTCAAACTATCTCCTTGGCCACGAGCAATGTGCCCAAATAATCGGAGAACTCGTCAAAGGTACAATTTATCGGTGATTCTCAGTTCTTCGATTTCTGGAGACGTTAGTTCGTCTTGTTTTTCATAGAATTTGTAACATTTTTCTTTAGCACCACATTTTAAATGCATCTATTCTACGTATCTCGCTTGCTCTCAGAGTCCAAGTATCCGCGCCACGAGGCTTAACTAGGCACATTTTCGTCGTGATGGGGATATTTCTACTCTTCCATATCTTTTCTACCTATAACATCGCATTTTTGGCCATTCCAGTTCTTATTTTAAACTCAGCCTCGCATCCTCTATTATTGGTTATACTGGAGCCTAAGTAAATAAATAATTACTTCCCGCATTTATTATTAAGTATCATAGGTCTGTAGGGTACCTACGTCCCTAAATAAATTGTCAAACATACAGGGTCAACGACCGATGAATCAACCTCTGGACATCTACAATTGTCACATACCAGAAACGTCAACACTGTGTACATGCAAATATTATTTACGCTGCATTCCACGGTAGAGGGAGAGCGCATCGCTTTGTCTCGCCGTTTCGGCAAATAAATATCCTACCCGCTATACTAGGGCACGCGCAGGAGTGAGACAAAGTATACATCGCGGGCGCATTCACGCACAACTATAAAATACCTACTTGTAGACAAATAAACATTATTATTCACTCGACCATTCATTGATTATTTACTCTCACTTTTATCCGCATTCCTGAGTCTTGTATTTATTTTAAATACAAGACATATCAAAATCATTACGACGTATCAAGTTAAGCATCACGCTACAGGTCCATTAAAAAACTGAAAAAAAGAGATACCACTGTATAACCTGGTTTCTAATTTCACATTGTATTTTTTAACATCTGGTTATTTTAACTTAGGGGTATATTTTTGGACCACCGTATCATAATTCCTAATTTATAAAAGTTTTCTTGGCTGAACAAGGAAATATACTAACCAGCTTGTCATTTTGTGATGAATATACAATATACAAAACAAAATGTACAAAAATAAATTCTTCCCTCTTTTATGTACAGTTGACAGAAGCTCTCGTGCTGAAACGATCGTCCTGATAATTAAGTATTAACATATATGGTATATATAGGAAATTATATGAATGTTTTAATTTGTAATTAAATATAAATGATTTTTATTTAATATTTGATATGTCAGGTTCACGTATTGTCACTTTTGTAAAAATCCTTCCACCTTCTCCCCACGCCGAAAATATTCAGCATATTTCAGATTACAGACTCGTGCCATTTTCAAGCAAATATTGTTATTAGCATTCCTAGTTCACTATTCAACTTAAGTGTTTTTTTTGCAGTTAGACTCTGGAACCAATTACCAACTTATGTTAGAATCACTCTGTTATTGATATGTTTCAAAAAGCAATAAAAACACTTTGTTTTAAGCATGTAATGTTTGTGGCTTATTACCTTATTTTGACTGCTAATAAATTGTATTTGGATAAACAACAGTTGGAATCAATAAATAAATGAATAAAATAATAATGTACGATATACCCAATGCGTGTCTTTATTCCCAATGCGTGCCAAGAGCATGTCACATTCCAATACATTTATATTTTACATGACAGTAAATCCGCAAAGTTTTTATATTGTTATTCCATTTTTTGCTACACAAAAGTGTAACAAAATATTGTATAACATTATAAAAATTTTAGATTTTTTTATCTAAAATAACCTTTCAAAAAGGAAGAAAAAATTAAGATGTTTATGTTTGCGAAAAAAATACACACATACCATCACGCCGTTTTCCTGTCGGGCTAGGTAGAGAGGAGAAAGCGTCAGACATCAGAAACATCGCGATAGGAAAATCTTGCGCCTCTTCAACATCCATACACCTTTTACGAGTACAGCTTTTGAGATTTCTCTGACTTTTTACGTTGCCTTCTTTGAAAATATACACTTGGTCCAATCATACTTTTCTTGGTTTTCTTCTACCACGCTTTCCACTCACATTCGTATTGTGTATTTTCTCAGTCTTTCTTAATTAATTTTTCCCACGTGCCCAAATCATCTCGAAATGTTCCTATTCAACTTACTCAACACAACAGTATTAAGTTTACATGGGATCAAAAAATAATAGCTCAAAAAAATTTATAAGTGTTCTTAAGATATAAAATGTTACATTCACCAACTTAAGCATTTAAAGAAACAAGTAAATAAGGTAATAAAATTAGTTTTTGTTTTAACCAGAATTCAAAAGCGATATCAGATATATCTTGTATTAAAATTTTAACATCTTTTTGTATTACGACAGCACAATCTAGCATTGATTTTTTATTACTATCATCTCGGGATGCGTGGTCTAGTAAATAAGACATAAACAGTCTTTGCACTAGGTTATTTCTGGTTCGATTCCCTTAGTGCCAAAAAAAGGATTCGTGTTTGGATTTACTTATATAATTTTATGATTGATTGAAAGAAATATGCAGACACGAGCCACGGGGCAACAAAAACACTTAAAAAATATTTTTTTGTCAATTAAGAAATTTTCGAATATAGTTAATTAATATTTTTTTAATACATTATGGAAAAGCACTAGCTTCTATAAGTCAGATATAAGAATAAGTTAATATTCCAATATGATGACTTACTTAATTTTTTTCATCCCCACGTACATAACTATATCATTTAATGACACACAGTTCGATAAACATGACTTAACTGTGTATGATATAAATACTAGTGATTAGGATAAAAATCGTTGGTATAATTTAAAAATAATCTGCTTTGTGTGTATGCATTAATCGATTTCATGTGATTGTTATATGAAATAAAAATAAAATAAATATACTTGAGATTGTAGGACTTACCTAAGAATCAAAAAAAAAATAATACGAATGAAAGTGTGCGAAAGTTTTCTCGTAAATGCTTCAAAAGCTCTACAAAATGGTTTTGTTCTTGAACCAAACTCTTTGATTGACTTCTACAAGAGTTGAATAGCAAAGATCTGTCATATAAAAGTGATGGATTGCCCAGTTTTCCGTGTAATTTATTTAAATTAGCTTTCTACTAATATACTCGTACAGGTTATTCCAATCAAATTTTTCCATAATTCTCTCAGTTCCAAATCATGCGATGGAATATGTATTGAATATTTTATGAGATCATTTTGTTTGAATGGACTATGATTTAAATTATTTGTTATGCTAGTATGTTCTTTTTCATTTTGTGTGGAAAACAGAGGTTAACATGACACGTGCTAGGGTTTCGAAAACCTGTAAAAAACACTCTTGTAAACATTTTAATGTACTCGTATTTTACTTCAATCGTGTTTAGTATAGCCTAGCTGGCACTTTGTCAAACAAAAATTTTCTTTCAACTGACCAAAATAAAATGAAAAACATTCTATCATCTTTTTTTCCAATTTCCGGGAATTTTCTTGCCTATCGAAGACTTTGTTAAATCAGTATTTTGTTTTTGTAATTTTGGTTTGGTATACTTTTTTACATCAATAATGTCAATTGCCCACATTTACTCAAAATTTCGTAAAATAATCGTTTGATTGATTGTAAGAAATATTCACTTGGTACTCTTTCTATCTCTTTATCTCCGGATTAGGGCGTTTGCAGTCCTTTAAACTATTTGTATTGTCAATCAATTCACATAAAAAATGTACGAAGCCTAATGATTGACCTTTAAACGAATTATTGGATGTATTTGTTACAAAATCTGTTATTTCTTTATGATTTTTTTTATTTTGAATTAATTTCATATTTGATATTTTTCCCAAAAAAAAGAATATCACAAACGTAGAAACAAACCATCGAGTTCTTGAAATGGATCGCCCCTTAAAACACACACTTAATAATAATAATAATTTGTTTCCTATCTTAGGAAACAAATTATTTACTTCAATAAAAACAATTGATCGATTTTAACTTTTTAGTGACAGCATCGAGGACCCGCGAGAAAAACGACGAATGATAAAGCATCAAGTAAATATCTATAGCACCAGTTCGGATGTGTGTACTGAACCAACAGTCAATGTTGACTGAAAAAGTTAAGTTCAAATATGTACTTTTATTACAAATTTGAAGATATAGTGTAGTTTTATATTAAGTTAATTATGCGTATACACGTCATCAGTGGTCAACCAGTAGTTAAAATAAAATCGGTCGAGATTGGCCTGCTTTATCAAATACTTCACGCACCTCCATCTCCTAATTCGCACTTTTTTTAATACTAGACTGTTATTTAATAATTTGTTTTTACTAGCCTTGCTCAAGGCACGTAATTCCCAAGACGTTATTAAATACTATTCGATATGTAATTAAGTTAAGGAATTTCGTATTTTAGATTGGAAATTATATGTTTTATTTATACTTGTGTTGACAATACGGTTAAAAAGTATAAATTTACAAGCTATAAGAACGTGCTTATAAGCCTAAAAATGCAAATCAAACTTTTGCACAGCATAAAAGTAATATGTCGTGTGCAGTTTTTGCCGTTTTCACATGATTCTTGCCCAATTTTCTTGCAATCGTGGCTTCTTACAATATTAGCTAGATAAGGTTTTTCGGAGTGTTTTACCGCGTGGTTTGGCTTATGATGCCAACGTTTCGAAAACGTTACAGTTTTTAGCTTCATGGTTTGTTCATAGTCATTGTATCAGCATGATAAGATAAACCACATGGTAAAATTCTTCAAAAAAGCTTATACAAAGAACCACGAAAGCCTCAAAACATACAATGTCAATGTATTATAAATTTCGTCGTCATATGTAAAGCTAATAGTTTTCCATTTCTGTCTATGTCGTCTTTCCAGTCTAGCTTCAGTGTCAATTAAACACAGTGAAAGGTTTACACTGAACTTTTGGGTTGACTGAAAAATAGGTATTAAATTTTCCGCGTAGTAACAGATGCGTGAAAATCAAAATATGTATGCTTATCGGGAAAAATACGGATATAAGATCAATGATACACGCTGAACCTTAGTATTATGTTTTGGTTATATTCAATCAATACTTTGTTTTTATATAATCCTAAGTAAATAGGTCTATACTCAACTACACGACATGAAACTTGAAAAGAAAAGAAAAAAGCCTTTGAAATGTATGTGGAGGCGTTAGTATGGGAAATCGAGGAGTCGAAAATTTTCCCATCAACGAAAATAAAATGAAGGGTTTATTAAGTCTAACTCAAAATAATGATTACATACATTCCATTACGCCATTTCTCTGTCAGAGTAGGCAGGAAGGATAGAGCGACAACTTTCTAATCTTAAAACATATCTTTAGCCTCTTCTTTATCCATATTTATTTATTTAACACTTTTATTGCCAATACAATCTGGCGGGCATATTGCCAGGCGGCAATCTCTTCCAACCAATCAGACAAAAGTAAAAGAAACAAGTTACGTGGTCGCATAAATCATTCTAATGACTATCCATCCCCACGAAATCCATAAACACATACGTGAGCATATACCCACGAACCCCACAAAGACGGACAATCACCCGAACATTATTTTTCATGTAAAGTGAGATATCATCAATCAAAAGAAAAGGAAGGGATGGTGGAGAGGAAAGGAAAAGAAAAATCGGGAATGAAACACGTTATTTTACTGACTAAAAATTAAGAGTTTTCCATGCACTTTTTCATAAAATTTATATAGTTTCTCTGACTTTTTACGTTTCATACTTTCAAATTATCATTTACTTTATTCAACCATATTTTCTTCGTACTTCCTTTCACACGCGTTTCGACCACATTAGCTTTTTATATTTGTTTTGTTAGTTTTTCTTAATTTAAACGTTTTTATGGCCATAATGATAAAAAATATAATAGATAAACAAGAAGAACATGTCAAACCATAGACATTGTAAGACAGCGTAAGCAGATAAGATGTTATCGACGGGATCACAATGGGACCCAGATTCCCCTTACAGTTTACCATGATAACCCTAATATAGGTGGCTGACCATCAGGCAGACCAGCGGAGAGATGGAGGTTATACATGGCCGTTTACATCCTACATGCTACAATAATCTAATGCAAGGAGAATATTTGAATTTAATCATGAAATAATCGAGAATACTAGAGCTAAGGCCATTGGCTCAATGGGTACGACAGGTAAGAAAACTAAGATATGGATTTTGGGAAAGATGCGTAGATAGAGTTGACGAAAACTGCTTATAGTTGGTTACTGGATGAGGCTGGAACAACAAATATAGCGTTATGGAGTTGTTATAGCGCTGTGGATGTATAAATGTATGTGTATACTCTGCTCTTACTCAAATGCAATTCGCAAGTCATTTTCGCAATCCGCTAATATAACAGTCACGAGTCTATCTAAGATATTGGCCAATCGTTGAATTTCTCGTCTGTTACGAAATGATGACACTTTCACTGACATTGATAGTTAAATTCCAAATAAAGTTGGATATTAAAGATTTCCAAACGTCAATACATTGATTTATCAAATTTTTTAAAAAGATATAAAAAGTTTTTGACTTTGTGAAAATCAATACTTGAATATTTAACAGTCAATTATTTTGTTACTTCACTAATTGTACTACACGTGTTTCTAGCTCTTATCTCGAGGGTTTCTTCAAACAGAATTATCCTGGTTGTCATAAGAACAGTGCTTATAATACTGGTAAACATGTTATTTTACAATTAATTTATTAGAATTAAAATCCTTCCTTAAATATACCATACGCATTTTTGTTGTGGGTAGGCTACTGTTAAGTAACATGTCACCAGTATAATATATAAGCACTGGTCTCACACGAACCGGGATTATTCTACTTGAAGAGAACCTCAAGATAGGAGGTAGAAACACGCGTAGTGGGGAATAATGTAATAAGTGGAGTCACACAATAATTTATTGTCAATACATTAATTCAATTAACACCTTTTCAACTCAGAAAGTCTTATGGTATTACTTGGAAATAATTTCCAATGTTTTTATTAACAATATTATTTGTTAAAATCCTCAATTACAACATCAATTCCAATTGGAAACGATGAAAAAAACTGCTCCATAACTAATGTTTATCAAACTCTTGACGCCAAAATGTAAAAAATATACTTAGAATTATATTTTCAGAGTAGACAATTTTCAAAGAGAAAAATGTGCCATTATTTAAAATAAAAAGATTTATGTTGAATAATAAACTACACGTGTAAATAAAAATAATAATACCACACTAAATCTTCTCCCAAAAAAAGAAAATAAAACACTTTTAATAAGAAAGCTTTTTCTGTTATTTTTTTTAAATTTTCCAGGAAACTTTTTGTAAGGTTATTACTTAAATTATTGTATTATAAAACTATAAAAGGGATTATCAAACTCCACGGGCGGCTTTCGTATCAAATTTATTTCAATGAAGTTGCTTGCGAAACGCTAAGTGAGATTTTAGATTTTACTAAAAGCCTTACAGTATAAAGATCTAGAGACATTAATTTGCCATTAAGAAATTAACAATTTTAAATCTAGCATTCAAACATCCATTAGAGAATTTGAAACGAGTTTATATTTGAATTCGAAACATTAAAAATAATATAACAACCCTTTGATAACCAACACGATTTGAAAAACAAGGCAATTGTGAAAAAAAAATCTGATCCCCAGACAGTTAAATATCAGAAAACAGTTTTATTTAAGGGGGAAATTGGCATTTCTTTTGCATGTAGATTTTGATAGAACTTCTACTTATTGCAAATGGTCTCATGTTGCAGCTTTCGGAAAATTTCAATGAACTTTCATCGATCTTGACCAAGAGACCCCTAAACTGTATAATGTGTATTATGGCGATAGTTCAAAAATAAGAAAACTCATAATTTCGTTAATGTTGCCAAGTGCTTTTCCTATGTTTCACGGGCTGTCCCTTTTGAATAGAGCCTCGGATTCTGAAAAGTTTTTAAATAACGAATTAAGAGCTTTCAGCAGAAATGGAAGTAAGTTATTTCTGTTGAAAAAATATTTCTTTTTATTAATTTTTATTTCCCATTATTGAATACAATTTTCTTTAAATTTTGTATGTAATTGGGTTAAACCTGTTGATGTAAGCTTTATAAAATAAATAAATAAATAATGGTTCCAGATAGAAATTAAAATAAGCATTCAAGAACATCGTAGAACGTTATAGAACACGGTAAAAAGTTGTTATAGAACATTCTAGAATATCGTGGGAGTAACTTGAGACTTTTAAAGTATAAATTAGTTATTTATTAATTTATTACCTGCACACAATTAAATGTTTTCAATAGAATGATACAATTTGTTTGAGAGGAATGGAGTACTAATAACGAACGAGAACTTGAAGTCAGTGCCGGAAGGTATGTTTCTTTCAATAAAATATCGTATTTCATGACATATTCATTATACTTCTTATTTTTTTACACGTTTTTTGTACTTACAAACATATCACATCACTCTATTTCCCAATTTGAGTAGGTAGATAAGGTAGAGTGCGACATTTTTCAATGTTTAGTATTTTATATGTTTAGCATTATATTATATTATATTATACAGGTTTAGTATTTTTCCACATCCATACACCTTCTCATTCAATTCCTACGATTTCTCTGACTTCTTACATTGGCTTATTTCAAAATATATTTTACTTGATCCCACCATACTGTCTTTGGTCTTCGTCTCCCACGCCTTTCACTCACATTTGCACTTTATATTGGTTTTGTTAGTTTTTCTTTGTTAATTCCTTTCACATGTACAAACCTTCTCAGTGTGTTCTTCTTCATCTTACTTAACGTATCAGCCTTAAATTCACATTCGTCTTCATGTTATTTTCTTTTTACTCGTATTACGCTCCGTAAATAAACTATTCTACATAAAAAAGTTTCAAAACAACTTTCATAGTTTGAGTGCGAAATTCCAAATGTTTTATTTGTTAAATGAAAATAAAAGTAATAAGTTCATTAAGACACATTAAACAAAATGTATATATTTTCTTGTCTCTTATTCTCAAGAGAGCTTAACGACAAATAAAATTATAGCTTAAAAGTTTAACTCCACTTGAATTTTTACATTTATTTTAATATTCTGGAGACAAATAATCACTTTGGCCGTAATAGTGGGAACATTCGAAGTTTTTAAAGGAATAACGTCGCCAAGAAATTTTAAAGAGCAAGTCACGTACTCCTTTGATTGTTACAAAAAGATCTCTTCTGAGAAAGTGCAACAAACGTCTCGGGCCATTTCCCGGTATACCTTGTAAGTGAAAATTCTTGAAAATTAATTTGAAAATTAATGAAATCTTAACGATAGTGGGATTTTCTTTCCAAAATATATATAAATCGCATTCATCAATTAAATGAAGACCATCTGTGGGATTATAATATCAAAAATCATAAAATTTAGATGGTTTGGGCATATACGCATGGGTGTTGAAAGATTGACTATAAAAAATGTAATGCAAGAATAAGTGGGAGTTGTGGTAGTGAGTTATCTAGAAAAGCATGGTTGGACCGAGTGAATATAATTTTGAAAGAAGGAAAGGTAAGAGAAAGTGTATGGGTGAGGAGGAGGGAAAAGAGGTATGTCGTGATAGGAAAGTTTGACACTTTATTCTCTTTGATCACCCTAATGGGGAAATCGTTCTATAGTATGTATAAAGTTCAGTTTTACTGTATAAGATAACGTAAATAGTGCTCATAACATTTGCTGGTTTTTTTATTATTTGGACTTCATCATTATTTGGACACGCATGTGTCATCGCTGCTGGACCTCATAGTCGAAAATTTCCTCTGCCATAGTATTTCGACATCTGTTTCGAGCTGCTCTTTCATGATAGGTGATCTTTTATCAAAGAACTGTTTAATTCTAGGTGCAAACTCCTTCCAGGAAATGTTTTAGACATTCCAGAAACCAGCCCCTTCGGCGGCACTTTTAAATTTCTGTCGTACGCACTTGTTTCATTGAGAAAAACTCCCTCGCTTTTCTATTGTTAAATCACTTTTCAAGAGTATTTTAACTGGTTAAAAAATATATACAAACTTTTGAACATTTTCTCGTTATACATAAAATATTCAGAAGATATATAAGTAGAAGGAAATTTATTTGAATCCAGAATCAGATACGATTAAATTATATTAAATTCAATATGATAACTAACAAGCAGTCCACTAACAAGCCCCTAAAATGTTGAACATTCAAATCGTGCAATAAAACTACAAAGAAATAAAAGTACGATTGAGTATACGAGTATTTTAATTACATTACGCTGGAACATTTTTTCTCCGTTGGAGCAAGAACATTTATACGTAATTGTGACTATCTTCTTCACATTGATAATATTCGTGATTAATATTATATTTTTTCCGCGTTTCAGAACTTTTGGTGATGGTATTCTTTTCAGCAACTTTTTCAATTTGATACAATCTTTGTGGTTTTTATGGGAGAAGGCATTGTCATATACTAAAATAACTGAGTGACTAACGAGTGCATAGTGCTGTTTCGAAACATGTCACTATACAGAATAGTACAAAAAACTAGTAAAATCATGAATTTTGGTGAAACATTAGATTTTTAGGCATTCCTGAAGTTATGTACAATATTCCATTATATTTTATAAGTTTTAGTCAATAATAGTGCACTTTTTGTAATTTTTATTTCAATAATCTTGATATTGCAATAAAATTAGTCATATTATTATAATATTTGATGAATTAATGATATGTTTTTTGGTTAAGGTTCATTCTAATAGTTTCTTCTATTATAATAGTCAAATTGATTTGATCTTTGTCTGCCTGAAAGCGATGAGTAACATAGCTTTAGGAAGCACTTGAATGCAATCTTTTTTTAGAAGTATTATCTACATTTATGATTATAAACGAACCTTAGGATTATAATTAAACCCAAATATAGCACCATCGCATACTAGTAGATATCAGTTCAGTTAAGTTTTATCCCACCTCCACCCACGCTGTTATGGGGGACAAAATAAGTCACCATCCAGCGCGATCTACAATAGAAGATCAAAATTTTCTTTATTTTTTTATGAGTGCGACGCCACATAGTGACGATGAAGGAACAGTCCAAAGGGACTTATTCTCTGGTGGCGACATACTTGAGTGCGAAAAGAACAGCGGTGACGACGGACTTATGTTTCGACATCACAGGAAAAGTGAAATTATTCTCAGCGCAAAATTATTATTTTTTTCTTATAAAGTGGTTAAAGGTCTGGAGTTCAAACAGCCCAGCAAGTTGCCAGTACTTTTGAAAGGTTTATAATAGATCATCCATGAGAACAATCCTGAGCGAAGGATCTGATATGCCACCTTGCGGGCAACCGATGTCGACCTCCCTATCTAAAAAACTCAGAACAGCAGTCAACCCTCTCACTTTGCGATCTCTGAAGTAGTCCTTAATACTAGTAGATAAACAAATGCCTTTTTGTTGTTCGTCTTACTTTGGTTTTCTGCGATTTTCTTACCAAATATGTTTTTTTAAACATATTCAGATGCGGGAAAGTTTCTACTCAAATTTTCACAGTCACCACCTTCATAGCTTTTCACTCAACTTATAAATATTTATTTTGTATAAATTCTTATCTGACAACAATAGTGGGTGCGACTACCGAGTTAGAGTGCCTCTGACGAGTCTGCTTTCAAAACGACGGTATATAAATGGTCCTTTTATTATTATTAAGGAAACCAGTTAAATATTGGCCGGAAATTTAATTTAGGAATGCAGCGTGCTATATAACGGTACCAATCAAATAGTGTAGTTTGTTTTGTTTACTAAAAACTTTGAAGGTAATTTAGCAACAAAGTTTTGTTAAACTTTTAAGACTAATTTATTATAAGGTAAACATGTGTGGTAAAAGGTCGAATGGTTTAAACCTCAATAAACTGGTTTACGTTTAATTAAATTTTATATTTGCACTTTTAATTTTGTCACTGCTGAAATACATTTTTTTACGCGAATTTCACATAAATTTACAATCAGTTTTTTTTTCGCAAAAAAATATTTTCAATTTACCATTTGGCGAATATATTTCACATTCAAAATTATTTTCTCTCCAAATGAATGCTCTCCAAGTGCGCTAGTGTAAAAAAGCGATGCTTGATGAAGCAAAAACATTAAATGTTTGTTTACGCTTGACTGCCTTTTTGGCAATCTCTTCCCACCGTAGCGTGGTTGCTGTCTATAGCAAAATTTCGCAAGTATTTGGACGGTTCATTCGTTTATCTTCAAGCTCTCACTCCCTCCCCCTCCCTTTTTGCCATTTGTATGTTTTTTTTATTTGAAAATGTGTTGAAAGAATATTTTGCACGATTGCATGTTTCTCTTCAAAAAGGTAATTTCAGAATATTGTTTTGTACAACAAATGGGTTATTGACTATTTAAAAATAAGTTATATAAATAATGTTTGATTTTTTTACCCCCTATCCATAAATTTTTATATGTATTAAACGAGACAACATACTAAATACGCGTTCTTGAAAAAAATATGTCATCGGATCCAGTACAGCGGTGTAGCCGGTGAGTTTACTGGTGTGCAACAGCTCACTCACTTAAAATAAACTGCAGCACAGCTCTTCTTTCTTAATTAATTGAAGTTGGAATGGAGAGGAGATCCTAGAGTATGAGGGCCAGCAACGACATGTTTTTGGCGATAAATCCTGTAGCCAGCCAAGAATCATTCAGATTAGAGTGCTCATGATGATAACAAGATTAGAGTGATCACGATGATAACAAAATTAGAGTGCTCATGATGATAACAAGATTAGAGTGCTCATGATGATAACAAGATTAGAGTGCTCATGATGATAACAAGATTAGAGTGATGATGATAACAAGATACGATTAAAAAAAATATATGAGTTAATTTATATAGATTCTCAATTTTCCTTAAATAATGTGCTATTAATAATAATAATAATAGAAGGAGAATTTATTTAGAGCCGTTTAGAGAGCAAACTCTCCTTATGAGCGCTCTAACTAGGGACTCGTACGCACTATTATTTACATATTAAAAATGTAACAAAATATAAACATATAGGTAAAGTATGTTAGAGATAGACGCTAAATGCACATACTGTCTCTACTGTATAATATCCTAAACTGTCCCGCCACCCCTTTTTATCTCGTCGAAAATTTTCAGCGTTTTTTCAATCATGGATTAGCGCTACGCTCAAACAGAGATTGTCTATTGGCCTTTCCAGTTCACCGCTCCTCTTTCTTTACGTCGTCATTTACTGTCCATGCAGTGAGACTCTGGAATCAGTTACAAACCAATATAAGACTCGCTCCGTCCTTGGCATGCTTTAATAAGCGACTGAAAAAACTCTTAATTTCTAGTCAGTAAAATAACGTGTCTCATTCCTGATTTTCCTTTTTCTTTCCTCTCCACCATCCCTTCCTTTCTTTTTGATTGATGATATCTCACTTTATATGAAAAATAATGTTCGAATGATTGTCCGTCTTTGTGGGGTTCGTGGGCATATGTTCACGTATGTATTTATGGATTTTTGTGGGGATGGATAGTCATTTGTGTGATTTATGCAACCGTGTAATTTGCTTAATTTACTTTTGTCTTGTTGGTTGGAAGAGATTGCCGCCTGGCAATAAGAACGCCAGATTATATTTGCAATAAAAGTGTTAAATAAAAATAAATAAATGTAAAAGGATAGAAAGATAACGGCTGCGTTCATTAGATTGGGTACTTCTCTGCATATGCCTATGTTATGTTCAGAAAAATATGATATATTTTGTTAAAAAACCGCAGAAAATTTACCAAGGAAAAGAAACTTTTCGTTCAAAGAAAGCTTTGTAGATAAATATTCAGATATGTGATAATAACACTTAAAAAAATGATTTTGTCTCAACAGGAATCGAACTTATAACCCCCTGGCTGGAAGAAAAACATATTACTAACTAGGCCACGGAAGCGATCGTACCATTCTCTCAGATATTATTTTTCCATCTATCTTGTTCCACTCTCATGGGTATGTTCCTCATACCCTACACACTATATTTGATTCAAATGATAATTTTTCAACTTATTAAGGAACACTAACAAGGTTGATGAGAATCGGAAGAATTTTTGGTGAAAGATGAACGAATTGATTTTTCTCGAATGTTTATCATTCATAGAAAAGATTTAGGTACAGAGGTAAATTAATATTTTTTCATTACATTTTAAAAATAATAACTAAAAATATTCTGGCACTGGCCGCAAGAATTAGATCGATTTTGTTTGTAAGTGAAAATAAAGGAAATTTCCCGTTTTCGAGTACGCTGCTGGTACTTAGCACTTTTATCGAAAAAATGCATCTTTCTTTTGCAAACATTTCATTATACATCACTAATAAATAAATACCTAAATAACTTATGAATACTTAAGTTACTTATACGTAAGTCTTAAGTTACTTATACGTATGGTATATACAATTTAATAGCAGCAATAATTAAGTATAATATGTTATATGCAAATATGTAGAAAGAACCCTATGCATAAACGCCTCGAAAGAAATTAAAATATAATTGGTTGAATTACTACAGCTTCTATTACATATAAGCCGTGTTATTGAGTTTCCCCTAAGATACATTACGTGCTCACCTTAGAGTCAGGAGCTAGGCAGGAACGGGAGTTTACGTTGCGGTCGTGAGTGAAAATGGACTCTAGTTTTCAGGCTATGGTTAAGAATTCACTTTATACCATAAACTATGGTGATAAAATGCTTGACTTCTACTCCAGGGGTTTCGCGTTCGATTCCCACCTAGTAAAATAGCCCAGTCTAATAAAATACCGTTTCTCTAGTAACAATAGTCGTAAATGCAAGATATGTGCGATTGTTGTTACTAACTTTTTCAAATGCAGTTCTATTATGTTACCAACATATCCAATGATAAACTTCATGTTTCGTGCTTACTTCAGTTGTTCGTAAACCGAAAATTTAAATAATGAAGAAGTAGTCAAAGTCATCTTCTTTCAATATGTCTGTTTTGCCAATTTTAATATGTTTAAGGTCAACGTACAAATTAATGAAACGATAGACCAGGGAGGTCTCCATAAATATCCATATCGGTCGTTCGTATTCATAAAACTCTTTTTGAAAGAATGTTTTCGAAACCACTGCCCCAAAATACGGCAAGGAATATGATTTACGTAGACATAAAATGAGCTTTGACATATGAACGCCTTCATCACTGAACTGACGGGAAATTTAGGATACAGGATCAAAGGAAAATAGGGCATGACTTAAGCTACCGCCCGCTGTAAGAAACTGGCAAGACCAATGGTCTGGAAAAATCTTGAGGAGGGATAGGTCAGTGTTCCTCAACCGAGTAAAAAACGACAAGACGGGGAACCTCAAATGGCTTTGCCTGACCCGGCTTGTAATAACAAGGCCATATGTAATAAAATAGTGTTTCTAAGTTTCAACTAAAAATAAATTTATGACAGTAAAAGTCTATTCCAAGATTCAACAGTAATAAAAAGAATTAAATTAAGCTTGGATTTTTTTAATAAACCGTTTTTATTTTTCAATAGAAATTTGTTCTTGGTTAAGTGTATAGATTGTTATTTTTTTAGTGAAATTAAAGAAAAAAATGTAGCGAAATTAATTTTCTAATTCTTTGAAATTGAGACTGGTGCTTTTTTTGTAGCAAGAATATGTATATTTTTTACTGAGAAATATATTGACAATTGAAAATCAGAATTTCGTTCTTAGAAAAATATTAGAAATGAGACAAAGATTATTTTGATAAATATTAATAATCAACAAGACAAGCAAATATTTTTTTTCAAGTGTTTGAAATGAGGCAAACGCACATTTATTATTTAAAAACATCAGAAGTCAATGAGTTAAATTTTCATTCATTGAATAAAATCATTTACTAACAACCATCAAATTAAAAAAAAAACACTTATTATTTTCACAATGTATCACCACCGCAGCAGGAGTCCTTTTTGGTAATTCCTTCTTAGTCACTACGCGACATCCCAGTTATAAACAATGAAAACACATTTCGATCTTTTTATTGTATTGCATAATACTTTCGTTGTGAACAGTACAACCTAGTGGGATAATTGCCTTGTGTCAATAACTTATAACCAACCAGAAAGATATTCAAGAGATCTTAAGTGAAAACCGGACATGAATCCTTTTTTTTTTAAATCTGGATTCCAACGGAAATCGAACCCCCAACTTCCAGGCTAGCAGACAAGCGTTTTACTAACTAGGCCACGAAGATTGTCATCTTCTAGTGTAGATCGCGCTGCATTGTGTTTATTTTGCCTCTTATAATATCTTAAGTGGTGATGGGATGAACGGTATGGAAGCAAATATTGGTAATTGAAAACAGAGTGATATATGCTGGAAAAAATAATAGAGAATGTAAAAAATATGCAGTATAAATGTATGATCGAGCGAATATGACAGGATAAAGGATGACCGTTTATTGAAGATGAACGTTTTAAATATTATACAATCAAGAAAAGTATAATGAGATGTTTTGTACATGATGAGAGATTAAGTTGGGAAAGACTTACAGAATAGACTGAACTGTATACTTGTTTGAAGGAATGAAAGGAGAAATTTTAACTGAGAGAAAGGTCAGAAGTATGATTTATATGATAATAAATGAGAACTACGTTTTAACTCCTGAATCTTGTTAAAGCGACTGAATAAATTATTTAGTTTTTATTCGAAAGTCAGTTACAGGAAAATAATTAAGTTATTCATACATAATTTCTGATTAAAATGATTTAAGTCTTTATTACGAGTGTTTATTTCACGCACAATTCTTTCAAGTCTGCATGTCACTAAAAATGTTACAAATTTTGCAATATATTTAAAAATATATAAATACTTATTCCTTAGTCAATTCGGCTACCATCCTTCTAAATATGAATAGTGTAGAGCTAAATAGGTTCCATATAAGTCAGCGATTTCATTGAACTCTCGGTTCATTCTCACTACTGGGTTATAGAAGCCGATGTTATTTCTCAAGGCAAATCTTCGAAGATAGCGAGAAGAAATACTTAAATCAATACATCTCAGAGCTGCAGGTGAGCCTAAAAAGACGTTCAATGGTACATCTATGAGTCTCAAGCTATTGAAGATCTTAAAAAAACAAGTTATCATAGGACAATACAAGGACTATGACCCTCCTCCCTGTTATATAAACATCTCGAAAATTGCTGTTTGACCGCATCAATGAAACTAAAGTATAATTAATAGTTAGGGGTCCATATTCCAGAGGCACTGGCACACTCCAGGCTGATTTTTAACAATGACTTTTAAATATCACTAATGACGACCAATTCTTTAGGTCAATCTAGAAGACTTCTTCATTATCTAGTTTACATCATTATCAAATACATGCAAGACGAGAGTCATAATGGACACCGAGAATAATTTTTAACATTTTGGATATTTATATGTTAGGATAAATAAAAAATATTGAGAATCTCGTGGATAGACAAACCTACAGCAGGATCCCCGTGAATGATGAAATTTCTTTCACTTCATTAGAATATAACCTTTCTCTCTTTCCCCGGCAGTTTCCTCTTGAATGAGGCTGTGATTCTCTTTCTCCAGGATATTCAAGTGCCAGGACTACCGTAAATTCTTCACTTGACAAGGTCCTTCCTTGTTTTTGGGCACCGGGGCGGGATAAAAATACTCAATTTAAAAAATCTTACGTTGGCAGGATTGAAGGGACGACGAGAAAATCGATATTTTCTTTGTAACGGGAAATTAAATGAAAAAGTACGAGTAGTTTTATAAGTCAGCGACTTGGCCTATGTCACAAGTAAGGAATCTATAAGCACCCATCTAGGCATCCCGAATTCGATTTCTCATAGAGTCACTAACGAACTAGTTTTAATTTTTATATGAAATATTCCTTGAAAGCCTCTCAACTGTCTGTATCAAAACGTTGAAGTTGCTCGTAGAGAAAGAAAGCGTCAATGATAAAAAATATAGTAGATATCCTCCATGGACTAGATGATAAAACACTTGAATTTTAGCTTGAGGGTTGCCGGTTCAATTCCCGTTGTGAAAAATAGTACTATACAAATAATATTTAGTAACCTTTTTTATTTATTTAAGCATCTGAATTGAAAGTTGTACAATTTGAGTGCTTTTGAGGTCAATAAGTCTTACGAAACGCTTTTTGTTAGTTTTTACCTACAACAACTACCATTGTGGCAGTTAAAAAATATATTTTTAATACAGTAAGCATATATGTTTTAAGGACTTATAATTTACCGCCGTACTAACTAGTAATGTATTTGGTTAATTATCACAAAAAAGACAAACGGTTTGGATTTGTTGTGCATTTATATTTTCAGTAGGAAACAGGAAACTATGTGTAATCGCAAAGCTCAGGTTAAACGTGCTTACGTGCACGTACTGTTATGCTTGTTATGAATTTAGCAATTTAAGCACTAAATATCAAATGTATATGCGCATAATCAGTGTAAAAATATGCGTAAGCATACATTTAAGCATCTTAATAAAGCAGTTGAGACGATATGTTTCTATTGAATCTTTTTCTCTTAAGACAAGAAACATGGCCGCGGAATTGATAGGAAAATAGAAAAAAGATAGTTATTATATAAAAAAAACTAGGGGATCCGCTCCTGGCCGCCCTGCGGCCCCATCCCATTTTGGCACTGCAAGCTCCTTTGTAAATGGTTATAATGTACCATATTATAGTATCTATGAACATCCGTAGTAAAATTAAATATTAGTTAAATGCCATATGCTATAGATACAGTTATTTTAAAATTGATATGATAATCATCAAAATGTTACGGAAAAGATGAACATAAGGGATATATTACAAAGAAGGGAAATAATTGGTACAGTTAAAAATAATCCCTTTAAGTCAAGGGGATTAACGATATTTTTTATAAAACAACCATTTTGAACATTTCCAAGGAAATGCGCAGCGCAAATACGGGGTGGTTCGCAAAGCGGCCAAGGACGGAGTCCCTTGTACTATGTAAAATAATAATAAACAAAAAAAATCTTACTTTAATATTTTTCTGACAGATAATCTGTGTATATGGTTAGATAAGAAGTATTAATATTTCAAGTTGAATATACACGTACATATGCATATAAGATATGAGTATAACAATATAAATGTATAAATATTATTGAAGTGTTTAAAATATATTTTTTATTATAGTTATAATAAAATACGTTCGAAATTCTTACACTTATTAACGATAGTTAATGTTGCGTAATGTTAACTGTTTGCCATTGTGAATATTTCAAAATATGATTTTTTTTCTCACTAAATTATTCTCCTTGAGATGGCTATAGAAAGAACGCCAATACAGAGATACTTTTATTCATTTAGTAGAATAATATATACGGCGTAAAATACATATGATTCCATTAGATTTGATAGAAATCCTACTTTGATCTTTTTTCCATGCTGGCAATACAGCGTGTACCACGAATTTTGTTTGAGTTATATAGTTATAGATAGTAAATCGGTATATTTTAAAGCAGTTTTTAGTTAAATATATCAATTTAAAATTTATATAAAGTAGCTCTTCTACAATTTTAGACATGAGCTAGGTGACCTGGAGATATTGATGCTCATAAACTTAAAAGCTTCGTGATTCTTTTTATAATATTTCTGAAACATCAGTGCAGTACGCGGGGAAAGAGTTAGTAGTATGCTTGTTGCACATACCACTATGAATATATTTTTATTTAGCAAATTCGTAAAGTGAAAAACAGACTGGAATCAATGGAAACATAGTTCACGTACAGTTCCCTTTTCCTTGATTTTTGTGGATTTATGAGTTTTATTTTGTGTTTTTAAATCAGTGAATGATCCTTTGTAAAATTTATATTTCCAATTTAAATACGCTTTTTTGGTAAAGTGTTTATTTGTTGGATTTTTTATACTTACGACTGATACACGCCTACATATATTTTGTTGTATTGTTTTGTAACTCTTACTTGCATTAGGATGGGGAAAGGATAAGTCAGGTAGGAGATTGCTTTTAGTATTTTGCCTTATTGAAATTAAAAAGTAAAAATAAAAAACCTTTTTTAAATAAGTGCTCCAGCAGGTATCGAACCAGCTATCTTTTGGTTGTAAGACAGGCACCTTGCCAACAAGGCTATGAAGTAGTTGTTTATGATTATTTAAGGATTTCTAAGGATGGAGGGAGTTGGCCAAAAAACAGTACATATTATTCAATCACCATTGTCAAACTTTTAGTTCTCATGTTACAAGTACCTATATGTTTATTTGCAATCAAGTTCTGGGATTTGTTATAACGATCTCTTAGGCATGTAGTGGTGGCACTATCCAAATATCTCTGTATAATTAATTTGTTTGCAATAGATTGGAGTGTGGCTCAAACATATGTAACCTAATTGGAATTTGGACATGTCTGATAGTTGAACGAGTCAAAAAAAGATTTGTACGACATCTTTTTTGCAAAGAATATAAATTTTACACACGGTTGTATCACACATTTTTATGGGAAGGCTTGGATTTTACTCTTTAAGCGTAAGAATAGATTTATTCACCTCTCGCGCGCAGAATGATCTTGTTCAATGAATTTTCCGATATCGATATTTTTCATATCTTGACGAATGAATTGATGATTGAACTTCTTAATACTTTTTTTTGACATAATAGTATCACTTCACAGGGAACTGTGAATATATTTTTTCTGTTATATTTTTGTCCCACCCTGTCGTGTAGTTTATAACTGAGCATTGTGACTTCCATTATAGCTATAGACGATTCCTCTTCATACATCCCTGTAATCTGCTATTCGGATAGCAGTCGTTAAGGGTAGTTCAGTTGCGTCTCTCACTTGGCCAGTCCAAAACAAGGATTCTTCCTTTTGTGCGTCGTCCTTTCACATTTTTAGTCACAACAAGCCTATCAAAACTGCCTCCATGGCCACAAACAACTATTCTTAGGCATATTGTCGACATTCTGTCGGTGACTCTCAGTTCTTTGAGAATTAAGGCATTAGTTTGATTTGCCGTCCATGGAATTTGTAATATTCTTATGCAACATCGCAAATCAAATGCATCGATTCTACGACTGTCGCTAGCTCTCAGATTATACGTCTCCGCGCCGTTCGCAAATATTGCGAAGACAAGAGACTTAGCTAGATGCTTTGTTGTGATGGCGATAAATATTATGGCATATTTAGACTCATTTTTTCTTGTGATTTAATGGAACTTGGTTAAAACTATATCAAATGTAAAATACACAAAAAATGAGTATATCGACAACAATTAAACATGTATGATACACGTCTCCGCACCGTTCACAAATATTACGAAGACATGAGACTTTACTAGATGCTTTGTCGTGATGGGCATAAATATTATGGCATATTTAGACTTTTTAATTGAACTGAGTTCAACCTATATCAAATGTAATGTATACAAAAAATGAGTATATCGACAACAATGAAACATATAGACGGTTATATACGCGCCGTATACAAATGTTGCGAAGACAAGAGGCTTTACTAGATGGTTTGTCGTGATGGGAATAAATATTATGGCATATTTAGGCTTATTTTTTTTTGTTATTTAATGGAACTTGGTTAAACCGGTATCAAATGTAAAATAAACAAATAAAAATGAGTATATCGACAACAATGAAACTGGTGTTTTATTAAATATGATTTTTTTTGTGTATTGGTTTCCTTTATTACTCCTGTTTTCTATATTTCGCAAAATTTACTTTGTCACCTTTTACGCTGTTCCTTGTGCTATAACATACATATATGTTATAATACAAGAATATTTATCTTTGATAAGCGCGTGCACGCACAATCTTATACTCGTATATTTGTTGAAGATATTAACATCTTTGTCTATTCATAACCGTCCTCAAATCACATAAGTTATGATTTTTATTTTAGCAACGTCTCCTATTTTTTCTCTTTTGTGTGAGAAAGGAAAACAGAATAAATTTGAAGAAGAGTGCGTGGGAAAGATTTATATATACTCGAAACTTTCGTCCTTTATTTTATAAAATAAATTTGAAAGATAGGGATGGTCCAGGACACTATTTGATTGTAAGATTTTTCAAATGGCGCACTGCGATCTTTATTATAACTTGTGAAGTAGACCGAGATGACATATATTTACACTTTTCTATTCAATCACACTGTCTCTAATAATTTATCAAAGGTTTTGGCATTCATTTTGTTAAACTCCTTCATATTAAAATATTTAATGACATATTACTTTGTTATTTAACTAAGTTTTCTTCTTTTCGAATAATTACATTGAGAATCTATTTATGAAGGAGTATACGATAGTGTCAGATGATGATAACTTTATGAAGTTAAGGTCTCATTAATTCTGTTCACATAGGCAACGTATAGGCGCACCTGTGTGGCCATGTCTGTAGTTGGTATTTTAAGTATATAAGAACTAAATGCAACTACTCGTAGGTCTTAATTTATTATTAAATATCTCGTTCATTTCATGGTTTTTTAACAATCAAACGTCTCATCACTGATATTTCATATTGAATAAGTTAGCACCGTGATCTTGTGTTGATCATCGTGTTAACTTACTCAATATGAAAAATGAACATTTTTTTATGGTTGGGATACATTAACAATGGAGAAAATGTATGCTAAATAAGATATAATGAAATCTGGAAACATCCTGGACCAGATGATAAATATAATAGAAGGCCCTTTACATACTGTTCTGTCTCCAATTTCTCTCAAATTCCATGCCTCGAAAGCAGGGCTGTCAATAATATTATCTGCGGCCTATTGGTCATAACTCAGCAATAAATTAGTCCTTCGCTAAACCTGTTCATATTATCTGGAAAATAACGTGCGTGTTTATTGCGAGATACATTTGTTACACGTAACGATACCTAACAAAATTCCTCACTAAAAGTTAAACACGTACGAGTATATTATTGTATTGTAAAAACTGATAAAAACGTATGGTCATCACACCATGGTATCTATGTTATATTGAACAAATTGAACGCATAAAGTGGAAGTTTTTACGATTTATGAACTTTAAACTACAGATCCTAATAACTGAGTTGGACTTATAATCAGTTAAAGGAATATATGAGTCTTACACCATTGTTAGATTGAAGAAAACTGTTTGACATTACAACATTAGTTAAGATTGTGAGCTTGTATTTCAATAGTCCTGAACTAACCCAGCTTGCCATGTTACACGCAGGTTAGTTCCACAGTGAAGAGGTTGTAACAAATTATTTGAAAACCTCTCGAATAAAAAACTGTTTGACCTTACAACATTAGTTAAGATTGTTAGCTTATATTTCAATAGTCCTGAACTAACCCAGCTTGTCATGTTACACGCAGGTTAGTTTCACAGTGAAGATGTTGTAACAAATTATTTGAAAACCTCTCGAATAAAAAACTGTTTGACCTTACAACATTAGTTAAGATTGTGAGCTTATATTTCAATAGTCCTGAACTAACCCAGCTTGTCATGTTACACGCAGGTTAGTTCCACAGTAAAGAGGTTGTAACAAATTATTTGAAATACTCTCGCATAAAAAAACTGCATAGATTGAGTAATCAATATGGACAATGTACGGATTTTTAGTCGCAGAAGTAACAGAAGAAGTTGTTTTTCTGGCATGAATTTATATAATATTATTTTATATGTTTGCTTTGCTGTGCTGTTTTTCTTATTCTAGTTTTTTTCTATTGTATAACACACCTTACATGTCAATGTTAAATATTATTTGATGTTGCATATTATTTTTTATATTAAAAAGATCATTTGACCGTTGAAATAAAATAAATTAAAAATAATGCTTTCCGAACATCTGTTGAACAGTTATTTCCCAAAAATCTCTCCGCTCTTGGCCGAAATTGTCCCATGCCTCTCTCATCCCTCAGCCCCCAACCGTTGAAGCGTGTATATCGGTACCAGTTCGAACAGCATTTAATATTATTTGTGCTCCCCTGAAGATGAGGTGAAAGCCTTGAAACCGGTTGGGTTATACCGTCACAAAAAAAGTGGAATAAACAGTGTTTAATAAAAATAAATTACAATAATGCTTTCGTTGTAAACAGTAGAATTTGACCGTTGAAATAAAATAAAATGAAAAGTATGCTTTCGTTGTAAACAGTAGAATTTGACCGTTGAATTATAATAAAATAGAAAGTACATTTTCATTGTAAACAGGAGAACATGACGGGGTGGAAAATGTAACTCGTTTAAAATATTGAAATAAGATTTATATAAGACACTAATTTAAGGATTTATGCGTTTATAAAAAGTTTTACGTCGTTAAATAGCGCCGAACAAACTAAATTTCTAATTTCTTTAAAAAGTTTCATGTAAATTGATAACAATTAGGTTTAAAACCTAAATTTATTTAGCCCAGACAGATACACGAAGAATGATTATGGTTTATCAAGCGGCTTGTCTCTTTGCAACATTATGACGTAAAAAGAGGTCTCAATCATAAAAAATGTAAAGATAATATCGTTAGGAACCAGATAGCATATTAATATGATTAAAAATATTCATGAGTTTATAATAAAAATAGGAATGTTAATATTGTAAAACAATAAGCATGTCCCTTGATTTTAATTTTAATCAAATGCCTAAGTCAGAAGTAATTGAAAAAAAGGTTATACTTTAAAAAGTTAAGAACCATTTAATAAAAGTCGATTGAATCAAAATTCTACACTTTGAATATATTCGCTAAATAAATATCATCATCATAATTAATACAAAATTTATCAAGGACCTAAATTTAAAAATAAATTCATATATGCACACACTGACTGTAAAAATGGGATTTAAAAGATGGTCTGAAGATAAAAGCAAGCAGCAGACGACCTCCGTGGCCAAGTCAATGTGACGCCTCTCTTGCAACTTGGAGTTTAGATGTTTGATTCTTTTTGGAATCTAAGTTTTCATTTAAAGTCTCTTTAAAAACCTCTTGATGAGACTGCCACATGACAATAAGTTAGCCAAGTTATTATGTATACAACATAGGTGTAATACAATACAACATATTGAGAAAATTTTCTCAGTCTGCTCTTAAGATCGAGTTTCAACTGATCACCAAAAAACTTCAGGTCGTACTTTTCTACCCAAAATCTCGTCACACATTTCCCCCAAAAAATTAAAAAAATGATTTATTTATATAATTAATAATGTTAAAAGGAAATATTAACAATATGTTCGTGGTAAATATCGATCTAGTTTCAGCAATACTGTTTCTGTTTTGAGAATCAAATCTAATATTTTCAAAGACAATTCCGATCTGCCATAAGGCTTCGCAATATAAACAAATGAGTTTTGACTCTTTCTCCTGGCGTACAGAAAGCTAAAACGAATCCCATCATAAATTGGAATTATGTTCCTGTGATCTTTGGGCGTTTACATGTTTGGTTTTATCTAAAGGGTAAGTCTTACCCTTTTTATACCTCGTTACTTTTAATATATCGGCATGTTTATTATACGTACACCGAGAAACGGGGGAGAAATTTCGTTATAAATTTGTTAGCGGAGAAAACTACCCCTCTTGCCAAATGCGTAATTTGGGATAAGTAATGGAAAGAAATTCTCTCAATAATTACGAAAAATGTTGCCTACATTTCAGTCTCTTAAAACGAAACGAATAATGGGATTATAATTGAGATCCAGCAATCCGAAATTTTAGATTAAAGTTTTTTTGTTTCCAAGCTTCGGCTTAAGGGTCCGTTAAAAACGAATGAACTGTAAAGTTTTTTTTTTGCTATAACCCGGTTGGGTTACATTGATCTTTATTTTCGTAAGTAGAGCCTTATTATTCGTCAGTAGTTTTTCGACTAACAGAGGCTGGCGGATTTCCATAATATTCAAAATAAAATAGAAAGTTTATTTAATATTTTATTATTCCGTGCACATTTCTTATAAGCACATTTTTTGTTAAACAAGCAACCGTCGATCATTGTAAGGATATCTTTTTAATTGGAAAATGGTAAAAAGGAAGTGACTAAAGGTTGATTAAACTTTTTGATTTATTTTTGTTGAGCCTCATTGTTTATTTGCCACTGCATGATATCATTACCTAGCACCCAATATTGATTTACCAGATGCTGCCTGGAAGAGTGTGTCCACACTGCGGTATGCAGATCCAGGATAAGATTCTTAAGCCACCTTAGAGTGCACATGATGGAGTGACAACTAACATATACTAGTCTGCGAGGGATTGTCGAGGTTGAGGTTGTTTATGAAACAATTTTTTTCTAATGTTGTTCCTAAATTTTACATATATTTTTAATATGAGCTAGCAATGCAATTAGGTTTAGCATGGATATGTCAGACGGCCAAGGTCTGAGTGAATGTGAAGGAATGCAAGTAGCCTGAACGAGTGGACATAGAAGTGTTGAAAAATTAATATTCAAATAATGTGTAAGAATTGTTATCTAGTTATATAAAAGGATTTAGCTGTTAACTGTTCCTAAGAAATTGAATACTTAGATTTCTAAAAATAAAATGATATGAAGGAAATAAAAATTAAGTTAGTTCATAGTTATATGAATTATATTAGTTTCATATAATACTCGCGTATATAGAAGATGAGTTTTTATAAATTAGCATATAGCCTTAGGCAAATGTTTGTGTTATTGATTACTTTATTAAAAAAAACGAATATGTTAATTAAATGAAAATAATACCAAGACACTTGATTTAACAGATCGCAAAATAGAAATCTTAAAAGTAAGTCAATCAAAATAAAACGAAACGTATTAATTTCTAATAAAAATTTCTTGTTATTTTGAACCATGTTGTTTACTAACGTAGTCGTATTTTTGTGAACATTTTTGGACTTCCGTAAATACAAAGTCTTAACGTTAAGATATAATAAGACAAGATAAGACAATATAAGACAGGACAAGCAATGACAATATAAGACAATACAGGATAATACAGGACAAGAAAGGACAAGACAGGACAAGACAGGACAAGACAGGACAAGGCAGGACAGGGCAGGGCAGGACAGGGCAAGACAGGGCAGGACAGGGCAGGGCAGGACAGGGCAGGACAGGGCAGGACAGGGCAGGACAGGGCAGGACAAGGCAGGACAGGGCAGGACAGGGCAGGACAGGGCAGGACAGGGCAGGACAGGGCAGGAAAGGGCAGGACAGGGCAGGACAGGATAGGACAGGACAGGACAGGACAAGACAAGACACGGCAGGACAGGACAGGACAGAACAGGACAGGACAAGACAGGATTTAGCAGGACAAAACAGGACAAGACAGGGCAGGACAGGGCAGGACAGGGCAGGACAGGGCAGGACAGAGCTGTACAGGGCAGGACAGGGCAGGACAGGGCAGGACAGGGCAGGACAGGGCAGGACAGAGCTGGACAGGGCAGGACAAGGCAGGACAGGGCAGGACAGGGCAGGACAAGGCAGGACAGGACAAAACAGGACAAGACATTGCAGGACAGGGTAGGACAGAGCAGGACATGGCAGGACAGGGCAGGACAGGATAGGACAGGACAGGACAGGACAAGACAAGACACGGCAGGACAGGACAGGACAGAACAGAACAGGACAGGACAAGACAGGATTTGGCAGGACAAAACAGGACAAGACAGGGCAGGACAGGGCAGGATAGGGCAGGAAAGGAAAGGAAAGGAAAGGAAAGGAAAGGACAGGACAGGACAGGACAGGATAGGACAGGACAAAACAGGACAAGACAGGACAATACAAGACAAGACAGGACAAGGATTTATAAAGTACATACTGTATTTTTTGTTAATTTAAAGTACTCGTAGAATTTACGAAACGTAGCTAATAAGCCACAAATGACAGATGATATACCATACATGTATATCACTAAGCTGTTTGGTCTAGTAAACCTTAACAAATGATATACTCGTATAAGTATTATTTTGGATACCCATTACACGTAAAAATAAATATATATATATCAATGTTTTATTTTATTTCTAATATTAAATTTCTTTCATTTTGGGTTACATTCAAATAGGATTTTTGATATAAATCTTCTTCTTTGTGTCGGAAACCTAGAGGGTGTCGCTTTTATAAAACAACTGTATTTTATTCTTATATATTTCATGATACATAAAAAAACTCTCGGGCCGCATAAAACACCTTGGCAGGCCGCGGGTTGGCCATGTCTGGTCTAGATTTTTTATTTATTTTATTTATTATTACACAAGACAAGAAATATACACAATTTGAGAAAAAAACAACAGGTAATTTGATTTGGACATATAATTTTAATGGATCTGGGTTTGTTGCCTTTCATTTGTCGTATCCCCAGTAAACTAGGATTTTGCCTGTATCTCACTGATATAAAGATGATATAAAGATCTTAAGCAAAACTGGTGACTTATTCTTGCGAATCGATTCCTGGACAAAAAATGTTTTATTAAAACAATTTGCATCAGAATAATAGTATGAACATTGTTATGGCCAAACAAGATATATATAGTAACATGACATCAATATTTTTTTTAAGCAAAAATATGCAAACAAAAGATGCTTAAGTATAAAGTGAAGTTTAATTAAGATTTAAGAATAGATGGCCGATTTAAGAAACCACTGTCTCCGATGACATAAGAAATAAAAATTATTAATAATCAAAGAATGCAAACAATCTACTCTCAATAACATAGTTCCTTTGTGGCTGTAGTCTAACGCTTAGCATTTACATTAAGCAAGCGGGCGCCCCAGATTTATAAACCCAGATACCTGGTGGATTCGCTTCCGGACCAGTATAACCCTCAGAGCATTTAAACCCTTAGACCATTTTACATCAGAATTTATGATTTTAGAAGCTTGTATGCTGTTAATCATAAATTCTTAAAACGTTTTAATGTTACACTTAAAATAATTTAATATTTCTAGAGTTTGAGCATACATACTGAAAATTCAAGTTTATTGAAACATAATTAAAATAGAAACACTGCTTAATCCACTTGAAATTTGGCTAAACAGTGTTTAAATTTTAATTATATTTGAATAAAAAATAGCTTTATATAGAACTCTGTGAAATTAAAGAATATAACATATTAAACCTGTTCATCGTCTTGAAACATCAATCTCCTGGCCATCGGAATTTTAAGTTCGATGTTTCAAAAGCGTTTGCTTGCTGACTTGCAACAGTTTGCACAAAATAAACCAATACACGCATACCCATCTTTAACTACTAGATGACTGACAATCACTTTAAATAACAAGGGATAGCCTATGTATTCGTATGAATGGGTCTATATAACCTAAACATTGATCTCGTAATAAACCACGATTGTTTCGTCTGAAGAAAGCCTATAGATAGGGGGTAGAAACACGTATAGTGCTGTTAATATATAAGTGGAATTACAAAACATTTTTCTGTTGAACATTATTTTTTTTTAATGTTTAACTTACATAATAAATGACTAAAAAAAACATTGAATTATATAAAAAAAAAAACACAATTTTGTTTTTCAAAATATATTCAAATTAAGGATGTTATTTTGAAGCTTTTCATAACATTATTAAAATCAAACATATATGTTAAGGTTGAAAGTAAGATGTAATAGTTGAAATAATTAGTATGAGGAATTTTCTCCTTTATTAGAATTTATATTGTACTCGTATATTATGAGAATAAAGTTTATTTTTAGTGGCACGTGTTTTCTTAAACCCATTGTACGATAGACTCGTGCTTTTGTCAAGATGTAAATGGAGGAAATTTTTGAGAGATCGTCTTTCAATTAAGATCGAGAAAATAAATAAATCTTTGATTTATTTATTTATTTCATCGTCCGGGTCGAATACAAAATATCTTTGAGGCAATTACAAACGGAATTTAATGAATTGAACATTTCAGGATAAAGTTATTAGGTTATTTAATATTTTTTAACAGGGATATGCATTTGTCCCTCCTCCATCAGCACTGTATTTAGGAAACAATTTAGTTCCCTTAAATTGTGATCGTATACTATTTGTGACGTTTTTCATTACTGAGGGAGTGATCTATGAGATACTTCTTGGTGGAGCCATACTGGATAGTCAAAAGGATAGCGGTGGCACCGACAGAAGGTCAGATACCATAGACTATAAATGGGGAGATTAACAAATTAAAAAAAAAAACCTCATTAGAATTCCTAAATATTTAAATGCCGAAGGAATTCAAAGATTTAGAAAGTCGTCAAATTTTGCATGTAAAATGAACAAGCTGTAAAACAACTAGTCGCCACAAGCTCAGATGAGTTAATTGAGTCAAATTAAGTCTGACGTATATATAGCTGTATGTGGCTTCACCCTGTTTTTAAGAGATCCTTTTTTCCCTTTCATTCCCACTAGATGTGATCTGGGGATTGATCTGGACGGCCAAATAAATAACAACAGAGCAAGAGACTAGATTAATTGAAAAACAGTTTGCTGTACCCGGCATCAGAAATCGTAATAATTAAACAAATAATACAATGTTTACAACTTAATTAAAGTTTGAACCAAGTTATTTATCTGAGAATATTATAAGTACAAATACTTTTACCCATAATAACTATCACGTCGTTATACTTTCAATTTAGGAAGAAATCATAGACATCTAAAGTTTATACATTATTTTTAGTTAAGGCATCGACATTGTGGAGGTTTAAAGACATTCTAATTTGTTTTTATTAAACACTGTTTATTTCACTTTATATAACGGTATAACCTTACCGGTTTCAAGGTTTTCACCTCATCATCAAGGTGCATAAACAAGACTGAATTATGTTCGAACTGGTACCGACATACACACTTCTAACGGTAAACATTCGGGTTGGGGATTATGGGTGGAGGGAGGCAGAAGACAACTTCAGCGAGCAGCGGTGAGATTCTGAGAATATATGTGTTTTCCAGATGTTCACCCCAATGCATTGAATTAGGGGCCCTAGAAATCTCTAAGTAGATTTATGTGCCTAAAACTTATGTGCCTAAACCCACCCAAATGGTCTACTTCGTCTAACTTAACACCAGCCTTAAATTTAAATTCATTCTTAATCGATTCATTTTGTATTCTGTCGTATATTGTCATTCTATGTAGTCTTCTCAGTATCTTCTACAATATTTATTCAGCTCATTTCAGTTGTTTTCTACTTCTACGATTCATACACCAAAGTTGATAATAAAATATTATTGTCGGCTACCATCTAATCTGATTTTGATACTGTCCGGTTAAAGTAAATTTGTTTCAGTTGCCCGTTAACTTTATTCTCTGTCGTTTGATTTCGTTCGATATACTTTGCAACTTTTCCATCATCCGAGAAAATGTTATCTATTTAGCAGAATTATTTAACTTCAAATTATGAAAATCAAATTACATATTTTAAATAATTCGCTAAATTCCTTTCCTGACCGATAGATGACCTTTTTCATGTATTTTGTTTATTTATTTTGATCTTGCATAGTATTTTTTCTTTATACACTAAAGTAAATCTACCTTTTACTCAAAACATTGTAAAATCAATGTACGGTTGATTGGAAACTAATTCCATTTGACATTAAATCCGCCCTTCTGTGTATTGTACAGTGGAGTTTTAAATAAATATAATAAAATAAAATAATTCATTTTCATATTGTCTACAGATTTTTTTTAATGTTCGTTTGTAAGAAAAAATATTATTATTCAAGCTTTTGTATAGCCATTGTGCGCTCTCTTGCAACCCTAGTACGCAACCACCCTACAAAAAAAATGTCTCCGAGGGTTAACCTGATATAATATAAACATGTTCCGTGTCAGCAGTAAGTTAACGGCGTTGGTTGGCATTTAAGAGCAAGTGAATACGTCGGTAGTGGATTTTACATATAATGAAGAAATATGTGTGTACGGGTTTGGGAAATGTCAGAAATCAATATAGGTGAGGCTTATGTGCAAAAATGTATTCACACTGGCGGTATTTTGGATAATTCTCAGGAGAGCTTCTCGCGAAAGTGTTTTATTATGGTACAATGGCGTGAGCAGGGAGGTGTTTAGGAAAAAAAAACTGAATAAAAAATACTATTGGGTAATTCATGGATGAAAAACTTAGCCATTGCTAAAAAGCACGTTTGTAAAATATATTAAATGGAATCCAACAATTTCTAAGTTAATATATATTTTTCGGATTTGTTGTATTAAGTTTATTTCAATCATGCTTAATTTCCCCTATTCACCCCAATAGGGAAGTGATGTGATGGTATTGTTTATTTTAAAAATTAAATTTCGTAACAAAAGATTCTTTGAAATTACTGTTGAAAACATTCTTCTTCGACAGTAAATACACGTATGTTATGTACTTATTTAATAATAAAACAAAATTTATATCCAAGGGTGCTTCAAAACATCACAAAGATGTCATCAATCAAAGGGAAAAAGGGGATTATGGAGACGAAATAAAAATATTTTTTCTGACGCTCTTTAAAATATGCCAATGGCGGAGCGAGTCCAACGTGAGTTTGTAACTGGTTTCTCACTGCATGAACAATAAACGACGACGTAAAACAAGAAGAGTGGTGAACTGGGTAAGTCAATAAACAATCTCTTTTTGAGCGTAGCGTAAGTCCATGATCGGAAAGATGCTGAATATTCTTGGTGAGACAAGAGAGGGTGGCAGGACAGTTAAGGATATTATACAACAGTGATTGTGTGGAAATTTCAAGTCTATTTCTCACGTTTATTCAATTCAGGTTCTTCTGGTATGAAGTGTTATCGTACTTTCTCATACACCATACAAAATATGAAAAACAAAAATATTTTGAAAACAAAATCTGGTTGGTTGGAAAAAATCCTTCAAAGTCATAAATGTATTTGCATGAAAATAAATAAATGGTTCCAACTATATATTTCTAATTTTGATGCTTAGATTTTCCCGCAAACTTATACAGAAGCGTCAAAAGTATTTCCTCCCACATGTGACTCAATAAGCAAGTGCCCCAGGATAGGACAATATCCTGCGCTGATACAATTCCCGAGGGAGCCATGCCGCTCTCCATCCTTGTGGAGAGCGAGTGCCTTGGGCGGGTCCAAGGATACGGCTGCCTCATCAGGCCTGACCGTAGTAAAGGCCAGATTAGCTAGGTCAGGTTTCAAGTTACTAACTTCGCTTTGTTTCCGTTCCGCTAGGTAAGGTATATTATTGTTTTTAAACCAACCTGTGGAATATTGTTGTTACTCTGTTTAGAAATTCATAACGATCGTGTTCTAATCTCTGTGTAATAATTGTAATAATAATGAAAAACCTCCTTGGTCTAGTTGATAAGACGTCCGACTTCCAGAGGGTTGCGAGTTCTATCTATCTGGTGTTCAATTATCTCTTTGGCTTACTTTTAACACATTTCTGGACAGTTGGAAAACTAAACGAATCGCAATCGACGCGCAAATTCGTACAACAAAAGTGGAAGACAGCAATTAATTTAATGATCATAAAAATAATCGTAAGAAAAAATAAGTAAGATTTGTTGTTATTTACTTTATCAAAAGTAATGTTCTTATATAATTCGGTTTAATTTTTCTCTTTCCTAATTTGAAGCACTGAAATCTCAAATTCAACAAATCCAACATGTTCTTTTGTTAATATTACTCAGGTTTGAAATTCGCGGTGCATTATTTCTATCGATCATTTTCCTGTTAGTTTCAATGATAAACGGATAGCAATTTCTTTGATTAAATTTAGTTTTTTTTAATTAAATACTTGAATTAAGTTGCAAAATAGAAAATCATAAGGTAAACACAAATTCATTGGAGTTTAATGTCTCTAACTATGCCGCAGTTTAAAAAAATATATATTGCCATCATTTTAATGCTGAAGGCTTCAATGGAAAGCATTTGTGAAACAAACGTCAATGTATTATTTATAGTTGAGGCATTAACACTTAGGAGGTTTAAAGACAAGAGTTTTATTTGTGATCCCCTAATGATGAGGTGAAAACCTTGAAACCGGTAGGGTTATACCGTTATGTAAAGTGGAATAAACGGTGTTTGAATAAACAAATTACAAACTTGAACTAACTGAACACTTTTAATTATTTGGAAATGTAGAAAATATTCCAATTAACGTCTTTTTATTTTTCTTTTTAACGGGATATCTTTTTATTTTTCGGGCGCTATAAATGTTTTTGACTATAAGTCGTAACGAACTTCAAAGAAGAATGGTAAGCGTCCACACTTACCAAATGGAATTTGCAGTGAACATGGACATGCTTCAATTGGTGTTTATCAAGTTAAGTTTGTCCATTAGAGTTAAAAACCACGTCACACTCTGTTAATTTAAACATCGTAGTAAGAAAATACATTTCATTTATGACTTCGTGATATCCTTCAGCGGTGTGTCCAATTTTCAATCATGGATGAGATCTAAGTGAGCTGCTAAATCATTTAAAAAAAAACAACGAAAAGTCTTCATAGGTCGAGGATAGTTATAGAAACAGAGCGCTTACTTAAATAATGAAGATACCAGTAAATAGAGGTTGCTAGTACAAGCATCACATCAGATTCTTGGAAGGCGAAGAACATATTTGAATGAAATAAACAGATTAAAAACATTAATTGTGATGATTACCACCAGATACGATGCTTTACGACTATAAGTATGACATAAACATATCTTTACGCTATTTTCCAGTCGGGGTATTTCGAAACACATTGTTTGCCTCTTCTCCGTCAACACACTTTTACATCAATACTTTCATATCCTTCGCCTCTTCTTTATGAATACAACTTATACGATTTTTCAAACATTCTACGTTTCCTTCTTATTTTAACCTCACTTGATCCACCTATTCTTTCTAAGGTCTGCGCGTCTACCAAGCCTTCCACTCACATTTGCACTATGCGAGTATTTTTTTGTCTGTCTTAATTTATTTGTTTTACATTCCCAAATCATCTCATAGTGTTCATTTTCATCTCAATCAATACCTAAGCCTTAAGTTCAAACCTTATCACTTAATTTAGTTTTTTGTTGCATATTTTCGTCCAATGTTTTCTTCTCCGTGCAAACAGCACTTATTCAACTCCTTTCAGTTTTTTCCACGTACATGTTTAACTTCCTTACATCAAAGTTGATACTAAAATACCGTTATAGGATATCAGTTTAGCCGATGTTGATACTGTTTGGTCCGAGTATATATTGCTCCATTGAATTTGCTCCATTGACTTTGTTTCCCCCCATCGTTACACGCCGTTCGATATCCCTCTTATCTCTTCCATCATCTGAGAAGATGAAATTCATTTATTTATTTAACAATTGATTTATTTATTTAACAATCTGTCGGGCTTATTGTCAGGCGGCAATCTCTTTCATCCAACAAAACAAAAGTTTACAGAGGAAGTTATATGGATGCAAAAAATAATCAAGTGATTATTCATCTTTATGAAATTTATAAACAATATACTCGTAGTAAAAATAAAAATGAGATATCATCAATCAAAGGAAAACAAAGGGTGGCTGAAGAGGAAAGAAAAATGAAACAAGTTATTTTACTGACTAGAGTATAAGTCGTTTATTAAAATATGCAAAAGAAGGAGTGAGTCTATCGGTTTGTAACTGGTTCCAGAGTCTCACTGCACGGACAGTAAATTACGGCGCAAAAAAGCGGTGAACTGGGAAGGTCAGTAAATAATCACTGTTTGAGCATAGCTTAAGTCCATGATCGAAAAGACGCTGAAAATTTGTGTTGATATGTGATTATGACCATGATATATGTCGAAAAATTATCAAGAGATAACTCAAAGTCATTTGCGGTTCCAAATAATATGATATAATTCTTTGACGTGCGATATAAGAAGGGTATTATATTGATGACATTATTATTATTTGTTCCTATCCAATTTTCCAAAAAACAAATAAAAAGCGTGTTACAAAAAGTTGAAGCAATAGCGACAGAGTTCTTGGCACAGGATGATGGTGTGGGGGCTCAGAGTAACATTCCACGCACGTCCCGGCGACATAACTTATGGGGGCCTACGTACCTCGTGGCCGGCGAATATGACGCAGGGCCAAATTGAAAGGCTCCCGTATCGGGGCATAATCATTATTTCACATTGAATTGTTGATTCATGGTTTGAATTTTATATAAAATATTTTTTTAATTTGAAGACAAAAAAAATCAGGTCAAATTTACGATATGCTACCTCACGTGATTGAGTATGATTGTTAACCATCTTATAGATGGAGAAGAAAATAAGCGCGTGCTATTAGTTTATTGTATATAATCTGTTGCACTTTAGCAAGTACACAGTCTCGACAGTCAAACCCAAAGTTTTGATGGCAAGGAGATCAAAGCTCCATGACGATCGTCAGGTTTAATCTGCTGTAGCCTTCTGTAAGACTTTTATACAGCGCTATTTTCGTGTTGCTTTATATTGCCTTAAGAATTTATAGTATATACCCTACAGAAAAACATAAACTCAGATATACGAGTAAAACAGTCCATGGGTAAAACGATAAGTTTTGCTTTCAAATATTTTTTTTGCCGAATTATGGTTAAGGCACTAACACAGTGAATATTTAAAGATATTGTAAGTTGTTGTTTATAGTTAAGGCATTAACATTGTGGAGGTTTAAAGACATTGTAATTTATTTTTATCAAACACTGTTTATTCCACTTTTTTATGACGGTATAACCCTACCGGTTTCAAGGCTTTCACCTCATCTTCAGGGGAGCGCAAACAAGACTTGTTTGCGCTCCCCTGAAGATGAGGGGAAAGCCTTGAAACCGGTAGGGTTATACCGTCATAAAAAAGTGGAATAACCAGTGTTTGATAAAAATAAATTACGATATTGTAATTTGTTTATTTCAACACTTTATTCCACTTTACATAATGCTATAACCCTACCGGTTTCAAAGTTTTCCCCTCATCATCAGGAGAGCACAAACAAGACTTTCTTGTTTGTGCTCCCCTGATGATGAGGTGGAAACCTTGAAACCGGTAGGGCTATATCATTATATAAAGGGAAATAAACAGTGATGGACTAAAAAAAATACAAAAACGAATTCATCAATGTAGTGAAATAATTTTTTTACTGTAATGAATATGTCGAAAAAAGATTTAAAATTATTTCATATTATTATAGATTTTGTACTTTATTTTCTATATATTTATCCACATATAAGGCAAAAAATAATAAAAATGGTGAAATATATATATTTTCGAGATGGTTCACCCCAGATACAAACGGGGCTGTGCACGTCTTCTTGGACAAATCTCAACTGTTACGTGGCTTCGGAATTATTCCCTCGCCTTACACAGATTTATCTCGGCTCGTGCCAACGTTTACTTACTGACACGAGACGTCCACCTATAATTATTTCCTACGATGTCCATAGTGTAAGGGCATCTCTAATTATTTTCTACGATGTCCATAGCGTAAGGGCATCTCTAATTGCCTGTGTAATTTTTCCATTAAATAAATTAGTCGATATTTTTAGCTTGACTCGTAGTATTTTCTTCATGTGGGTGTTTGTTTTTCATCTATCAATAGGCAACATATTTTAAAATCTTGTGCATGTACGAATAACCATACTGGGGCTAACGTTAGAGTTTCATTAATTTAAATAATTATAAATAAAATATTAATTTCATTTCAAACCAGTGTGCAGTCAAGTGCATTGCAAAACAGATAAAAGTATACAAATTTATAAAATAACATTGATGACAATATAAAAGTATAAAATAAAAACCGTTCATGCAAAAAAATCATATATTATAGTTCAAAGTTCGAGTTTTTACGCCAATGCAGATCCGTATCGATTCAAGTATACTCTCTCGATCTTTTAGAAGACATGGTTTGTTATGCGTAGCTACATTTAGAAGCAACATCGGACTATATAACCCAGTAGTAAGAATATAACGAGAGTACAGTGCAGTGGCCGACTCGGATGTGGACAAATTTTATTAATTGTACACTTTAAGCGTTTAGGATGGTGGCTGAATTGACTGGTAAATAAGTATTTTTTTCTTCTCAATTTTTTACATGATTTGCGACATTTTTCCTGACATGGTGGGACTGTGCCTGAGATGAATATTGGGATTTTAATCTTTGTTTTGAATGTTTTGTGTGAATATCTGCATCAATTTCCTGTAGGTATTCTTTAAAATTAAAAATAAAATACTACAGCACAGGGTAATAGGTAGTTATGGTGACACCAAAATCTAAAAAAATCTTTATACGATACAAGAAAATACTGACACATTGGACTTAATTATATTTTGTATATCATTTATAGTAAAGACATTAACATTGTGGAGGTTTAAATACATTGTAATTTGTTTTATCAAAACTGTTTATTTCACTTTTTGTAACGGTATAGCCCTACCGGTTTCAAGGTTTTCACCTCATCATCAGGGAAGCACAACCAAGATTTTGCGTGTGTGTCGTTACAAAAAGTGGAATAAACACTGTTTGATAAAATAAATTACAACGTAATTATATATTTTTTCGTTTACGTAAGACCCTTTAAAAAAAGTTGATAAAAACTATATTAGAAGTTAAACCATCAATTTCCAAAATTTGGTCAACGTTTATTATATTGACTTACTTGAAGTTGGGAAAAAATACTGTTGGAGGAAACATAATCATTGATAATAGATATCCATTTTAAAGGCAGTTTATATCCTATAAGAGTCGTTTGACCATCGGAAGTAAGTAAGAAATCAAATAGATTTTTTAAAATTATTAAAACATATTTTAAACTTTTTTTGTAATGCTAATAAAACAAATTAAGAAAAATAATCAATTGTATATTAACGTTTATTTTGATTCCTTGCCTTGATAAAAGAAAGCATTAACGGTATGAATGAGACACATCAATTTTAAAGGAAACCATTTATATAGATTCCCAACATAATAGATGGATTTTTATTTGCAATGCCAGAATACACCGGTAGGTCAAATAAAACGGAAAATTAATCGACTGCCCACCACTCCACTGTTTCAGAGTCAGAGGGTGGAAGAATCAGTGGCGTTGCAAAAACTGTGAAAAAGGATTAATCTTGAAATTAAAAAAATGTTGATTAATTAGTTTCTGAATCAAAAGTTTAATAACAGTATTATGAATAAGATGGCGCTAACATGGACAACGTTTCAAATATGAATAACTTATATGAAGTAAATTCAGACATTATATCCTGTTATAATGACTTTTTAGGAGCATCTGCACTTATTGCATCGGCAAGACTTGATTTGAGTCCATGGAGTTGGCATTTTTAGTTACTCAAAAAATTCTGACGCATGCCCGTGTTAAGATAAAACTGTCAATTTTAATTCTTCTCTTTTTTAAAGATAATTTTGTATTCTTACGATTTATTTTCATTCGATCTTCTACAAAGGAAGACGAATTGATTTCTGCATCACTGCAAACGCTTCAAACACTACCAACCTTTTAGCGAATTACTTGAGAAATCACTGAATTTATGACTTCTGTTCAGCTTTATGTTTCTCAACCTCATATTTCCCACATTTCTAAAACTGAGAGTTACATTTAAATATTAAAACCTTGGATTTGTTAAAAAATATTGAATATTTATTGAAAGAATCAAGGATTGAAAAGATTCCACGTTTTTCGACATACTTAAATTTTCGTAGCGCCACTGTATCTTATGCGATCCCCTATATTGAAATCAAAATAACCCTTGCATTCGGGCACTAGTTGATAGTATATGGAAAATATTTTGAAATAACCCCGCTTCTGTGTTACAATATTGGAAAGTTAATAGGGCAATATAATTTAAAGAGACATCTGGTTTGTTTTTTATCGTTCAAAAATAAAAAATAAAAATGCTTAATCGTCTGTTTGAAAAATATTTTTTATTTTGAAAGATAATAATTTCGTTTCAAGTAATGAGAGTATGTTTTCGTGATTTGAAATACGTCAATATCCGAAGCAAGCGTATTCAGGCATTAGTGATTTAAAATATTTCCTCCTAACGCAGTAGTTTAATACTAATATTTTTAGAATGCTGGAAAACTCATAACTCTTAAGACCATAAAGCTTCGTTTATCATAAGTCGAAGATTTATTCGGATACTGTCATGAATAGATACTTAACTCATTCTTAGAGAGATATCTAAGATATTTTTTTTGTAACTTCTCCATAATTAGCGAGTTAAAACTCTTTTTGGGTTCGAAATTAAAGAAATTCTTACTAGTTTGCTACGAATCAAGGATTAAACAAATGTTTCAAGCATCGTTTGGCTTTCAAATTAGAGAGAGAAAGATTCTCATCACAAACCCTCAAGTTTTTTTAACCCGAATCGCACGTAAGTACTATATAAGGATCAATACAAGATTGTTGTGGAACAAGACGCCTAGATATTAATTGCTGTTTGTGTAGGGTAGTGATTTTCAACCTTTGTGTAATAGTGGAACTCTAAGTAAAGTAATTTATCTTTGAGGCCCCTTTCTTTTTCGGTGCATGCATATTTACAATAAAACAAGTACAAAATATATTAATGATCTTTGTTTCAATAACTTTTTGTTTGATTATAATACAAAACAAAAAAAAAATACAAAAATAGTGAGATATTTGGGCTTGATGTGGCTTGCAAATTTTTAAAATATTTAGGGAAATATTTGAAGGACACACATTTCTCATTTCTTCCTCAGCCGGTTTTAATATTTCTCTTTTGTTGTTTTTTAATAGTTATAAGGACGCAAAAACCTTATTCGAATAAATAAGAAGAAAAAACTGTATGAATATTATTAATGCTTTCTTGCCAATATGCGGATATTCATGTTTTATTATTTTCATCTGAAATCATATCACTCTCAATTTCTTTGTGTTTCAATTTTATATAACTTTAATTTCTAAATTATTGAAACTCATTTTGCGTGCGGGAAGTAGTTTATTAGAGAAATTTGGTAATTTAGCAATCGATAAATTTAAAGATTAACATGGTGTTTTGGTTGAGTGGTTTAGTTCAAAGTTAAGATTGTAATTCGCGGCATCCTTGAGGCATCGTTTCACCACTCTAGAGTGCCGGGGCATCTCAGTTGAAAGCCACCGGTGGGGGGTATAGGCGTGGATTTAAATTTATAGTATTTCACGACATCATTTTACACTTTGAAAAACAATATGTTATTGTGACTTCGTTCAAAAACATTCTCGATATTTGACTGAAAAATTATAAATTTTTGATCAAAACAATAAAGTCTGAATTTTAACGTCCTTGCAAGATATGGAACAATGCTGTCAGCCTCGTTGCGCATACAATATGTATAAAAGGAGTCTAAAGGGCCGCCCATAAGCGAGTGATGAGATGTATAGACAACCATGCGTATAGCAGAGACATGACATGTTTACATCTTTGAAGAGGGTTTATATGAAAAGGGACATCACGTTACTTCAAGCGCATTCTTGATATAATTTTATTGAGAGAAAAGGAACGCAAAAAGTCTTTGCATTGATGATTCGATGCTGGCTATGTTAACTGTGTGCTCCATGGAAAACATGTAGCACATATCCATCGATTTTGAAAGGACAAAATATAAAAACAACGACTGTCTTTTATTATACAATTGCGAATCTTCAGCTACTTCAGCCATATTATCAGAAGGTAAGATACAATGGGGAGACTGGTCATCTAAGGGAAAATATTATAGAAGTATCCCAACCACAAAGCATATCACTAACGCGATGTACATTTCTGGCAATGAATAGTTTACTCCAAGAGCATAGTATAGTAGAATTATTTCTCCAAGAGTATAGTAGAAGTTATAAAGATCAAGTCCAATGATCACGCCTGGTGCTGGACTCTGAATGCATTGACTTGGCTGAGGAATCCATCTGCACCATCTCAATCATACCACCGTAATAAAAAGGTCTAGTTATAATATTTTACAAAAACAGTTATTCCTTATCCGATCAATAGTATGTATTGTAAGCAGATGTAGATATATAGGTGTATGGCTACGCGTTAACGTACTGGACTTCTGTGCGGAAGGTCGCCGGTTCAATCCCCGCGCTGTGCTACTCCCCTCGAATAATACAGGCATTTTTTCACTTAGCATATATTCTTAAAAAAAATAATATGTCTCACTTCGGTGTGCCATCGGATTCAGTACGGCGGTGTGGCCGGTACGTTTAATGGTGAGCAATGGCTCATTTTCTTGATGGAGAGAAAAAAGAATAAAGAAAAAAAAAAACTATATGGTACAGTTTCGCTTTTCGATTGAATTGACGATTCTCAACAACGAGACGAAATCCAGCAACGACTATCTTATCACTAATATATTTTATTGAAACTTGATCAACAATTTTCTATTTTTGATTTTAAGTAATATTAAATATAACGTCATTTATCGTGACAAGAATATATCGTATCCCCTACAAAAAGAGATAGCGTGTACAGAATGGACCAGAAACAGGCAGGACAATAGGACGTATATTTTTCCATTCGCATCGACTGCGACATTCATTGTTTTCAATTGTATGGCGCTCTGCCAATACAAAGTGTATCGGGTTTTTATGGGGTGCGATCGTTTTGTTGAATCTTAATCTATAACATGTAACATTCCCGATATTGAAGTCATAAACAAGAAGAACCTTTCAAATTAATTCAATAGCCTTAATTTAGCAATTCAGGATTAAGTTTGTATAGCAAATGAAGTTTATTGATGCCATTTTACAAGGACACATATGGATAACGGTAATTTAAACATTGACCAGATTTACTGTCAAGTAAAAAACTTAAAAAAAAAAGTTTAAATTAAGTGTTTGATCTAAGGTCAAGTTTTTTTTAGTGGACTGTATTAATTTATTAATTTTTTTTGACCCACTGACTACCTACCCCAATGGGGAAATATCGTGATCGTATGTCTGTATATGATATATCAGTATATAGTGAAGTTTGGTCGGCTTTCATGGTACTATAAATTTAATAGTTAAAGAGTATCAATGAATCTAGTGTAAGTGCCCAAATGTCTAGTGGAAATGTCTTGCTGCAAATAATGCAACTATATTTATGTTCGATATTTTCGAACAGCATATCCAAAGTCAGCGCCTGATGCTATGCAAATAATTTTTCGTTTACATTTATTTAAAAATCACTTATTAAATCCAAATACTCGTACATAAAATATTTGAAATTAAAATAATTAGTTGTAAAAATTGTTATCTTGTTGTAAATACGTTTGAAGATGTTCAATTCAAACTTCAAAGTTCAACTATTTATAAGAAATTAATTATTAAGACTATTAAAAATAAAAATTACATTAAGGAAAAAAAAATTGAATTATGAGTAATTTATAGTCATGATATTCAAACTTAATTGGTTCTTAAGATATAAATATATGTGAAGGTATTGTCTTGGCCAATTTTCGTATTGTAGATTATTTTATCAAATAAAAAATACGTACAAATATATTTGAAGTAGAATTGATTAAAACGTTTAAAAGATAACTACTTCAGTTATATACTCGTACATACCATTCCGCCGCCTTCAGTTATATACTCGTACATACCATTCCGCCACCTTCAGTTATATACTCGTACATACAAGACAGAGAAGAGTAAGAGTAAAAGTGTTCCATTGCAGCACACATCGTTAACCTCTTCTACATCCATACATCTTCTCATACAACTCGTACGATTTTTAAATTTTTTTACATTTCCATCTTTCCAAATGTCATTCACTTGATCCAGTCACACTTTCTTGATCTTCCCCTACCACGCCTTTTACTCACATTTGCACTGATTTGATAAAAAAAAAAACATTCATTCATTGTACATAATGAAACATTCTCAGATGGGCCCGTCTTCATATTACTAAAAAAATCACCCTTAAATTAACAATTGTCCAAAATCACTTCATTCCAAATTATGTCATACATTCTCTACCCCATATATTATTCTCTGTGAATTCAACAGCATTTATTTGGCTTTTATTAGTTTTTTTCTACGTTTATATTTCATTTCCATACATCAAATTTGGTACTGGTATGCTGGAATATATTATCATTTTAGCTGATTTTGATGCAGTCCAGTTCGAATATGATATACGAGTATATTTTTTAGGTATTGATTTTGCTTCCATTGATACACGCCGTTCAATATCTCTCGTAACTTTCCCATTATTTATGAATATACTTCTTAAATAACAAAATTCACTAACATGCTCTACAATTTCATTACCCATTCAGATATCGCATTTACTTTTCCTTACATTTCAAATGTTATAATAAATGAAAAATAAACTTAAAAAGCTTTCTTTACATAAAAAAACAGAAGTAAAGAGAAAGGCTTGAGTACGTAACAGTGAAATATGGAAAAAAATATGTTCTAAATTAAAATAAATATCTTTTATAAATTCATCGATACCAGCTATGGTCTGACGGCAAACATTCACGCTAAGCAAGCGAGTGCCTCAAATTCTATTCCTGGCGGATTCACTACCGTACATTTTTCTGATTTTAGACTACATTATATGTGAATTAATACTTTCTGTAGCTTTTGTGCCGATATTAAAAGATATACAAGGACAGTCCAATTTTTAGTTGTGTTGCATACTCGTACATACCCAAAGCTGAGTCGTAGCTCCATAGGACGATGACAAGTGGATATGTAAATGGCTGGGGGGTGGCACTTTTTGAGACTTCGAGACGGGACCGTTAAAGTGTATAAAGCGCCTAGCACCGAGTCGTAAAATGCAGCCTGGAAGAGTATGTCGATACTGCTAAAGGGTGAGTGGATCTAGAATTAAACGTTTGGGCCACCTCAGAGTACATGAAAGGGAGAGACAATCACATTATTCAGTGAGAGATTGACTCAGTACATATGCTGATATTGTTAAATGTTATCGTGCTGTTGAGGAAAATTGTCGAATAGAAGGCTGCAGTATATTGAACCTACGAATTATCTTTGAAGTTTAATCGCTTTGCTATCGAAATTTTGGGTTTGATCTGTTAGGACTATGCTTGCTGAAGGGCAAGAGCTCGCGCAAGCATGTTACGTCTATTAGATATCTGAAAACTATACTTGAGCACGAGTAATAGCCCATCCTTTAAAAACATATTAATAACAAGTGTTTTACACATGGTTCTCAGAAATTTAATTCTAAAAAATATTTATTTTCAAAATAAAAAATAATACAGGACTTAATAGTACACGTGTTGCTAAACCTTCAATTGCTTGCGAACCCATTTTAAAATATAAGTAGTATAAAGAGATTACTCTTGAAAAGTATTTCGAAGACTTAGTTTTCAAAAGCCAAGTTTTAGCTATTGAAGAGTTATTTTATGTATAATCTAATTCGATCAATTTTTTTGAGAAAAATCTACAAAAAAAAACAAAAATATATAAAAATCGTATGTTATTTCAAAGTATGATATTGAAAAAAAAAATTACTTCTTGATTTATTTTTGAAAATTCCAAAACTTTTCAACGTTGATACATACATTTTATCGTGCTGTTTCTCTATAAAGGTATTCTTCTTCTTCTTCCCAGTGTCATGTCAGGTCCTCCCACCGTTGAATATCACTTGACAATACGCATCTTTGTCTCCGGCAGCCCGAAAAAGATTCTCAACGCTCCTCATTCCAATCCAATCACGTACATTGCGGAGCCAGGTTTGTCTCCTGCCAACCCCTCTTCGGCCATAAAGGTATTGAAATTTAACAAATCAACAATTGTTTTTATCGCAACATGCATATTTCAGGTACACTACTATGCAAATAAGCAGTTGATCAAAGTTATTTAAAAATAATTTATTTAATCAAATCACAAAGTATATGAAGAAGTATTCCTTAAAGCGTTTAAAATATAACTGCTTCAGTAATATTTTACAGACATACATGTTAGGGTAGGCAGATAAGAGAGGGTGCCAGTATTTCCTTCCGCAACATATGTATTTTGCCCCTTCGTTATCCATAAACCTTTTTATATAAGTATTTTATCTTTATCCATAAACCTTTGGTTTGTACGACATATATATTTTTTTAAATAAAATTAACTTTGTCCAGCTATATGTTCTATGTGCTTCTTACACTACGCCTTACACTTACGTTCGCTTCATAAGTGCGTTTTTTTTTCAGTTAACGCCATTCATTCGCTTTGCATGGCTAATTCAGTTCAGAGTTCTTTTCTTTGTTCTGCTTAAAAACATTAAAATAAAGTTAAATTTTTTTTTTCAATTCATTTGATGTAGTGTTAACAAAGACACCCTTAGTTTTTTTCAGTGCACATCCCAGTGCAACTGTATTTAACAATTCCAAAAATCAAATAAAAAGAATGTGCTGAAATAAAAACACTTGTCATTGGTCAATATTTTACAAAAAATAAACAAACGGTGAGGGGAATTGATTTCAATTTAAATTCTTTTATTTATCTGTTAATATTGGCGTTCGTTGAGTTCAATCTGCATTTAAACTGGTTTTCGCAAAATAAAAATTACCATATCTAGCCGGAGAGACCAAATAATGATTGGTTTATACTTTCACTGTTTTAATCGAGACGATTGCGCGAAATTTTAGCGAGATCTAACCATTCAACAAAATAGAAACAGAATTGTATTTTATCCAAGTCAGTAAAAATCGCAAGCCATGAATGGCTTTGTAATTGAAAAAAAATGGATGGCTATTGCAGAAATGCGAATAATTCTATTAATGCTGTTGTGATAGCATCTGATTGGGCAAAACGGCCTATATCCAATCTGCGGCCAGTATCGATACTGGCCATAACGTGGACCGGGCAATATCTGTTAAAAATATCCATGTTGATAGGCCCCTTTACCTACTACAGCAATATGTATAGCTCCAATCTATATTGTAAAAATAAACTATTAGTTCAGGACATGTGCTCATTAAAACTAGTAATTATATAATGACAATTTATATAGCGCCGTTTAGATAGCAGAATCTTCTCAACTCGAGATTCGAACCCACTCTTGTTGACAGATTAAAAATATTACTAAAAATATATATGTATATACTCGTATAATAGGACTGTAAGGATAAGAGATAAGTGAATGTGGCAATTGAAATGGGTACTTATGCTCAGAAAATCATATTTGTTAAGAATACAGCAGAAAATTAATGAAGGGAGGATGCAGTACAAAGAAACCTTTGTAGATTTTCTGACATGTAATAGTAACATATTGGGCTTAAGGTGGAGCGTAGTGTATGTGTGTAGTAGTAGTGTTCATATATCATCATATATTTTGATGTGATTTCCCAAAAGGATTGTAATTTATTTTATCAAACACGGTTTATTCCATTTTTTGTAACGGTATAACTTTACCCGTTTCAAGGCTTTCACCTCATCATCAGGGGAGCACAAACTAGACTCTCCATATCTTCAGCAGTATTTGATAAAACAAATTACAATGTCTTCAAACTTCCACAATGTTAATGCCTTAACTATAAATAATACCCAAAAGGATTGTTTTTAAATGCTTCCTTAAGCTGCACACACTGTCCATACCGATTTTGACAGAATTAACAGTTCAATACAGATAAATATCGATCTAATTATTTGATACAGACAAATATCGATCTATCTATCGAAATATTTCATTTGATAAAAAATTATAGTGCACATCTTAAATAGTCTCTAAATAGTGAAAAATCCAATAAATCACTATTTACTTGAAAAATTCAAACAAAAATATTACGCCTGGCAGATACAATTGTGCCTGAGCGTTGTTCATTTAAAAATAAATAAAATAATTTTGAAAAATTCTGCAGATTATAAATCACGTCGTTAATTAATGCTCGCTGTACATGTTCCCAGGTGGGATAACCAGGAAGTCAACAAAACGTCTCATGAAGCAATGATGTGACTAAGAAGCTTGCTGTTTTTTTTTGTAGTGTGTAGATCCCACATGACAAAAAATTAATTAAGTTGATATTTACATTGTGATTTGAGTTACAATTTTGAAATGAATGATGTAATTTTGAGTTTTGTTATGTTAATATAAACTTTACAAAAAAAGATAATAACGATATTCTTTATTTTTTTCGAAAGAGCACGGTAAGGATAACAGTTTACCATATAATCTCCCTATCATATTAAACAACGGACTCGGAATTTCCGCAACAAGGCGTATCATTAATGTCAGGCCAGGCTTTGTAAACAAATATTGTGTCGGATTTAAAATGAGTTTCTTCAACAATTCGAGTAGAATCTTGTTGTGTTGACAATACTTTCATTACTTTGGTAATGAAAATAACAAAAAAACTTTAAAAAGACATAAACATTGACACGTTTTCTGTGACGTCATCTTAATAACACTTAATATAATCAATTTGATTATACGTTGTATTTCATTGATGTGTTAAGAAGTAGCTTGAAAATACATCCGTCTATTCAACATATCCAAACCACGTTGAGGTGGTTTGGTTATGTTGAATAAACGGATGACAAAAGTATCAATAAAAAAGTTTACAATCCAAGCAAGACTGGAAATGGTGAAAATACTTCCCCGTACTCTTTGCAATAATCTTTTTTGGACATAACTTTCGTTTTATTTTTATTTTTTGAACATAATATTACTCGAATAACACTTTGTTATTCGAGTAATAATATGTTCATTGTTACAACAAAGTGAAGGGTTTTATTTTCGAAAAAAACTTTATATGATTAATACATTTTCCTTAACTTCAATGTTCATTAAAAACAATTTGTGATGATGGTGTACTATATTATTTAAATGCAACTTTGATATACAGAGAGTGAAACATTGACGGAAGTCTGTAAGTACGATCCTAGTACTAGTACCCACGTACTCACGCTGTACCTAGTACCCACGCTGTTACGGAGGTCAAAATAAATTCCCATCTAGCGCGATCTACAATAGGAGATCGAAATCTTCTTTATATTTTTATGAACGAGGTGGCGAGACATCCGAGCGGCGGACTTAAAGTCCGACTTCACAGGAAATGGTAATAGACTTAAGGTCTAGAGTTTAAACTGCCTTGCAAATTCTCAGTACTTTGATAGAAAATTTTGTATGCAGCTAAACTACGATTAAATGTCATGAAACATTGACGTGAAAAAATATTATTGTAAATAAGCCTTATCAATGCTGTTGCACTGCGAAGACTGAGGAAAATTTGCCACGTTACAATATATTATAAAAAGCGGAATAAAATTATAAAAATTAAATGTGAATTAACGATTATTTGAAGAGAAAATAACATTTTGATGTCTACAATAATTTGCGTCAAGTGTTCAAATGCGTTTATAAAGTTTTTGAAACACTGTTCGGAATTTTTAAATATTACTGTGGGTATATTGATTGGTATCGTATTTCACAACTGAAACTTAATGGTGTATTTTTGACATTAATTGAGTTGTAAGGACAAACAATACTGAAACATCAAACAAATATTGTTTATGGAAAAATATACGAAGTAGAAAATATATAGTTCAAGGTTATCTTATTAGAATCAAATAATAGGTTTTCCGAAAAGTATTTTCATATTTCTCGGAAAGATTTATTTATTTTACTTAATACTTTCATACCAATACATATGTTAGATTTATTAATTAAATGTTATTTGTTCCAATCAAGCAGTTTTTTTTTCGTAATTACTATTGGTATTAATTACGTAGTGTATGAACACAACATTGGAGAAATACTTATTAGAAATAATTGATACATTTCAAGAAAAATTGGGATTACAATAGGAATTATATGGGAGTTGAAGAAAAGGACTATTTTGAGATAAATCATATTTTTTTAGTTTGTTCTTAAATATCGAAAGTTATGTAACACACCTGATTGCCCCAGGAAGATAGTACTAAAGTCGAGATAAATAAACTGCAAAATATAATTTGTAGAATGTTGTATGATGTATTGGTACAAAGGATTCTCAAGGCTTTGATCGACAATAACCAGCGTTCTACGACACGAGAAATAGCGGAGATACTGAAAGTGATCGAATGATCGTTTGGTGCCATTTTGATTTTTATTTAAAAATACGAATTTACTTAGTGTACAATCCAATACGAGTATATATGATTTTTTTAAATTTCAGTAAGGCAAGTTTTGTGTTTTATTTAAAAATGATAAAACATTATTCATGAAAATTATATAATATGTTCTTACTATTGGAACATAAAATTAAAATATTTGGTGGAGATTTCTACCTCCGTTACTAACTTGGTTAAGACGTCTGTCTTTTAGCCCGGGGGTTACATGTTTAATTCCCATGAAACCCCATTTATTTTTAAAATGGTTCCAGTCTCGTTTTTACTCAAGATTCCTCTAACCGTTTGTGATTGGTCAGTCACATGGCAATTAATCTTCCTACCAGTTTGTCTTATTTAAAATCTACTTCTATTATTCTATTCTTATGAAATATACAAACCTTGTATAGTGGATCATAAAAATAGAAAAATGTTGAGTAAAAAAATTTAATATCTTGTATTGAGTAAGGATAACAATCTCGACTAACCTTACAAGGTTTAACTAGAAATGGAGGATGTACAAGAATTTTAACCTCAACTTTGTTGAGTTAAAAATTCTTAATCGTGTTGTAACATGGATACTAACTTAGGCCACAAAAAAAAAGTTGAAGCTTTTGAAAAGTAGTGCTTTCGAAGGATGTTGTTAGTCTCATAGATTGACAAAATAAAGAAATATTATTCACCATCATAAGAAGAAAGTTTGAGCATTTTAGATACATAATGCGAGGAAAAAAATACGAGATACTTGATGGAGAAAATTCAGAAGAAAAGAAGTGCAAGAAGAAGAATAACGAATATCTCCGGGTTCAAGAACTGAAGTGAGTAGTTTCATCGTGATATCATATCTGTATTCAGAGCTGCTAAATAAAAGGCTAAGATTATCACGATAATACCAAACTTCCGAAAAAGAGATGAACTTGAATATACGAATATTGAGTGAGATATTAAAAAACCACATTTTTTCATACATTTCAGGGGTGTTAGACTAACATTTCAGGGGTTTTAGACTAACATTTCAGGGGTGTTAGATTAACATTTCAGGGGTGTTAGATTAACATTTCAGGGGTGTTAGACCAACATTTCAGGGGTTTTAGACTAACATTTCAGGGGTGTTAGATTAACATTTCCGGGGTGTTAGACTAACATTTCAGGGGTTTTAGACTAACATTTTAGGGGTGTTAGATTAACATTTCAGGGGTATTAGACCAACATTTAAGGGGTGTTGGACTAACATTTCAGGGGTATTAGACTAACTCAGCCTTCACAAATAGATTTTGCAATAATAATAATAAATAAATAAAGGTTTATTGATAGCAACATATGTTAGTATGTAAATATTTAAAAACATTCCAAAATCCCATATATATTTCAAGATAAATAGCAGAAAATATATTTAAAAGAGAAGCTATAAAAAGGTCTGTGTTCATCTCATAACATACCCCGGCCAAGATACATGCCACTAATAAAGGGTGAACCTGGCCCCGAGGACACAATATGTTTTTCAGCTCACACCCTTGAATATGTAGACTTAGAAAAAAAAAACAGAAAACGAATGGTAGAAAAAAATAAAAAAGAAAACCCAGAAATAGCACCTCAGATTGACTCAAAGAAATAAATAAAGTTTTTTTGAAAAGAACATAGCATGTTACGTAGATATATAAATATATACCGAAATGGTACATATAGCTCAAAATAAACTGCAGAAAATACATTTAAGAGAGAAGCTATTAAAATGTTTGGGCTCATCCCACAACACCCTCCCTCGTATTTTCTATCAATAATAATCTCATAGTGATATAAGACTAAGCAAAGTATGGTTGAATCAAGAAACGTACTTTTTGAAAAAAAAAACTAAGAAAGTTAGGGAAATTATTGAAGTTGTATGATAGTGTTTACGAATGTAGAAGAGGTGAAGGTTGTGTGTCAAGATAGGGTAGCTTAGTGCTGTCTCCTCTCTGCCCCCTCTGATGGGTAAATATCGTAATGGTATGTACTCGTATGAATGTTAATCTCATAACATTACACAAAAACAAAAGCCCCTTGCACATTCTCATCAACCTGACAAACAGTGACACTCGATTACAACTGGAAACTTCATGTGAAATTAAACTCCTCACACATCATCACTCCAGAAAGACCAAAAATATTCGTCCCACAATATACCGCACACAATCATAAGAATAAAATTAAAAAACATACAGAAACACAAAAACAACAAAATTTAAAACAACAAGAAGAAAACCATACTCATGAGCCCACACAAATCTTTTCCACACGTCATTCATCCTGAAAGCTCAAATACTCAAAATCCTGTCGCAATAACAACCACGCACCGATCGACTGTCTAAATGGTTTTCCTACCTTTACCTTTATTGAATTTGGCACGCCATTGTATGTCATGGGAGCCAAATAAGCATATTGCCTTTAGGCAAAATATTTCCAAAGAATTTGTTTTAAATAATTATAACATTTTTAGGTCGATATTTCTATCCTCCGTATAATGCCAGATAGCACTATTTTTCAAGTTCTATTCCTTTTTTGGTAAATCTTTTCGTTGTGTTAAACCATTTCCCCATAACTGTGTCATTAGATACGCAAACACGTATCTGGTTTGCTGTAGTGAAGGTTGTATTTATGTTTTTGGGTACTTGACAGTATTTGTTTCGGTAAAAACAATTAAAACCTGGCTAAAACTAATACTGATAATACGAGCTTGTATTTACAAAATTGTACGCAGTTGAACGAACAAACAAGGCTGTCAAATTTCATCAGGACTTGTTACGTTACAAGCTAAAGCGCGCACAAATGTTTTTTTCAGTGTTTTGTATAATTTGAGTGTTTATATTTATTACGCACATTAATTACTGTCAGAAAAAAATACTGTCATGTGTCTGAATGCAGATTTTATTTTTTTTGTAAAAAAAAAAATAAGATAAATCATTAGCCTTTTGGTTATCTTTGTGAATAAAATAAATACGCCAATCTTTTCTTAAAACAAATTTATTTATAAGTTGAGCGATATTAAAAACTATTAATTGTTTTTTATGCATTTCAGTATTGTTGAACGTAATTCAAATATGAAACGCACTCAGGAGGAATGAAACGTAAAGCCTTAATAAATAAGCTTTTTATCCCGAATATACCTCAGATAAATATTTTTTTGATTAAGTTGTTAAAGAAATTTGATGACGAAACCGGTTTATAAATTGGTTACTATAGAAAAGAGGAAGACCTAAGAAAGTATGGAAGGCAATATTTGGGCAAAATTGAATTGTTAAGAAATTGAAAAGAACGAGAAACCGAGAGAATATATCTAACTTGTTTCATTTCTAATAACTTTTGCTATACCGATGCACTTATATAAACATACTATCTTATTTGAATGAGTTTTAAGGATTCCTTTATTTATGATTTATTAGTTTTATGAACATAGGCTGTATTACATTATACTGTATAATACAACACTTTCGTTGTATACAGTAAAACTTGGTGGACTAATTGCCAAGTAACTATTTTTTTCAACCAACTGTGATATTAAAAAGGTTTTAAGTTAACAACAGTCTAAAAACTTTTTTTTAAATATTGGTTTCAGCTGGAATCGAACTCCTTACCAGGTAGGAAGATAGACGAAGATTATCAACGAGACCTCGGAGTTTAATTAATAAATTAATCTAATGATGGTAAAAAAGTGATCAGATATATGAAGAGATATAAAGATTTGGGCGAGATCTAATGATGGATTCAGTGGAATCATTAAAAATATACTAGTTTTCTAGTCCAAAGGCTAGGAGTTCGATATCTAGATTTTTTAACAAGTTTTTAAGTCTGGTTTATACGAGTACTTAAGGCTTGTTAAACATTTTTTCTGGTTGATATGAAGAGATCGCCACGAGTCAATAAACCCTTTTATGTAACATAGCTTTGTAAATAATGAAATGGTATTATAATACAATAAATTAAATAATTTTAAAATATTATAGTTTACATAGTGTGTTTGTGCCCATTTTGATGTATGGAAGCGAAGCCTATGAATGAAAATGACTAATAAAAAGAGCTACATTGTTATAGAAATTGTAAGGAATTATGGTAAGGAATTATGGATATTCTAAGGAATTATGGAAAAACGTATAAGTATTCGTTAAAAAAGACGAATATTGTTATTTAATGAAACAAAAATCGGAGTTTTTCTGTTTTCTTTTTGAACTGGTGATTCAGATATACTGAAGAGCTTGTCCGAGACATATCATTGTATTCGGTTCCATTAATTGAACCTTTGATCCTAGAATAACTACTATAGAGTAAGCACGAAATTCGTGGGTTGCCATAGCATGTGTTAGCAATACTACCCCAGACACGAAGAGTCAATAACTCTAGCGTGTGCGCGTATTGTTACCAAACGAACTGTTTTACCTGACTGGGGACCCTTTTTTGGATACATTGGGAATTGAAGTCAAAACTCCTTATTGCAAGCGTCTTACCAACATGGTTACAGGGGTCGTTGGTCTTGAGTTGGTTTGAATATATGGAAAGAAAGTGTAATACTATAGAACAAGCTGTACGCGTAGTAAGAATATTGTTTTTTAAATTTGTCCTCTTTGTTTTGAAGAAAGTTCATTTTTAAATGAGCTATAGGATTATATATAAATACTATACACTAAACCTAAAGTCTGGTTTATTGCTATCACATACTCGTATTGGAAGATCTAGAAAGTTTTCTTTGCAGTTCGTATTCCTTTGATAAGTTTTCTGGAGTTTTTTTTTACAAAATATATGTTTCTACATATTTAGGGAAGTAGCCAATCTATTGGCAACAACAATATTTTTTTTTTCTCACTCCCAACATATTTTGAGTCATCAAAATATATTTGATTCCCAAATTTAAGCACCCCTAAGAGAACTTTTTTAAACGGTGCTATTTAAATTGTCATTTTACTAATATTTCCTAAACGAAGCATGTTTCTATGGTGTCTGTCTGCGAATAATGTAAAAATGTATGCATTTTAGCATGCTAATAGTAGTTGATAAATTGAACATTTCATATATTTCAGCGTTGCTGAAACACTTCACATGAAGAAGATTAAAAAAAATAAAAAACCTTTATATGTGGATTTTCCATACCAGTTTTCTTCAACGAAGTATATCTCATTAGGAACAGATAAATAATTTGTTGACCTCCACTACTGATGAGCATCGATTGAAGGGTTGTTATACGAAACTCTCGTCCTACTGGGGGTGGCGTCCCTCATTAAAATTTTACTTCGTTAGCCGTACATAATTAATCCGGCCTTTCCTTAAACATAAAGCATTTCTAATTACTTAACATCCTACAATTTTCAGTGGTATCTGTAAAAAAAGTTTCATTTATACTCTTTTTACTTGCATTGAAGTTTTAAGTTTTTGCCGTATTGAAATAATTATATTGGTGAATTCTTTTATCAGAAATTTCTTAAGATTTTTTAAAGAATTTGTATAATAAACCGATTAAAGTTGTGTGGATGTTAAACGTGGACGTAGAAAAAATATTCTTTTATTTAACCGTGTAGTACCCTTCGACACACCCATATTGATTATATGCATATGTTAAAGAACGTGGCTGAAAACAATAATATATTGAACTCCAGAAATCAAGCTTTCGGGTTAAAAACTACTGGAGTAGGTTAGTCACAGATCACCAGCATTCATGTTGGAAAACTGCCACACGTGGAAAAGAAACAACACTCGTACACATCGAGTGGATGCAATTGTTGTTATTAGATGAACTTGTGAATCAGACCGTGACATATTTTTTAATTAACGCTGAAATTCCCGGACGAGAGACTAGTGTCTTAACAACTAGGGTACAGTGTTCATCAGATAAATAAATTAAAGTAGTTGAAAAAGATACGATGAATTTTTAAACGTTTCAATATATAACTGAAAAAATGTTATTTGAAAAGATAAATATGATTTGAACCCATTTTGTTAATTTCTTTTAAATAGGCAATTCACCTAAACTATGATGAATTGTGCCACCAAATTAAAGTTATTATGCAATTATATTAGTCAATATAATAAAATCTATTTTAAAAATTGACAATTCTAAATAATTCAAAGTTTCAACTGATAAGGTTTCAAAATTTTAACAATCGATCTATAAATGGAAAAGTTCCTCGAAGAAAGAATAAACGCAACATTCATTAGACGCGATAAATATAGGAATTTTAGTTAATCAAATCTGTCTCGCAAAAGGGCAACTGAGAAAACATGGGCTATAGTTTCATCATTCAAACCACACTTGCAGCTGGGGTTCTTCACAGTACCCATTCTGTAAAGATGACTAACCACCACACAGTGGCCCACTCGCAAACGACACATAACATACACTTCCATCTTATTCATTCTTATTATATTGAACCATGGTTTCAAAGGATAGATTGTTGGGTTGATTTATATCTAAGGGCCATATTTACACCAGTTATATCACAATCCAACGCCGATTTGTTAATTAAAGGGATAAAAAACACATTCAGATAGATTGAATATGCTCAAGTAATGGCCTATAAAATACTAATTAAACAAAACGTACAATGTAAACGTCAGTGAAAGTTGTGGTAGAAAAAGACTCACGAAGGTTGTTTCGTCTATGTGAATTAAATTTTGAAAGCAAAAAATGTAAGAAGAAATATAAACTAAAGAAACTGTATGTGAATATGCATGGAAGTAGAGAGTATGAAGGAAATGTGTCGTAGAAAATTTTGACACTTGTTCCTCTCCACCAACACCAATAAGGAATTTAAATTATGGTGTTTGTATAAAAACTAAAAAAAATATCTCGTTTGTTAACTTCATCACCGTGAATGTAAATCGTAGCGACGTAAATAGAAAAAACTTTTGTAACAGGGAGAAGAGAATGTATGAAGAAAAAAGCAACTGAGATAGCATACTTACTGTTAAAGTTTTTTACCGGGACATAAGTTTATCGCTCCTTTACCCACACTATTTCTAGTAACGAATCATGTTCCTTTACTGTGCGATTTTGTAAATAAAGTGGATCAAGTCATATAGATTGCCCCCTGGATGTAGTACCTCTCTCTTAGCGCTATATTGGAGTCAAAAGAATAGTGGTCACGCTAATTATGATCAAATGCCACGAAATTAATTAATTGAAGGAAGAGAGATGAATTTTCATTTTCTTTTGAGAATTATCAATACTTATGGCAAGTTTATGATAATTGTTTTAGAACACATATTTTTAACACTTTAAGAAGACTATTTAACATTTTTAATATAATTGTCAGCTTCCGTAGCCTAGTTGGTAATATGCTTGACTTCTACCTTAGGTTTTCAGGGTCGATTGCCGATGCTAGCCAAAAATTCAATAAAAAAGGGTACTAATCTGGTAAAAATTAAGGCAGCATGTGACAAGTGAGATATATGAGAACGATGTAGTAGATTTTCAATACTGAAGGCCCAAAGCTAAAATATCTTCATTTATACCTTTGTTTTTATATTATCTGTTTCTTTCGTTTGAGTTTGATCTGCACTTTATTATCATTAGGACTCCTCTCTTGAGTTATTGACTGCCAGTGTTCCTTTCATCTTTTTGTATATTTTTCTAGGGGGCAACTCCTAGCGAGTAATTTATGCATTACCATATAAGAAATGTTACCCATAGCGAAAACCCTTAAATGTTCGGCGTTCTACATAAATAATGAGGGTGCATATCTACGCGATAATGTACTGGACTTTTGTGGGGAAGGTCGCCGGTTTTAACCTCGCACTGTGCTACTGCACTCGAATGAAACAGGAATTTTGTCCACCTTGTTTTCGGGTGTATATGAGACTTTGATAATATCTTTAAAAATAAGGCGGAAAAAAGAAAAACAACGACATGCCGGTGTGTTCCAATCGTCTTACTTCGGTGTCCCATCGAGTTTTTTGGTGGGCAACGGCTCACTTACTTGAAAGAAGAAAAAAGAAGAAAGTAACAAAACTTTACGGTACAATTACGCTTTTCAACTGAATTGACGTTGCAATGGCGAGGGGATTTTTAGCTATAAGGCTCAGCAATTACGACGAGGATGTCAATGAGTATAATGTGGCAACAGGTTTAAAAAAATCAAGGTTTAAGTGGCTGCAGTAAAATGAGATAAAAAAATACTAGGAAAGTGCAAGTAAAAATTAGTTAAAGCGTTATAACATCAGTATTTTTGTATGGATCCCTAAAACATATATGCCATTTTACTGATATGCATACACCGCGATGGATTTCAGGAGTAAACAAGAATGACAAAATGAGAAGTGAGCATGTGAGAGGTATCCTGGAAATTTCTCTGATAACGCTGAAATTTAGGGAGGCTATGCTTCGGTGGTATGGATATGTACGAAAGAAACCAGCTTAATGTGTGGGAAACCAGATACTGGGAATGAAAGCTTTTTGATGAAAAGGGAGAGGTCATCCAAAGAAGCGAAGGAAGGATAGCATCGACCATGGTATGGGTCATCTAAACCTGAAATGGTCATAGATCACTATGGAGTGAGACGGCACGTAATCCCTAAATAAATGGGTTAATACGAGTGTGATATGATGCCATGTAGGAAACTCTTGCGTTATCCATCCTTTTTACATGATCTGCCCATCTCAAATATCTACATATTTGTTGGATACGTGAGTTTCAAACTCCATCTTAAGGCTTGTTGTCTGTAATGGCTTTAAAGGGTTTTATTTCATTAGTTCTGAGCATCCTTTTTGTTTTTGTTGTAAATGCTCTAGACTCTATTCCATAAGCCAGTGGTCTCCAAAGTGAGGTACGCGTACCCCAAGAGGTACGCGAGTCGATAGTTGGAGGTACGCCAAGTGACGATTTTTTTTAAAGATGAACAAATACTAACTTGTATTTTTAAATTACACGATCCTAAATATTAAATAGATGAGGAATTTACAGCGGCGACACTATCGGGTACTCGTAGAAGAGGCAGATAGCAAGTTATGACTGTCAATTCATGACATTTTTACATATGTATATGTGTATAAAAAAATATAGTGCGAACCCTTATATATATTCAAGGGTTCGCCCTATAAATTTAATCTGTCTAAGGGGTTCGCAATCAAAACACTTTGGAGGCCACTGCCATAGGCCATGATAAACCTCACCCGTGCTTTCTAAATTTTGACCTGACTGTCTTTTCTCAAATGTTTGTTATTCCTGACCACATATTTTAGGCATCTGCATATATGATATGCACGAGATGTTACATTTACTTGGTTTCTCATTCATGACCTGTTTGTCTTTTCTCATGTGTTTGTTATTCCAGACCACATCTTTTAGATACCGGATATACAAAATGTTACATTTACATGGTTTCTCATTATTGACCTGATTGTCTTTTCTCGTGTGTTTGTTATTCCAGATCACATATTTTAAGCATCTGTATATACAAGATGTTAATAAGAAACTAAGGAAATCTGGGTTTCTCATTTTTGCGTGGAGATTGTAGCATAACAAATCGAAAATTATTTTTTTTTAATTTCATTCCCTTTTTAATAGATTTGTCATCAATCAGTTATTTGTCAAGTAATTAACTCCCTTATTTTTTAAAATATTAAACGTATATTTTTGCATCAGATATAGTCATTTTATTTTTTTTTGTTGAAATATGGTATCTTAGGAATATTTTTGGATATTGTCTTCAGATTCTACAACGATTGTAACATCATGTTTATATACACTTCTTTAGCATCATCATCAGCTCTGCAACCAGGGTGTCTAAGTTACCTGCAGAATACTCTGGTCACCTATCTTTCTAAGCAGGATTCCTTCTCCATTTGAGTATACCCAGTGCGCGGCAGTTCTCTGTTACACCATCCAGCCATCCCTACTCTTCTATACCCCATCGGATTTCTGAATAATGTTTAAAGAATAAAGCAGAAAAAATAAAGGAGCATGTGTCCTGCATGTGGTGTAAGGCCTACGCTAGCGCATTCAATTACGTTTTGTAAGCATCCAGGTCCACATAAATCAACAGCTATATTAGTGACGTTTTATTTACTTATTTAACAAAATATTAAAAAAAAACACTTTGATATAATTTGTTATTTTTGAAGTTTCATGCGTATATTCATTAAATGAACATGTACATATATTCATAAATTTTTTGCTTAAAGGTAGCAATCCTTTGATGAAATATGGGTTATAAATATAAAAACCCCAAATTATTACTGAGAATTAATATAGTCGATTTGTTTGATGTTCAAAGTATACTTAATATCTGGGGAGCAAATAACCTATTGTTACCAAATAAAATGTTTTTTTTTTTTTCGTTAGTAAAAAATAACAAAATGAGGTTGTTTGAGAATTAAAAACATATTAATGGATAAAATCCAATTCTCAACTCTAATATGGAGCACAAAGGACGTTAAAACAAAGGCACTTTTTAGTCGAACTTTTAAAGCACTTTATGCTATATTATGGAAAAGCATGTTGGCAAGGGGATTGGGGGAGGCATCCTTAGAGCTTGTACCGCCTGAACGTCGGAACTGTTTTTTATTTTATTTAGTTTTACATACACGATCCGGATGATCTTTTTTATATGAAAAGAAGAAAATCCATAACAATGAACACTAATATGATGACAAGTAGAGCAAATATAATTAAAAAAAATCAATATAAAGAAAAAAATGAATAGTTACGGTGTTACTATTGTGAGGGCTTAAAACATTTTGATTGATTTAGTAAAACACGGTTTTAAGACTTAAGATAATGGTATGACCCTACTAGTACCAAGGTTTTTTTTCTTATTATCAGGGGAGCTCAAACAAGACTGAATTATGCCTAGGCTGACACCGACAGACTAGACGCATCAAAATTCTGACTTCTAACGAGAGGCAGGAGATGAATTTGACAAGCAGAGCGAGACCATGGTAACGGATGTGTTCACCAGGGGTTTACCTCAATACGTTGACTTTGATATTTCCAGGGTCTCTAATCTGTCAAATTTATTTCCATAATTATTCGTATGCAATCATTTTACATTATCGATAGAAAATCACATATTTTACCATTAGAATAGATGTACTTAATCTGTCGGTGGCGGCCCGGGCATAACTTAGTCTGGTTTAAATTTCCCTGTTTATGAGGTGAAAATTTTGAAACTCGTAGTCATATCGTTATTTTATGTAAAAAAAAAACAGCGTTTTAAAACATAATTTTACATATGAAAAAACATCTTTGCTTTGGAATTAAAATTTGGTTTTGTATAATACAACCTAGTGAACTAATTGTCACGGGATTTTTTTATTCAAGCAACCGGAAAAATGTTCAAAAAGCCATAAGGGTCCAACTTTCGTATTCTAGTCAGTAAGACTCCTTACTTTCAGCCCGGGGGTTGCGGGTTAGATTCCCGATAAAACCCAGATTTAAAAAAAAGGATTATTATCGGATTTTCCCTTGTGGCGTTATGAACATTTTTCTGGTTGGTGGGAATAGATTCCCACATAGCAATTAGCACACCAAGTTGTACGGTATGCAAAAAAGGGAAATGCGATACAAAAGTACAAGGGTAAAATAGACAGGGGCATAAAATTAAACCAACTAGATCTGTATAAAAAAAATAATTTTCTTTCTAACCATTGGCAGTTCCTCCGATATGGTGATGGTTAGAGCCTTCGTATTTCCACGTGTTTCGAGGTGCATGGCTCGTGATAATGCACTGGGTGTCCGTGCAGAAGATCGCCAGTTCGAACTCCGCACTGTGCGGTCATTGATATTGATAATATCAATGACCGCACCACGTAAGCCACGCCTACCAAGCCAACGCGGCAGTAGCTTTCGAGCTTGCAACCAGAGTGGATCTATGTCCGTTCCGTGAGCGTTACCAGATGGTTTTTTAATGTTTTCAGCAAATAAATCTCAATAATTATAATTTTTGACTTCAATTATAATTAATTAAGGGGATTAGCTATGAATGTTCTTATTTTTCCGATTTAAAATCGCAAATTTTTGATCGCGTACTGACTACCCAACACAGGAACGCGCGTTTTTATTTTAGCACCGTAAGGAAAGGGTTAATGAAATTTTAAACTAGTTATGAATGTGAAAGAAAAAAATCGGCTGCTTATTATTTTATTTTCTATACATTCGGGCATTACTGTAGCTGAAATGCGTGATTTGTTTTTATCTCTTTCATGTGTTATTTATTGAATATTTTTGAAGTTGTGAACAATATTTCATTATATTAAAAGTACTTTTTTAATAGTTAAGTCGATAACCAAATACCTATATAAATAAAAATGTAAATGTTCGTTAATTAAAAATCTCCAATCTCCGAAAGTTCTTCACAGATTGCTTTGAAATTTTGACAGTTTCATTTTGATTTCGAGTATTAAATATTCAATAATTAAATATTAAATAATAAATATAAAAAAGTATATAAAACAGACGAAATAACGGGAGCGTCCCCTGCAGCGACACACGCAAACTAAACAAATCTCATTGACAGTTATGTCACATTGCATTTTCGACGTTTCGGAATTAATATTAAATATTAAATAATTAAATATTAAACATTAAATAATAAATATTAAATACCTATATAAATTAAAACGTAAATCTTCGTTAATTAAAAATCTCCAATCTTCGAAAGCTCTTCACGGATTGCTTTGAAATTTTGACAGTTTCATTTTGATTTCGAATATTAAATAATAAATAATTAAATATTAAATGATACATGTTAAATAATAAATATTAAATATTAAATAATAAATATAAAAAAGTATATAAAACAGACGAAATAATGGGAGTGCCCCCTGCAGCGACACACGCAAACTAAACGCTTCTCATTGACAGTTATGTCACATTGCATTTTCGACGTTTCGGATTCTTTCATTTCGTTTTTAACTGCTTTTTTTATTGTTCTTAAATATTAAATAATTAAATAATAAATATTAAATAATAAATATAAAATTTTCAAATACATGTACTGAAAAATAGCGCCATCTGTTTGGACGTAAAAGCTACACACGATATATTAAATTTTTATCCGCCATACTTTATCGCGAAATGCGTTAAAATTTACCTGTATCGATTGATTTGCGTTTGAAGTGAAATATTTCGTTAATATTTTTTTGTTTTTTCTTTAGTTCATGTATTTTCTTTTTTTAATGTTTAGCAATTGTATATGTTTTTCTTATAATTTTCTTTCTTCTTTTTCAGTGCAATCGATCTTCTTTATACTTCAGATAGTCTAGGATGAGTCGTGCGGCATTTAAAAATCGTTTTTTTGGTGTAAAATCGTTTTTTTTTTACAAATCGAATAGTTTTTTTATAAATCGAACAATTGTTTTTATCTAAACTGACGTTTTAATTCATAATTTTCATTATACTGTATTTCTAATGTATTGTATGATTTGTATATATCTTTGAATAGGCCAAGATCCACAATGAATTAATACTAATTACGAACATTTCATTTAAGGTATAAAAAAATCGAAAATCCAACTATCGAATACCCCATATCCCTAGCCAATGCGGACTAACGTAGTGACTTTTGACAAACGTCACCAAATATTATTTGATTTTTACAAACTGCTACATTTTTGATAATTAGTAACAAGATGTATTAATTTGTCATTATTGTTAGTTTTTTTGTAATTAAGAATCACGATTGGCTGAGTCAACGAGCTATTCTTGCCGCCAAGAACAAAGACGTCGACAAACTTAACAATATTATTCAGTTCCTTTTTTAATGTTTCGCAATTTTATATGTTTTTGGTATAACTTTCTTTTTTTTCAGTGCAATCGATCTGCTTTAGTTCACCAAAATGCCGAGGAAGCAGAAGAACGACGTGAAACCATACTTAAGGATGCACGGTTGCGAGCACGGCGATCGCGTTCTGCAGCTTTAGATCTGCTTCGTTCTCAACAGAATGAACGCAACAGGCTGAGAGAGGCTGAAAGACGTCAAAAATATTGCATACCCACAAGCATTGTGAAATTAAACATATTAGAAACGTGTGCTTTCTCTTTTCTTTCTTTTCCATTTGACCAGACTGAGCCACAGAAACGCGTGGCCGGGTACAGCTAGTATATTTATATATATTGTATGATTATCTTAACTCTTTTAAAATTGAAAACCAGCGTGCACCGCATTTAGCCAATAACGAAAGACCGGCCCAGTGGAAGGGGGAAGAAGCGTATGCTTATAATGTGTGGAAATTACTTTACATGAGAGAACGAACAATGAAGCGTTGTAAAAATTAAGTTGCAAAGCGAATACTGTCTCGCTTTGTGTTCTGGAAAAACATGTGCCCAGAGAGGGGAAAAAATGTGATCAGAGCCGGTTTAATCTGAAAGCTTATACTGCTTCAGATTTCAGGGCATCTGAATAAATGATTTACGTGATCCTGTGATTCAATGTTAAAATGAATGGTTAAATAGGACGTATGTTTTTTTTTCGATAAAATAATATTTACTTTGTGATAACATAATATCTTGTATTCCACATAGCTTTGATGTGATATGAAACGAAATAGATGTGTCGACAAAGAAAAACTTGTGGAGTGTCAATGTATGAAGGCGTAATGAAGATATTTTAAACGAATGCATGGACGTAATGGTTGTTTTAAATGAAAGATGACAAAAGGAGCTTTTAGATAGTTTGGACATGTGGAGAGAATGTATGACAAAGCGAGTATATAAGCCAGAAATCCAAAGTGGGTTTGCAAAAGGTAGACCAAGAAAAACGGAGCTGAACGAGATGGACCAGACTTTGAAAGAAAGTATTGGGTGTTAACATAAGTTGTGTCCGTTTTTTTTAAATTTAAAAATGAGCACCAAAAGTAAAACAAAATGGTAAACGTTGACGTTATTTGAAAGAAAATTTTCTGCTCTATAATATATTGTGTTTGCTTTTACGTTACGTATATTATTTTATTTGATTACAAGCCTTCAAAATGGAATGTCAATTAGACGAAAGTGAGCATTTTCGACAACTCCTGTTCGCGTTCAATCGAGGGAATAAAGCTGCTCGCGATATTTGCGAAGTGTACGGTGAAGATGCTAAGCCTTAAAGGACAGCTCGTCGATGGTTTTTGCGTTTCACAGACGGTAATTTCGACCTGAAAGACATGGAGCATTCCGGACGACCAGTGGACTTAGATGACCGCTTAAACCATATTATTCATAAAGATCGCCCTCAAACTACCATTGAATTAGCTGAGCAGATGAATTGTAGTCACATGATTGTATACCGCCATCTTAAATCAATGGGAAAAGTTCAGAAGCTAGGCGCTTGGGTTCCACATGTTTTGAGTGAAAACAACAAAAGTCAACATTCGACAATTTCTGCTGGTTTGCTCGCGCGTCATCAAGCTACGCATGGCCACAAGCAAAGGTTTCTTAACCGTATCATTACTGGTGATGAAAAATGATTTGAAAATGGTGATGAAAAAAAATGGTGATGAAAAATTTTTGAAGGGGATCTTCATGAATAATATGGTTTAGGCGGTTCTCATCGAAGTCCACTGATCGTCCGGAACGCTCCATGTCTTTCAGGTTGAAATTACCGTCTTTGAAACGCAAAAACCATCGACGAGCTGTCCTTTCATTCATAGCATCTTCACCGTTCACTTCGTAAATATCGCGAGCAGCTTTGGCAGCTTTATTCCCTCGATTGAACGCGAACAGAAGAAGGTGTCGAAAATGCTCACTTTCGTCTACTTGACATTCTATTTTGAAGGCTTGTAATCAAATAAAATAATATATGTAACGTAAAAGCAAACACAATATCTCGTAAAGCAGAAAATTTTCTTTCGATTGACGTATAAACTTTGTTTTACTTTTGGTGCTCATTTTTAAATTTGTAAAAAAACGGACACAACCTATGTTAACAGCTAATAGATTGTGAAATATGAATAATTATTGTGCACACCGATATGTTTGAATGCGAAACATGTGTGCTTGGATGGAAAAAAATGGAGATCTGTTCTCTCTGCATAGCCCGCAATGGACACGGCGTGTTTATGTGTGTGTGTGTGTGTATGAAAAAACTTTGTCACCAGTCACAAACGTGATATATTGCTCCTACCAGAAAGAAAAGTAGGCATCTTCTATATTTTATTGAATTATGTATATTTTCTAGTTATGAAGTTGAATATTCTATCGCTGAATTATTTATAACTTGGTTGAGGAAAACAAGGTTTTCGTTTTTCATGATAGATGTACGAAAAATATCCATCCCACAAAAAATAAACTAAAACTGGCCAATATTCTAGTTTATTTCATATATCGAATAAGCATACCTTGATCCTGTAAGGACGAAAATAAAAAGAGTATTTATTTATTTAAAAAACTTTCCATACTCCCTCATAAAATGCTATTTTAATTTTTTTTGAGATACAGTTTTTAACTTTACTACGTACGATGACAATAACAAAAATTGAATACAATTATCCTAGTCTGATTTTCAGCAAGATTACGATAAAGATACTAACGATTGCAGAGAGACTCATGTCGTTAACTTCGTAAATATTTTTCATTTATTTATTTATTATTACACATGACAAGAAATATACATAATTTGCGAATAATCAAGAGGTAATTTAATTTGGACATACATTATTTTAATGGATCTGGGTTTGTCGCCTTTCATTTGTCGTATCCCCAGTGAACTAGGCTTTTGCCTGTATCTCACTAAGGATATTTAGCATGAAAAAATAAATCGATACTTCTTTCCGATTTTTGATTACACAAAAACAAAACCCTGTTACACGCTCTCATCAACCTGACAAACAGTGACACTCAATTACAACTGAAAACATCATGCGAAATCAAACTCTTCACACATAATCACTACAGAAAGACCAAAAATGATCATTCCATAATATACCGCACACAATCATAAGAATAAAAATAAAAACAAAAGTAAAACCAAAAATGCTCATCCTATAATATACCGCACACAATCATAAGAATAAAAACAAAAATGTACAGAAACACAAATACAAAACAACAAAAATTAAAACAACAAGAAGAAACCCACATTCAACAGCCCACATAAATCTTTTCCACACGTCATTCATCCTGAAAGCCCAAGTACTCAAAATCCTGTCGCAATAACAACCACACTCCGATCGACTGTCGAAATGGTCTTCCTCCCTTTATCTTTATTGAATTCAGCACGCCATTGTATATCATGCGAGCCAAATAAGCATATTACCTTTGGACCATACTTTATGAATTATAACCAGAAGACTCCGAAATAAGTATCCTTCAAAAAAAAATTCTATACATTTATTTATTACCGACGTATAGAGAAATGTTTTCAATGGAGTATGTGCAATTTGTTCGAGAGACTTGGCAAAGTACCTACATATAAGGCATTAGAATACGGGAAATATCCTTTCTTTTTAGAAACAGAAGAACTTTATCTAATTCTTCCGGCCTATTCCGGAAGTAAATTAGTATTTTTGTTCATGGTTGAAAGAAATAAGTGAATAGTTCGAAATCATCCAGACTAGAATAAAAGTTTTATTTGATATTGATATGGTTATTAAACCTTGACCTCTAAAATCACACCTTTCCTTCCTGCCTGTGTTCATCAATGTTGACACAAAATGTGTCATTTTTTTCGTATTGGGTGAGTCGCTTTTTTAAAGAGGTTTTTTTGTCATTTTGATACCGTACTCGGGTAGTTTTTTTTATTAATATTGGACAAATGTATTCAATTTAAAATTGTCAAATCTTACGAGCGTTTACAACTTGGATTGTTGCATTCTTAATGTTTATTTGTAAGTGAATTTCGGAAATGTAAGTCAACACTCTCAGAACAAGTAATAAGCCTAGTGAAACGGTTGCTGATATGGACCAGACACCTTGTGTAGAGAATAAATATGTTAATATTTAATGAAATACAACAGAGTTTAACAAACGACATGCATATCTGGTTTATCTATTATTGACAAATTAAAAACGGTTGCTGATATAGACCGGACACTTTGTTGTTGATATAGACCAGTTGCTGATATAGACCAGAAACGGTTGCTGATATAGACCAGACACCTTGTTGCTGATATAGACCAGTCGCTGATATATACCAGAAATGGTTGCTGATATGGACCAGGCACCTTATTGCTGATATAGACCAGTGTTTGATATAGACCAGAAACGGTTGCTAATATAGATCAGATACCTTGTGCAGAGAATAAATATGTTAATATTTAATGAAATACAACAGAGTTTAACAAACGACATGCATATCTGGTTTATCGTCTGTTTTTTGCGATTCTGCTTTTTTCTCATTCAATTCGTCATACTCCAAGTAAATTTTTTGAAAACGAGATATTTTTAACACCCTAGTTACCTACTATTTTAAATAATAATGAAACAAGCTGTGCACAAGAAAATAAACGAATATATTTAAAATATTAAAAGGCTTTTTGTCTTCCAGTCATGTGATAAAACATTAAGGTATGAGATTAATCGAAGCCCGCATTTAGTTAGAATGAATTCATGCCTTTTTATAGGTTTTTCTGTTTCGTTGTATGCTCTAAAATTATTGAAAGGAAAGGATTTGACTGTAGGGGAAAAATGAAACTGGTATACTAAATATCAATCATAATGGTAAAAAAGCCAAATATTGAGATCTGTGCTACTTTGTGTCCAATAAATGGTAATCATAAAAGGACATCATAAGTCAAGTCCCCGCGGAACAATATTCCGAAAAACCTAATAAATGCTGAAAAACCAAACTAAGTGGTACAATACTCCAAAAGACCCTATAATGGCATCATAAACCAAACCACGTGAAACAATACTCCAAAAAACCTTATACATGCATCATAAACCAAACCACGCGGCAAAAGCCTTCGAAATACCTAATACAGAGTCATAAACCAAACCACGCGAAACAATACTCCAAAAGATCTTATGCAGGTATCATAAGCCAAATCAAGCGGTACAACACTCTGAAATACCTTATTCACGCAGCATAAGTCAAACTACATGGTAACATATACCGTCCAAACGACTTTGTACAGGCACCAAAAGCCAAACTTTGCGGTACAAAATTCTGAAAGACCTAACAAAACTGATAAAAGCGCAATTTACGAGGATATAGCGCTTTTCAGAGAGCACTCTCCTCATGGTTTTTTTCGTAACTGGGGTTCGAATTCAGTAATATTAACAAATAAAAAATACTACAAATAAAAAATTTGAGTACTAGAGTAGGAAGAAGATGGCTGCGGCCATTAGATTAAGTATAGTTAAAAAAAAAGGGAAAATACAACTGCTTTTTGACAAGATGCCCAGTTAAAGATTATTTGTTGTAATTTATTTTATCAAACACTGTTTATTCCACTTTTTTGTAATGGTATAACCCTACCGGTTTCAAGGCTTTCACCTCATCTTCAGGGGAGTACAAACCAAACTGAAAAGCGGTAGGGTTATACCGTTACAAAAAAGTGGAATAAACAGTGTTTGATAAAATAAATTACAATGTCTTTAAACCTCCACAACGTTAATGCCTTAACTATGAACAATATATTAAGATTATTTGTATATATAATTTGTTGTCTTACAAGAATATTTCTTGCAAGGTACTTATTTATCAGGTGACATATATATTGTAATATGGAAAGGGAGTGGTTTAGTCCCTTTACGGGACTAAACCACTCCCTTTCCAAAGGAAAGGTTTTACAATATATGAATGTATGTATATGTTTAACTCACACCTTGAAGTAGTCCTGTCAATGACTAGTGGAACGAATGATTTTGAGGGCCCAAAAGAAGAATCGTTGCCACCGGCATCGAGCACGCTCCTGTAAAAAGTTACCATAGCGAAATGTGAAAATTCTAAGTTGAAGGCGCCAGATGTTGATAATTTAACGAAACAGGTCGCCCATTAATGGCTTCTATGCCCGGGGCGAGATATTTTCCCGCCAAATTCGGGACAATGCGAATCGCCATAGACCTATTTTTCTAATTTCGTCTATGGAATATGTGCGTTGTTGGGTCATTATTTTACAGCTTCTAGTCGTTAGAAGGCAAGCATTAGGGGAACTTCGGGATCATATATTGTTTGCCGGTTAAATTTTGGTTACTTCTTATGGGTTTTATCGCATTTTAAGTACCGGATCTGGGTTAAAGGAAATCGTTGCATGTTAATTCTCAGACTAATTTTGTCTATGTTAAATAATTATTTGGTCATTAGTCCATGTTGTTTCGACTATAAAGTGTCCTTTGAATGTAAATTGTTGACTTAATGTTGAATAATTTGACGTGGAAGATTTCTTGCAAATAAATAAGAGTTCTTAACATTCAATTCAGCTTACAATCCTTATTATAAATATATGTGACTCAATTTTGAATCAAATAATATATGTTTCTCATAGTGAATTCATGTTTTCCAATAATTTGATTATACGTCTCATTTCACACAGTTTTTGAAATTCAAGGGCTTCTTTCATTAAAATTATCATTTAAATAAAATATGCAGATGTTCCTGTGGTCACGAATTATCTAACGCACGTGAATGTGTTTGTTTGGGATTTTAAAAGAACAATAAACATTTCTATTTCCAGGTGTATTCAAATATTTATAATGTACGAGTATTTATTTAATTTTTTATGCAATCTATTGGATTTAAATTAATATATTACAATCAATTTGATTTTGTTTCATAATTGTTATCGATATCCGTTATATTGAAAAAAACATGTTTCAATTAAAGGTATTTTTACTAAATTACGATAAATTTTATAAAATATCATGAAATTGAGATTCTTTAATTATTAAAAAAAAACAATGGTATAATCACATTGAGTTGAGGGGTATAACATTGAGACAATATCCGTTGCCAAGCTGGTAGATATGCGTCCTACCAACAAGGGTGGGGGGGGGGGGAGTTCGTTTTTCGCTTAAACCCAGTTTTGTTTATAAAAATAATTCCAGTCTGGTTTTCAGTCAAGGGCTCGTTTACATCTTTCAGGTTGGCTGGAAGAAATTGCCGCGTGGTAATAAGATTGTACTGTATACAACGAAAGTGAAATATAACACAAAATGGCTTATTGAAAAAATATATTTATATATTTTATTGTATTGGGTGTTAACATAAGTTGTGTCCGGTTTTTTCCAATTTAAAAATAAGCAACAAAAGTAAAACAAAATGGTAAATGTTATAAGTCATTCGAAAGAAGATATTGTGTTTGCTTTTAAGTTACATATATTATTTTATTTGATTACAAGCCTTCAAAATGGAATGTCAAGTAGACGAAAGTGAGCATTTTCGACACCTCTTTCTGTTCGCGTTCAATCGAGGGAATAAAGCTGCCAAAGCTGCTCGCGATATTTGAGAAGTGTACGGTGAAAATGCTATGAATTAAAGGACAGCTCGTCGATGGTTTTTGTGTTTCAAAGACGGTAATTTCGACCTGAAAGACATGGAACTTTCCGGATGACCATTGGACTTCGATGAGGACCGCTTAAATCATATTATTCATGAAGATCCTCTTCAAACCACTGCAGAATTGGCTGAGTAGATGAATTGTAGTCACATGACTGTATACCGCTATCTTAAATCAATGGGAAAAGTTCAGAAGTTCGGTGCTTGGATTCCACATGTTTTGAGTGAAAACAACAAAAATCAACGTTCGACAATTTCTGCTGGTTTGCTCGCGCGTCATCGAGCTACGTATGGCCACAAGCAAAGGTTCCTTTACCACGTCATTACTGGTGATGAAAAATGGTTTGAAAATGGTGATGAAAAAAAATGGTGATTAAAAATGTTTGAAGGGGATCTTCATGAATAATATGGTTTAAGCGGTCTTCATCGAAGTCCACTGGTCGTCCGGAACGCTCCATGTCTTTCAGGTTGAAATTACCGTCTTTGACACGAAAACCATCGACGAGCTGTCCTTTCATTCATAGCATCTTCACCGTTCACTTCGTAAATATCGCGAGCAGCTTTGGCAGCTTTATTCCCTCGATTGAACGCGAACAGATCTCACTTTCGTCTACTTGACATTCCATTTTTAAGGCTTGTAATCAAATAATAATCCATGTAACGTAAATGCAAATACAATATCTTGTAGAGCAGAAAATTTTCTTTCGAATGACTTGTAACATTTACCATTTTGTTTTACTTTTGGTGCTCATTTTTTAATTGAAAAAAAAACGGACACAACTTTTGTTAACACCTAATATAACAACGGTTTTATTATAATATGTTGAGAAATAGACATATTTAACAAAAAAAGTTGTGTTGGCTCAAATAAATATACTTAAATTTTTTTATCTAGGTAATACATATATACTTTTAAGCAAACATGAGTCTGACTGATTAAACATCGTTTTTCTTTGTAGAAAAGGTTTTCATTTGATGTATCTATTATTTCATTTAAATGTTATGTCAATTATGTTATTTTAACAACTAATCTCAGTTATTTATTGCTTAGATGTTCACAAGTTAAAATAAGTAATGCTCTTATGTAATGTGCGCGTTTTATATATATTTTTTAATATTTGTATTATAGTCCAATATAACGTACTCGTAGTTTAAAATGTTTACTTTTTTATTCAAAGCAAATCTTGTCTTCAAATTTTTGAAATAACTGTTTACAAGAATATTCTCCTAATTCGACATTTCATATACAAAATTAAAAGAAGTCAAAATGTTCTTGCAAAAAAAAAAATTAAAATACTAAATGAAAATGAACTAGAAACATTTTTTTGTCAAATAACATTTTTTTAGGTCTATCTAGTGATTATATTTTATGCAACATTTATTTCGTTATTACAATAATCTTCCATTTTTTAAAGAATTTACAAATTTTTAAAAAGTTTTATTGTTTTACATTATTACGAAACTAATATATTTTATTTGAAAATAGCTCAAAAGAAGTGGCCATGTTTAAATCATTCAAAAATGTTAGCTTGTTGTTTAAATAAATCTGGCGTTACTTTGTGGAACTCCATAATTAATTTTAAATTAAACCACGTTTACTTAGTTATTATTTCATTTTATTTATTGATTTTTAATAAATAAAGTGGAGTTAAACAAAATAATCGTGTATAATTTTTCTTTTAAATGTAATGTACTGAAATATAATTAAAAAAATTGTTTAAGAAAATCAGATACTTTATATTTTTCCTTTAAAGAAGGTACCAAAAAATCAAACTTTTTATTTTTAAATAAGTGAATACATTTTTCAAAGATCGATTCTTCCTTGAATTTTTATATTCTATTCCTATATTATTGTTTTGTTAATTAAGGACTTATTGTAAAAAAAATGTTTTTTTTTATTTGTTTGGGCTACGAACATTATTTCTTAAACTTTTCAAGGTATACTTAGAAGTCTTAATGAGGGGGCAGATTTGTTTGAAAATTACAAAATCTATTGAAAACATTTACAATGATAATGCACATTAGAATCATAAGCACACATTGAACGAAATTAGTGAGTAACTTATGTATGTTTCTTTAAGAAAAAAAATATTTGTTTTCATATTGTAAATTTTTTTTGCGTTATGGAAATTACCTGCATAAGAACGGGTAAACGTCTTATTATGCAGGATAGTACTTTGCATATTTAATTGTAAAAGTTTATAAGTATAAATACAAAAAAACCTCGAATGTCTTTATTAGCAGTTTTTAAAGGCAGTGGTGCCAAAATCATAAGATTTGCTAGATGCTTTTAATATGTCTTGCGTGGTTAGAAGTATGATCTCCTTCAATGTATCAATAAAGAGAAGGTTAAATTAAAATACTTAACATATTGGAAGAATAAATATGTCTTGAATTGATGACATAATATGTATAGATTATGAGAAACTACATGAAATTAGGGAGCTTATTAACCTGGCCAAAAAGAGAGGTTTTTGCCCTGACGATCTTCAACGTTAGGGAGATTGAATATGGAAAAAAAATTACGTGCAGTTAAATTAAATTTTAATTAATATGTCATAAAATTATTAGTTCAGGAAATATTTCAGCTTTAAAGCTTTGGAACGCCATAAAAGTTTTTTTTTCAATTATATTACTTTGTTATTTCCCTGTTTACATTTATCATCAAGATATTCATTTCTGACTCCTATGTCGAGGCTCTGTTGAGAATGGGAAAGAAATGACCCCGATTTGCTACGGGAGTAATGCTAAGGTCCAAATGGTTTGACAAAGAGTGTGTGGTATATTGACTCTAAGGAAAAAAATAGGAAGGAATATACGTCGTATACAATTAGTGAAACAACAAAGTTATTTCATATAAAACATTCTAACGATATATCTTTTTTTTTAATTGATTGAGGTAAGTCGCCAAAGAAATCGTTATATTTTTGTTATAAAATTAAATATATTTTTGTTAGTAACGAAAAAATTCTAATTAAATTAAATTATTTAAAGAAGTAGTCTATTTCTATTCTAATGTTAAATTACAATAAAAACTTAGTACATACTTTTATCAATTTAAATATCACGAATACACTTTTACCAAAATTATGAGAACTCTTTCTACGCACAACTCCCCGTGTATTGAAAATTATTTGTCTGCACTTATTTGTCTACATTTGTTAGCCTTCTTTATCTACTACGTTTTTCTGTTAAAACAATATCTCAAATTTTCTGGCAAATCCTTCGATTATGAAAAGTTTTTAGGGAGGAAATTATTTTTTTATTTAAAAAAACATCCACTTAATAGAGGAAGAAAAACAGTGAAAATTTCGCGGCATGTCGTCCCACCGTCGCGCCAAACGGGCCCGTTACATTAACCCAACTCAACCGAAGCCCGGGTGCTGGGAGCAATGAAAGAAATTTTAGTGAGATCGTTAATCACTTTAGTGAACTGAAAACTATTGTATTCCCGTGCGTTGTTCGGCGACTCGGCTAGATACAAGTGCTCGCTGCCTTTCAGCGCCGTTGCTGAAACGTGAGCCTGAAAACAATGGGGGGCGAAATCAAAGGAGTAAAAAGTCAATATTAAACTTTGCTTCTTTCCAGATTGTTGGATAGCGTGAAATAAAGTCCACTGTGAATTTTTTCAAATGTAATCGCAAAGTTTTGAGATGAAGATTTTAGTTTTGTTAAAGCTCATAGTGATAACTGTTCTTGTTTATAAAACAAAAATATAAAAACCTTATTTAAAAAAAAATCTGTCATATTGATCTGATTTTAAATGAAATAACTGAAATAAAATAAAATTACTCTCCAAAAATATTTCTTATACTTCCTTTGATTGAAACATATTATTAATCCTGAAAAATATAACCGAGATACTGAAATAGGAAGATACGAGAAATAGCCAGGGTATCTTTTCGGAGCTTTTATATTTCTTGTTAAAAAACTGTATTTATACGTTGATTTGTCATCTAAGATTTTAATTTGTTACAATAAGCTAGATTGTTATATTAGATTGCTCTCTACTGACTTTAAATACTAATACGAGTATAATATAATAAAATATTGCTGCCTTCTGAATCTTTTTGATAGACCTTCCAATTTTGGACAATAATAAACATTTAATTTAATACGTTAAAATTTAATTATATTTGTTTTGAAGAAGAAAGTAAAAAGTTAAATTTTTTTTTATTGCGTTATGTTGATGGATCATCGGAAGTGAGGGGTAATTGCATGTTTCACCAATGAAATATTCAGATGAATGATGTTTGAGTTATTCTCCATTAGCTTTAAATAAGAACCAATTTTGTAATTATTTATGGGGTTAAACCTTAAAACAATACATATTTTAAAGAGATTGACGAGATAATTCGATCGATTTCATAATATTTCCTAAAATTGTCCGTTCAGCCATGCACCTTTTTTAAAATGAATCTTACTATCTGCCTGAACAATTTTTTTTAAATTATGTACTCAAATATCTCTTAAACGGGTAAATTATGTACTCAAATATCTCTTAAACGGGTAAATTATGTACTCAAATATCTCTTAAACGGGTAAAGGACATGAACATTGCTGTATAAAATCAAACAAAAGCTATAAACTACAAAAGCTAAAAAAAAACACGAAGGGACCCGTGTTGGGCTGCGTGAAAAAAATACTGCAAATTCAATTAATGTATTCAATCTCGAACAACAGTTAAAGACAAATAAAACAATTAAAGTTGACTTAGAAAGTACAAATAGCTAGAAAAATAGACAAAAGTTGGAGGTTAAGACTTATTCAGTGCTATCTGAAGGGAACTTTAAGGTATAGACTCTAATTTAGGGATGCTGGATGGATGATTTTCCTGAAATGCAAGGCATATGGCAATGGATATGTGATTTTGTAAAAGTCGTGAATGATCAGTATTGAATTTGCAAATGATGTTCAGTAGTGAACTTTGCAAAATGACCAAAAACGTAGATGATGTCCTCTGTTGCCTAGTTGATAATATGCCTGTCTTCTAATCGGGGTGTTACAAGTTCGATTCCGGTTAGTTCTCAGATCTTTTTAAAAAGGTGTCAGTATTGTTTTCACTCATAATTTGGTACATCTTTCCGCTTTGTTGAAAGATTTTTCCACATGGCAATATATCCTCTGATTTTACTTTGTGTTACAAAAGTGTAATACAATAGAATTAGTATTTGATGTAAATATCATAAAACAGGTAAAAAAAAACAATCCTGTCTATATTTCATTTCGAAGAATATTAAAAAAAAACTTCTACAGTTTAACTTGATTCTCTCGAATATCGACTGCCAGCACACGATTTCAAACGTCAGCAATCCAATAGCAATAGTATGAAAACAAAAATAAATTTCAAAGGACTGAAGTGTTGGTATGGCCAATATAAATGTCAGATTCATGTGATCATATTTTTATTGGAAATACAATCTATTCTGAAGGGTAACAGCGAGTTTCATACTCCAATTAATATTGTCAAATATTGTTTGTTATAGAGAGATGAAAAGTAAACAAAATGGATTCAGACGGAAAAATGTTTCACACAGTTTAAAATTTTCATTTTTATTCATTTATTTTTTTGGAAAGAATTTAAGACACTTATCATTAGTGTCTTTTAAATATAATATCATTGTTAGCATTATAACATAAACATAACATATCTCTAAAAACACTATCAATTCATTAACATTTAAATTCAATATGATACATTTAAAACTTTAAATTATGGATTTTCCTAAAGAAGATACTTGAAAATATCAATTTACTCGTAAAATACATGCTAAAGTACAAATAGTTAAAAAAATAGACAAGAGGGTCAAGACTCATTCAGAAAAATAGACATTTGATTCAAATGCAATAAGTCAAATCCAGTCAACCATACAAGATTTAGGTAGGAAATATTAAGATCTTTCTCGATTACGAATAATTAAACATTATAAAATTTGTTGTTATTACGTTCGTATGTAGCATGAGGTGATGTCATTGTTATGGTTTGATAGTTATTATTTTAATAATGTCATAGAATTTTTATATTTTTCAAATAATATTTGACATTTGTCATTTCGTGATTTGAATATGAAATAAAAATAGCAAATAATGTATTTATTGCGAAGCTTCTTTACTATTAAACAGTTAAACTTTAATAATAAAACGAGAATGTAGTTCATTATGAGTCATAATGCATGAGCTATCTAACTTTTCTAATACTCACACTCTTCTTCTTCTTCCTATAGATCATGATCTGTTTTTTTCCGCTTGTTCCTCTTCTTGTGACGTGGATTGCCGGCTGTCAAGCCATCTCTTCGGAGGTCTTCCCGGTAACCTTCTTCCGGCTGGGTTCACTTGAAGAGCGACACGTGGAAGTCTGTCGTCTTGCATTCTGTTTACGTGTTCGTTCCAGTATCGCCTTCGTTGTCTTCCCCACCTGACGATGTCTTCCGTACTACACTTTCTCCTTATTTCGGTGTTTCTGATTCTATCTCTTAGTGTGTTTCCGGTTATACATCTCAGTGTATTCATTTCCGAGGTTCTCAGAAGAGATTTTGTTCTAGATGTGTCTGGTCTGGTCTCTATTCCGTAGGTGGCTATCGGTATCACAAATGTCTTGTAAATTCTAACTTTACTTTCTATTCTCATGTGTTTATTATTCCACACCAGTGTTCGTTCTTAGGCATCCCGATATTGCAACCGCCTTATTGATGATCAATAAGGCGGTTGCAATACTGACACTCAATTATAAGATTCATAGATCACTCTCACTCACTTTATACTGTCACTCTCACCCACTTTATACTGTCACTCTCACTCACTTTATACACATCATTTGCATCTTGTACATGTATACACCCACTCACACAACTCTTACGAGTTCTCCGACTTCCCACGTTTCCTTCTTTTAAAATTTCATTCACTTGATGAAACCATACTTTCCTTGGTCTTCCTCTATCACACCTTCCAATCACATTTGCACTGCATATTGGTATTGCTACTCTTCCTTCATTCAATATTATTTGTTAAAATCTTCGCTCTAAACAAGTATCAATAATTATGACCAAATACAAATTTTGAATCTAATTAGGGCATATGTTACGAATAATTCAACAGATGTCAGATGTATATGAATAAATAACTTTTATCTGATTTTATTTCTGGATAGTTGGAAAAGATTGCCATTGTACAATTTACCTGTCAAGTTATACTAATACACACAACGAAAATGTCATACAATTGAACAACATTATTTAGATAATTGTCACATTTCGCAAAATCGGTCATTGATTCAACGTACTACACGTAAGACGAGATGGTTGATTGGGAAAAAATGCTATATAGTGATAAACCCGCCGTGAATTTGTTATACACTTTCTTTAGATACAGTTAAATCTGGCGGATAAATTGCTTTTGTCTCCCAACCAACCTGAACGACTCTTCGAATGTCAAAATTGGAAACATGACTTTTCTTAAAAATATATTGAATACCAACGTGAATGGAAGTCGCAACTCTTAAGCCTGAAGACAAGCCAAGACTATTAATTTATCTGAAGATAATCCAAGACTATTAATATTATATCTGAAGACAAGCCACGACCAACAATACTAATAAGGTGTTAACAAATTGATTGAAAAAGGAATTTGGATTTGAAACAAATTTAAAGAGTCTTTTAATTATGTGACTAAACAAAAGTTCAACTAACTTTTCCCCTCTTAATTTAGAACTGATATTATTATAAGATTTAATCTCGGCGTTTCCGGTGAAAATAATAAAATTCCATTAGCAACTTAATTTTCGTTCTGGTCCGTTATTACGAGTTCAAAAGATCAGGTTATCAGGCCAGTGGGGTAACAATTATTAAACTTGAACCAAATCGATTCTAAAGCTTAATTACTTAAGCACCTTCCTGTAATAACATCAATCCATATCTGTGGCCTAGTTGGTAAGGCGTCTGTCCTCCAGTCTGGGGGTTACGAGCTCGATTCACTTTGAAACCTAGATTTTTTAAAAAACGACCCAATGTGGTTTTCACTTAAAGTCTCTTTAACATAATTCTGAGTTGTTAGAAGGGATTGCTTCATGAAAATAATTTCAGCAGGTTTTGTGTAATACAATAAAACCTGACACGTTTATAATTTCTTATAGAATTATGTTTTATTTTAAGTTTGGATCGATGCACGGTTTTTAAAAAAAAAAAACGTTTTTTCTGGGAAAAAATCATGCCAATGAATTATTTACACTTATAGGGTTGAAATCTCTACTGAGATAATAAGGGCATGGTATCAGGCTTTCAGACATACAAAATAGTCCTACGGTGTCAGATCACATGATCTTGGTGGCCAATTAACATCACTGTTTCCGGAGATTACAATACATACAATAATTCACCAATTTGAATGCGTTGTTGTATTGTATACTCCATTTTTATAAATGTCATACATTACACTTCTCAAATGCCACAAGACCCAGGCGACGCCATCTGTGTTTTATCCAAGAATTTAAAAAACCGTTCAATTTAAAAGACCCTTTACATTCTACTATTCTCAGAACACGTATTTTTATAACATTCGTTCTGTTCTTTTCAGTCTTTTTCTACATCAACGTTTTTTCACTCCCATACATCTAAGTTGATAGTCAAATATTATAATAGACTATCATTTTAGCGAATTTTGATACTACCCGGTTCGAGTATTAATGTTTTAGTGTACTATTTACTTTGTATTCCATCACTACACGTCATTCAATATTCCTCGTAACTCTTCCATCATCTGAAAAAATAGTACTTAAATAACAATATCACGAAACTAGATCTAATCTTTCATTGCTTATTCATATATCGCATTTACCTTTCTATCACCATGATCTTTATTTTCATAACATTCATTTTTAGATCTTTCTTTTCACGATTTTCATACAGTTAACTAACGAAACTCTGCAATTAATCCTCATTTTCCGTTAACACAACCATGTCATCAGCATACAATCCGCAAATATTCCCTTTCTAAATTTGTATGCCATACAACTCGCAGTGAGAAGTAATAAACATTGAAATAATGTGCTAAAAGATAAAACTATTTTCATATTTTAAAAAGTTTGGGAACTTTTGGTGTTGGTACTTCCGACCACGTGGTGCCGCAAAGTGATTTCGCTGAAAACAGGAGCTGAAGCAATACCCCCTCGCGGAGTTTTCAAAAACCGTTAATTCAACAGTTTGGTTTTCCTACGAAATTGAATGGAAAGCTTTCAATTAAGATTGTGGTTGTTTTCAAATGCTTGAGTTATCAATTATTTATTTTACGTTTTGACGTGGTTTTTTCTTCATAAAAAAGAAACGCATTAAGGTATGTTGAAATTATTAAAGTAATATTAAATATATTAT